>JARJLG010000084.1:0-383543 GCA_029448575.1 Mycena maculata | reverse complement strand
CGTCGATGTACCCGTCTATTCCGGTATCACCCACCCTTCGATACACTCCGCATTTCACTCGGAGTTCACCTGCGCCACCTATGCCATCTCCGACAACAATTCCGGGGTTAGTTCTCAATCCCCGGACCCCCGAGAATCCGGTGAGATATCCGGCCTCACCCCATCCACGCCGCGCTGCAGCAATCTCTCGTAGCGTATCTCCCATCGCTGGGCCTCGTATCGTTGAGGTTCCGGAAGATCCCCAGGAGGCTTCCGAAGACTCCGTACATTCCGGAGGTCATGCAGCAAGCCTCCACTTGTCGGAGGAGCTTCCCGAGCGTGATCCTGCTCCTTCCATTCATGACGGGGGCAGTAATAACGGCGATGGAGGCGATGTGGTGTGAGGTGGTGGTGTGGTGGTGCTGGTCCACCCCGCGCCCTCCCGGAGGTCCACCCGGAGGTGGCCCGGCGGTCCCGGTGGTCCTGGTGTTCCAGGTGGTCCACCCGGAGGCCCCCTGGCGGTCCACCTGGCGGTGGCCCCGGAGGTCCCGGTATACCTCGTGCTCCTCGTCGTGTTCCCGACGCCTGAGGCCAACGAGGCCTTAATTATGGACACCATCCGGACCTTCCGGGATGCCATCAATGTGTTCTCCGCTCGTCCCGCGGACCTTCCTCCTCGTTCCAACCGATCCAATCTCCGTAATCCGGACACCTTCGATGGATCGGACCCGGCTAAACTCTCGTCCTTTCTCACCCAGTGCTATTTGCACTTTGCGGAGCGCCCGCAAGACTTTCCGGACGACGATGATCGTATTCTCTACATCATTTCGTATCTCCGGGGCAGCGCTCAGCAATGGTTTTTCCCCCAATCTTTACGACCCGACCATCATTCCGGTCTGGGACGGCAACTTTGCCGTCTTCATTCAGGAGCTTACGTTAAATTTCGGGCCGCATGATCCGGTTGGGGATGCCGAGGACAAGATTCGTGCATGCCGGATGAAATCCGGCGACCGGATCACCACTTACATCATCGAGTTCGACTTCCTTTCGGTTTTGACCCGGTGGAGCGATAACGCCCTCCGGTATCAGTTTACGAAGGACTTCCCCGTCGGATCAAGGACGACATGGTTCATCATAACTATGCCAACACCCTCGACGGAGTGAAGTTGGTCGCTCGCATCATCGATGGCCGGTACTGGAAACGCGAGGCAGAGAAGCTCCGGGAGCGTGAACGCGACAAACCCTCCGGTTCCGGTGGCGGTAACGCTACCGGAGGTCAATCCGGCAACCCAAAACCCAGTAATCGGAATTCCAGCAAGGGTTCCAAATCTTCCAACGCTCCCGCACCCTCCTCTACCGCTGCGACTGCCGGAAACTCCGGTAACAACGCCGGACGCTCCGGTAACCAGGGTAAAGGCAAGGCCAAGTCGTCCGACGCCACTCCTGCCGCTCGCGCCTACGCCGACAAGCTCGACGCCAGCGGAAAGATCAAGCAGGACGAACGCTGAGCGTCGCCGGAAGAATAACCTCTGCATGTACTGCGGAGGTAAGGGTCACACAGCCGACAACTGCAACAAGCGTCCTGGGCAGGCTAGCGCCAAAGCCGCCCAGGCCTCGACCTCCGGTACGACCACCCAGGCTCCGGCGGCTCCGGCTACGCCGGCCTCCGCGGCTGCTGAGTCAAAAAATTGATCAGCAACTCGGAATCCTCCGCACCTGGTCCGAGTTGCGTTGACTCACGGGTGCTCACCGAGGTTCGTCTCAACGCTTCCGCTCTCTTCCCTAATGCCCTTTACGTCTCTCTCGATATTTCTTCCCTCCGGTCGGACATCTCCGAGCCGGAGCTATGCTCTTCCATGTCTCCATCTCTTCTCTCTCGAGTAGTCGCGGGATTCAACTCCCGTGTGCGTGCGCTTGTGGACTCCGGATCATCTCACTGTTTTGTATCATTGAAAGTCTGCGAATCTAATGCGTTTTCCACGTATACGGTGGACCCGGTACGGGTCCGGTATCTCGACGGCTCATCTTCCATCATTAACCGGATGCTCCGGTTGTTGCTCCGGTTTCCTTCTGGCGAAGTTCAATACATGGACTTCTTCGTCACACGTCTCGATTCTCCTTGCGATCTGGTCCTGGGATACAATTGGCTCAGCCGCATTAATCCGTTGATTAACTGGTCCGAAGCCTCTATCACATTCCGGCCCGATCGTGTAAGGGAATGCCTGTCGACATCCCCGGAAATAATTCCGGGATCTGCTACGGTAGTTCCGATTACGGACGAGGCACCTCCGGTACAAGTCGTTCCGGCTCCGGCGCCTACACCGACTCCGACGATTCCGCCATCTCCCGCTCCTTCCATGGAGACTCTTGCTCCTTCCACGGAGATTCCGGAGGCCTCCGGGCCTCGTCCTCTCTCTAACCCTCCGCTTGTGTCTCTCGTGTCTGCTGCGGCTTACCGCTCCATCATTCGAGACAAGGATTGTTGTCAATATACAATGCGCGCCACTCCCTCGGAAGAAGCCCGTGCCCGGTTTGCTTCCGCATCTGCTCCGGACACTTCCGGTATACCTTCCGAGTACCACGAGTTCGCTGACGTCTTCTCGGAGCAGGAAGCTTACAATCTTCCTCCTCATCGAGAATTCGACCTCAAAATCGAGCTCCTGGACGGCGAGGAGCCTCCGGTCGGTCATGTCTACTCCCTTTCGCCTACCGAGCTCGCTGCCCTTCGGGACTTCATCGACAAGAATTTGAAGTCGGGATTTATATACCCGACTCGTTCAAGTCATGGAGCTCCTATTCTCTTCGCTAAGAAGAAGGACGGTAGCCTCCGGTTGTGCGTCGACTACCGAGGACTTAATCGGATTACGAAGAAGGACCGCTATCCGCTTCCTCTCATCGCCGATCTCCTCGATGCTCCCGGGAAGGCTCGCATCTATACAAAACTTGATCTCCGGCACGCATACCATCTCCTCCGGATCGCTCCGGGTGACGAACCTAAGACGGCGTTTCGTTCTCGCTATGGGTCCTTCGAATTCCGGGTTGTTCCGGAAGGCCTTACCAACGCTCCGGCCGCTTTTCAGCGGTTCCTGAACAGTTTGTTCGCCGATCTGTTGGACGTGTACGTCATCATCTATTTGGACGACATATTGATCTATTCCGATGATCCGACCCAACATACTGAACACGTTCGGGAAGTGCTCCGGCGCCTCCGGAAGGCCGGACTCTTCTGCAAACTCTCAAAATGCGAGTTTAGCGTCACCACCTGCGAATATCTCGGTTACATCCTGTCGCCGGAAGGCTTCCGGATGTCTCCGGACAAAGTTTCCGCCATCGTTGATTGGCCGGAACCCCGAAAAGTGAAGGACGTTCAGTCTTTCCTTGGGTTCTGTAATTTTTATTGGCGTTTCATATGGAACTACTCGGCGATCACGATCCCTCTTACTCGCCTCACTCGTTCCAACGTCCGATGGGATTGGACCCCGGTTTGCCAACTCGCATTTGACACCCTCAAGCACGCGTTTACGGAGGCTCCGGTACTTTCACACTGGATTCCGTTCCGGCAACTCACTGTTGAAACCGACGCCTCCGATTACGCAATCGCCTCGATTCTCTCCATCCTCGGAGATGATGGCGAAATTCATCCCATTGCGTTCCGGTCTCGGACACTCGGTCCGGCCGAACTCAACTACGACACTCATGACAAGGAACTCTTGGCCATCTTCGACGCCTTTAAACACTGGAGGCATTACCTCGAAGGACCGGAGCTTCCGGTCGACGTCGTAACCGACCACAAGAACCTGGAATACTTCGCGACGACCAAAATCCTCACTCGTCGCCAAGTCCGGTGGTCGGAATACCTGTGCCACTTCAATATGGTTATCCGGTTCCGTCCGGGTAAGCTCGGAGCTAAGCCAGACGCTTTGACTAGACGATGGGACGTCTACCCTAAAGAGGGGGATAGGGCTTACAGCCAATTGAATCCTCAAAATTTTCGCCCCATTTTTACTCAAGATCAACTCACTGCGTCGCTCCGGGCCACATTCCTCGAGGAAATCACCCTCCGTTCCTCCATCGTTATGGATGTTGAGAAGCTCTATTCCGACATTCGTGCCCACTACAACGATGACCCAGCCGCCGTTGCGGGCATTGCTTCCGCAGCCTCCGGCACCACTCCGCGCTGGAAACTCGACCCTTCCGGTATGCTCCGGCTCTATGATCGCATTTACGTTCCGGTGGTTTCCGGAGATGCTCCGGACCAGCTCCGCGTACGTGTTCTGCAGAATTTGCATGATCACGAGTTGGCTGGCCACTTTGGACAAAATCGCACATTAGCACTCGTACGCCGTGAGTACACTTGGCCGGAGGTTCGGACCTTCGTCCGGGACTACTGTCGGTCGTGTGTTCTATGCAAGCGCAACAAAAAGCCTCGGCATCGGCCTTACGGACTCTTGAAACCCCTTCCGGTTCCGCTCCGGCCTTGGCATTCCATTTCCATGGACTTCATCGAGCAACTCCCTCTCTCCGGCGAGTTTGACTGCATTTTGGTGATTGTTGATCGGTCATCCAAACAGGTCATTCTCATTCCTTGCGATACCCATATCAATTCGCCGGAGCTCGCTCGCCTCTTCCTCATTCACGTCTTTTCCAAACACGGTGTTCCGGCACATGTTACGTGCGACCGGGGCTCCGAATTCATCGCTTCCTTCTTCCGGTCGCTGGGCGAACTTCTCAATATGGAGATCCATTATACTTCCGGTTATCATCCGGAGGCTGACGGTCAAACGGAACGTATGAATCAGACTGTTGAGCAATATATCCGCATCTACTGCTCGTATCAACAGGACGATTGGGACCGACTCCTTCCGCTTGCGGAATTCGCTCTCAACAGCGCTCCGAATGCTTCGACCGGCATCTCCCCTTTCTTCGCCAATAAGGGTTACAATCCGACAATCACGGTCCATCCGGAGCGTGACGTTGCGAACATGTACGCCAAGGATTTTGTCGTTGATCTTCAGGAACTGCATCAGTTCCTCCGAGAGCAAATCACTTTTGCCCAGGAGCGGTACAAGGAAACCGGAGACCGGAAACGTGCTCCGCAACCTCCGCTTTCGATCGGCGATCAAGTTTTCATCCTCGCGAAGCATCTTCACACCAGCCGGCCAACTCCGAAATTCTCGGAGACGTACCTTGGCCCTTATGAAGTTATTGGCAAACCCAGTGCCGCTTCTTATACCATTCGGCTTCCGAAATCGTTGTCACAGGTCCATCCAGTTTTCCATATTTCCCAACTTGAACCGCACGTTCCGAACCCATTCCCGGGACGCGAGGAGCCGCCTCCGGCAGCTGTAGAAATCATCGACGGCGAGTCACACTTCGAAATCAAGCAAATCGTTGACTCGAAGATCGACCGGAGGTTCCGAACTAAGCTCCGGTACTACGTCGAATGGCTCGGATACGAGAATACCGACGATCAGTATGCTTGGGTTGGGGCGGACGACTTGGACGCGGCCGAACATATCGACAACTTTCACCGGCGCTTTCCGAATAAGCCCGGACCCGAATATTAACTCATCACACAAAATTAAAACCAAGAAAACGAAATTCAACCAATTCAAAATACAACACTCATTTCATATATTTACAAATGTCTATTTTGTCCTTGGGCCTCCAGGGCCTTCACACCGCGCTTCCGGACGCTTCCGGCTTTTCCGGAGCCTCCGGCTCCCCCATCTCCTCATCCGAATCGTCCATCACGAAGACTCCATCCTCCTCGTGGAATCCGGCTGGCGCTCTCGGCTGCAGCACGAGAGTCTGGAACTCGCGCACCTCCGACTCCCTCTTCACCTGCACCGGAGGCTCCGGTGCTGGCGAAGGAGTGGGCGGCGGAGGCGGGACAGGCTCGGGGTCGGGCTTGAAGGTAAGGACCGTAATGGTCCTCGCCTCCGCAGCCTGGCTCGCAACTCGGGACGTCGCGGCGACTTGTTGTTCTTCGGGCCTTTCCGGCCCCTCCAGCGCCCCAGGCGCGTCCACTTCCATCCTCTCATCCTCCCCGCCGTCCGTGGACCGGAAATCCTCCGGCCACGATTCGGAACGGGCTCGGGGCGCAACCGGAGCCTCCGGTTCCGCCTCCGAGTCCTCCGACTCGACGGGTTTCATCTCCTTCTCCGCCACTTCGGGATTTCCGCGCTTCATCAGCCTCCGGCGCTTCGCCGGGGGCGCATCCTCGTCCCTCTCCCGCTCCTTCCTCGTGCGATCGCGCACCTCGCGGTCGCTCCGGTCCCCCCGCTCCGTTCGGGGGTTCCGGCGCGTCCGCGAGGGCCCCGCAACCGGTGCGGACCCTTGGCGACGGGCCTCCTGTCCCGCGCGTCGCTTGTTGACGCGAGGCGGTCCAAGGGGCCGCGCGCGACTGCACTGGATGTGCTTCGCACGGCACCGGCGGCAGGCGGTGCGTCCCGCCTCGACCACGCACACCTCGCCACTCCTCCGGCAAGAGTCGCAAGCTAAGAAAATCAAAACCGTTAGTACTGGAACCTCCGGTTTTCACTGTGACGCACCGTTCTCCCCCTCCTGCTCGACGTCGCTGTCGTCCTCGTCGTTCAGCTCGTCCACCTCGCCTCCCCCCTCCGCACGCTCCGGCGACACCGACTTCAACGTTTCTATCACCGGCAATTCGTCGAATTCCGGAGCCTCCGCGTCGAGCGCCTCCAGGTCTCGAATGAGCTGGAGGGCACGAGCGGCCTCCTCATTCGCCACTTCCGCGCGTTGCGCGGCCTCCTCCGCCTGTTCCTGGTACGCCGAGATAAGGCGTACCCGGCGCTGCTCCCTCTCCTCGTAGAACCGCTGGGCGGCCTCTTCACGCAGCTCCGTCGTGGTCGCTCGCGCCTTCCCCTTCCCGGAATTTTTGCCGTTGCCGGCGTCGCTGCGGTTGTTATCCGTCGACCCCTCGCGACCACTGTCGGTGTTTCCGTGGCTGGACATCGAATTTGGAGGATAGTATGCCGGAGGTGGTGGTGGTCAAGAAGAAAGAAACGTCTGAGTCAAAACCAACAGCACGTGACTTTTTGATCTTGTTTATTTTCCCACGCTTCTTCATTGTTCGACAAAGTTCATTCCTTTTGGGTTCCTCATGGGAGAGGAACCTAAGAGGGGGATACTGTTATATCCATGCAACATCCCCAGTCTTCTCGTCGACCTTCCGGTAGCTCCGGTAGGTTCCGAGGCTCCGGTAGTATACCGGAGCCTCCGAACCGTCCGGTACCATCGGGTTTTTACGCAATGAAGGATTACTGAGCGTTTCCCGTTTATCCGTCTTCCTTCCTTTTCACTTATTGTCATACGACTTCTCATCAGCCCATCTGACTTGACTTATTGTTAAGAACCACTCTCCTTCCTTTTATGGAATACAATTAGATACTTAGTATAAATACGTCTTTAATATGTCCTGTACGTCAGATTGATAATTGACGTTGCTTGGCTCACTTCCCTTGCACTGAGTCGTCTCCGTTCTCTCCGGTTCCCTCCGGTACTCCGACTTGTCTTCCTCTATCGGGTACCTGCCGGTTAGGGTAGTCACTCACCCTTGACCCCCTGTGGTGTTGTGATCCTCCTCCGTATACGTTCCGGACCCTCCGGCTCTCCGACGCTCCGACATACCGGAGCCTCCGGTCACTCGGTCATTTACTCTTTGGGTCCACCCCGGCTCGGTATATAACAGATTCGTTCAAAGCAATCTAACCTCCACGGCTATCAGAGCGACGGTTCCAGTGGCTGACACAACGTGTACAGCGCCCCTAGATGTGCTAGCTTGCCCTCTTCTTCTGCTGCCCTTTTATACTACTGCCCTATGGTTTACATCACGATGATTACTGCACAATGTCCGTGGGTTCGCGGCACCCGAATCCTAATCCCTGACTCCTGATTGGTCGTGTCTTGTTGAGACATATGGTAGACATGTGGTGTCTGACACGACACATGTGATTGCTGATTAAGTAGATAGAAAGTGTCTTCTTCGTCTGTAGCCTCTAGTCCCGGGCCTGAATAGTCTTGAAGCTTCTGCACAACTCTTCTACCTTCCCAATGATACCCCATAGTCCCTGGTTTGGTTTGGTGGCTCGTCCATAATATCGCAATCTGTCTTTCTCTCTCTGGTTTATCCTCGCGGCTAAACGGCTGGATCATGTCCTACTGTTCAAGTCATCCCCAGACTCGGTCTGGACCCAATGCGTGGTCAAATGTGTCCTCAGTTTTGGGTAAAACAGGTCTAAATAGTCTTGTCGTGAATAATTGGGTTCTTCCCACTGTTGCCTGCCAGCACTTGGTATATTGACCTCGCAACCTCTTTGGTATGCTGTTTGTGTCCTAGCAAGCAGCCTTAGGCCTTGTATGTCCTAGTTTCTCTGCCACCATCATCAAGTTTCCTTAGTTAACTAAGATATCTGGTGGCCCCATTTGTGAAAGTACCGGTAGAAGTCCTCGTTAACCTCGTAGCTTGTACTAATAGACTGGACCACTCAGTCAGAGTGCCCTGATGGTCCCTCAGTGCGTGTTGACACGCTGAATCGTGCAAAATCGCAAAATTCATGTGTACTTGATTTCACGGCTTATCAACGGCCCCAATCCCTTTAGTCCGAGTGTGGCCAAGGATAGCTGACGCTACAAGAACACCGGCAACGTCTCCCATACCTCTGACTCACATAAGTATACAGGCAACCAGTGTGTGTCCCTTTCTGGCTCTATCTTGATTTCATGAACCACCCAATTTGCAGTCTGAGCCACATGCCTCACTGTCAAAACTGGCACCCATCCTGCCCCTGCTTTCCTCACCTTTACAGAATTAATTGATCATTAGGTGATAGAATCAGCCATGCCAGTAGACCCCATATATCTATCCAATCATCCAGCAACTGCAACCACCCACAGTGTTTTTACCTCTTTGCCAGAGGTGAGGTACCACCATACCTTGTCAATAATTTACTCCACACTGCCTCAGCCCCACCTGTGCCTCTGCACCTCAACACACACACCAATAGACTCGCCTCCTAAAACGTGAAGTTGCCATGTACATAGACGCCCTTGTGTATCCACTGCCCTGGAGATATATGTATTATTTTTCATCACTATAATATATATTACATTACAGCTACACCCACCATCTGCACGTTCCAGAATGTGAAAGACATATATGGACAACTTCAGACTGGTTCTATACTGTATTCACTACATTTAAGCTTCCCCTACGCACAGACTGAATCTAGCTCATCTACATATATCTACACAGACATCTGTGGCTAGTTGACCTAGACAGAATCCTGTATAGGTCTGTCTAGCTGAGGTTAGCCCAGAGTAGATCAGTTTAGCTCAGCACAGGTCAGTGTAGGTCTGTGTAGACTCTCATGTAGAGCCAAACAGAGTGGAATTTTTGCCCGAGGAAGGTCAGATTTGCTCAGCAAAGTCTAACTGAGTCTAGGTGATCCCACTGACCTACACTGACCTATGCTGATCCACACTCAGCCACAGACCTGTGTTTAGTGGCTTGGCAACACCAAGACAGGGGCTGTCCACACCTATACACACAGTGTGTGTATAGGTGCATGTAATGGCCTGCGCAGGGTCTGTTTAGTTGATCTCCAACACCTAAACTCATCCAAGCAGACCTACACTTAAATGAGGGTTAAACATAGTGATTTTTCAATTGTCAGGCACCAACAAAACAATCCCTGTTGATTTCCCAGGCCTGTCAGGCCGCACCAGACTTGTTCTCAGCTGCGACTCTCAGATCAGATTTAGGTGAGCCAACCTCCTTTGATTGGCATGAAGGGCAAAGGTAATCTCCATGTGCCAGAAACCTCCAAAGTTGTTGACGAAGTGAGTACTAATAGTAATACATTTTGGGCTTATGATGGTCCGCAAGGGTACCCACAGGAAAAATCTGCTACACTAGGTATAAAAAGTGAATTAAGGGCAGCTAGACCCTACCACCCAATTAGCTAGGATTAGCTGAGCCCAACCGGGAAATAGCTTCCCACAGCTTCTGTTCACCAAAACGAGGAAGCAAATCCTGTACACTGTTTCCTTCTACTTCGGCCATCTGAATTTGTGCAACAATCAGTGTCACAAAACCATCAGGGGCAGAGGTGGAACTTGAGGGAGTCAGACCACATTGTAAATCTGTCGGAGTCTGGTGTTTGGCTCAGACGTTCATGTGATTCTTTCTTCTTGATACTGATCTTATTGTTGTGATACAGATATTGTTTCCTTCCCTTTATTGTTCTATTGTCTTTACTGATACTGATCACACTCTTATTGTTCTACCTTGTTTATTGTTCTCTTACCTATAAATGTAGCTAGAGCACAATGGATCTGGGCTTTTCGCCTCCCCATCTGAGACCTATCTGAGACCTGCCTTTTCGGCTCCCATCTGCGACCCATCTGAGCTTCTGCATCCAACAGAATCAAGTCAAGGGGAGTTTTATGCATCCCAGCCCTGTGCATTGGATTATTTCTAGATCACCACTTTACGTGCACGTTGTGAGCCGGCTCCATGCGCCGACTCCGGAAACTCGTAATATTCCTCACGACAACAGAAACAACTAGCGGAAAGGACAATATCTCCAACGAGCATACTCAGAACGTTAAAGAAAACGGATGGCACCGCCCGGAGTCAAACCTGGGTCAGCCACAATAACAATCTGTTGTGCATGAAGTAATCCGCAATGCAACACCTATGCTACAGCACCAATGGGCATAAAGGACGAATTCAGCCCTTCTGCCGCTTGGAAAATGCACTTCGTCAACAATAAAAGCATGGAAACACTGGTAGGTCACCAATTCAGCCCTTCCACCACTTGGAAAACACATTCCATCAATGATAAAAGCATGGAAACACTGTTAGGTCGCAATTCAGCCCTTCCGCCGCTTGGAAAACACATTCCATCAACGATAAAAGCATGGAAACACTGTTAGGATGGCAATTCAGCCCTTCTGCTGCTCAAAGAACACGTTCCGTTGACTTCCGCCGCTTATGGAACAGCTTCCATGGCTCGGAAAACACATCCCGCCACTTGAAAGGTCCTCCCGTCAACACTGAACAAGAAACAACCACCAAGGTTACAGTGGGAAACAAGTCGGTTGTGTTGGAAAAATAAAAACCGAATTGTTCAAGACAGACGGCCCCGCCAGGAATCGAACCCGGAGTCTCCGCTGAAAATCCTTGGTCTCAACAGGCATTCGTGGCGCGTTAACCCTTACACTACAGAACCGATACAGAGATGGAAACGGAGGATCATTCTTCAAACTATAAATCCCCGTTGACTAAAAACCACTCATACATGGATCAATTCCGCCTTGAGGGAACACACGGCGGAATCCTGTCCAGTAATAACGAATGACCAATGGGATTTACGGCGGCGGAATCTCGAACCCCACACCATTGGAAAGCAATTCCGCTAAGCAGAAATTGCCTGAATGAGAAAAGATAACTGATGGCTGAACCACAATATCCTAAACAGGTTGAAAACCATAGGTTAACATCGAGGAGAGTCCGACTCCGTGGAGGGCTTGTGTTCCGCCATGAGAAAGAGGGAATACCGCTGGCGGAAGTATGATGCAGGTACGCTGTGTCAAATTACCACCATGAGGGTCCGCTGGCAACCAAAGAGTCGGCTCCGCTGGCTCCACCAAACTGTTTCACGCACAACGGAGTCAGTGGAGGCTCAACATTACTCCTGGGAAGGCAGTGCACTGGGCTCCGCTGGGGTATAAATATGGTGTAGTACTTGTAGTAACATCATCTAGTTCTCCCCTTGCAATCTAGGCATTTAAAACTGCTCTAGAACGGAAGGGAACAGTCAACGAAAAGAACATAAGGTCACCGAGACCGAAGGGGACACCTTTCCTCCCCTTCCGCCTCACTCCACCACCGTTTCCTCGCAGCGGAGACACTTATACCCCACCCATATTTGATATTCGCCTCCTTTGTCGCCGCAAAGGCCCAAGTGGAGCAGAACTCCCACTACGAACGACGCCGCGGATGACTCCATCGTATTTGTGTGTAGCCGTTAAAACCCCGTCAGGACACCTGGTCCTACAGTAGAGCAGGAGAACGACAGCACACCATTCAAGAGCTTTCAAAGGAGCGGACTCTTTGACAGAAAAAGGGAATTCTCTGTAGAGGCAGAAGAAAGGAATGAAGCAGAGAGGGATTGTGCGGAATAGCAACAATTGCAACAGACCCACCCTACATTTGCGTTTGGTAACACTCCGAAGTCAGGAATTACGACGGCGGAGACTTAAAAACAGGACCAACATACCCCAGACTAGTGCCAGCGCTTCCACGTCACATCGGGGCCGACCTCTCTCGTTCTCGAGTGTAGAACGGAAAAGCAGCGTTGACTGGAAGGATTTTCTCTCCCACAGGGAAGGAATCAGCGACCTTAGGATTCCTCCGTTGTGAAACGGAGTAGTTTGTACACCACCACATTTATAAAACACGAATTCCGCGGCCATTGAGAGATTTCAGACACACAAATTTCCCCCTAGAGGATAAACTGTTGACTCTGCCAAGCAACAAACTGACTTGCCAGCAGTAGCACTGCAAGTCCAAATCACAACGTAGGATGAATTTATGAAACAGACGGTGTTTTGGTTAGCAATCAACCTAATTTGAGTACATAATCATTTGCACTGAAAGTCCACCTAGAAGTGCTTGAATGATACTGTACCATTTCAACTGGATGTTCAGCAGGTGTGACCAGTGACCTTCAAGGTTCATCTGCCAGGTGTTCAACCGGGGTTGTGACCTGAGACAGTGACTTATATCATTCGAAAGTTGAATTGTTCAACCCAGATGATCATGAGGGAGACTAAGACTCAGAGGGAGCAATTTTCCACCCAGTGCACCGTTTTGACAGAAAGAGCGGTAATCAATTTGCTCATGCCGTCCATCGTAGTTGGTTTGCAGAACTGGAAACAGGGATGCATCAGGAGTACTGGAAGGGAGCAGAGAAAAATTCCAGTTTTTATGGCTATGCAGAGGCAAAATGGTCCATTGTTCAGCCCTCAGGCTCTTGGTGACCTGGGACAGATAAAGTTATTGTTCAGTTCAGCCTGGCTGTGACCTAGTGACTGAACATCTGGTCAAAATGGTACAGTAGGAATCCTACCCTTGGTTAAAATTCAGGTTGAAATCAGGCTAGTTAGCCCTCCCAGAGGTGCAGTCTGGTGTGCCGGATTACGCCCAGGATAACTATAAATAATAGAATAAAAAAGGGATTTTTCTGAGGCCTTCAAACACATTTTTGAGTGATTCTGGAACTTTTCCAAAAAGTGAATTAAGAGGTCCTGGACCCACCCTACCCTAAGGCCTATGTCCGCACACTCAGACGTCGGCATACTGTGTCGACGTGTGCGGACACCCGTCTCACGTCCTGAACTCATTGAAATCAAACCACAATGCAAGGATTCCATGTTCCATAGACCCTCCTACGTGGTTGTACATCACCAAAACCGGTGAAACGCTGACTATCTGAACTAGCGTGAAATGTAGTAAAATGTAAATCAGCGCTTAGAGCACTAATGACACAAAACCAACACTGAACACAAATCCAAACAATAAACGGTGCGAGTACGGGGATCGGACCAAGTATTAGGTCTCTGGTTGTGCTAGATATAAGTAATAGCTATTTACGCGTAAATACTGATATGATTCAATTAGCCGATCTAGTGACTCAGATGTGGTCTAGAAGGTGCCAAGAGGTGTTTTATCTCGTGGGGTGTGTGGATTAGTCCTTAGACGTTGTTATCCTTTAAGTATTCTCAGTCTCTTATGATTCTGTTCCTTGTTCTATCAAGTCCGTTTGCCTAAATCCTTATGAAACCCTTACGAAACCCTTATGAAACCCTTATGAGTCTGTTCCGTGTTCTGTTTCCTTAAGATCCTAGCGCGAGATGTGATCCAACAACCAACAATATATTGACCGAAATAACTAAAAGAACTTTACAAGTTCCAAGAGGTACTCCGAATGAATACAAGGCTTCCCAAGCGACAATACCAGCAGAGCTGAATACGTCTAGCAAGAAGGGGTGAATTCACTGCCTTCCCTCTCTGAACCTGTCTGTATTTATACAAACGGGTGACACAACATGCAGGACTAATAAAATATAAATAGTACATGAATAATTAGCAATGAGCGCGTAATGAATACAAACGGATAAATAAACGGATAAATAGATACTTTGTTCCGAGACCTACGTTCTGATTTGATTCTAATCCCAGAGATGGCATCATATTATGATGTGGATTTTACCCGTGTCTAGCCCTCTCTGCAGAACCATGGTTAAATGGTCATATAGTATGACTTGTGGTGTGGGAAAACGGATAAACTACTCCAACACATGAATGATGGAGTTAGTGGATCAATCTTCCCTAGGCAACAACTGCGCTACCCAATCCAGACCTCGGTCCAAGCGTTGAATATCAAACATGCCGTGGATTGATCCGTCGGCTACTGCCGGACTGTTCGGGCCGTGTTCCACTTTCAGCAAAGGTTTCCTTTGTTCGTTGATTCCCAACTCCAGTAGTGTACCTTTTCAGGTGTAATTTGTAGTCAGAATGGATGGTGTGTGTATGTCCTTGGTATAACACTTTATCTCTGTCCCAATTCGATCAAATGGTTGGACTTGAATTACGCGTAAATACACAGCAGCTCCCCAGGCCGTTGACCCTCATGGTATCGGTGACCTGACAAGTCTTTACTATGTAACTAGAGGCGTAGTGCCTTTAGCCAACAGATCGGACCTCTCTATGGCTCTTTATGGGCAAGATATAGATAAGTTCTGGTTCCACTTTAGTAAGTGGAACAAGGACGCAGAAATTGGTAAATTTCAGGCTTGGCCATTTTGCATGCTTATCATCTCCCCTTTTCATAAATGTTGACTGTCCCCAGTCAACCAACTCTTTTTCTGACCATTCCCAGTGCCTGTTTAGGCTCCGTTAATTTTTTCCCCGGTTACTCCACTAGCCGATAGCCGATGAAATCAGCGGACGCAGATCTTTTTGATTGACACTTCATGTCAACCCCTTCTGCTCGTGATTCTATTTTGGCAAACCCAATTTATCCGTCTGAGCTCCCTTTGGTGTTTATGGGCCGAGTTTCTGTTAATCATGATTTATTTATTATTTATCCGATCAACCCGGACCTTATACTCCATAGGGGTAGTAGTCTTCTTTGATTACTCGACTTACGCTGTAATTCCGTTTTACCAGAAACGCTCTCCTTCCACTTGGTCTGCTTTTCAAGACTTACTCCTTGTTACCAGGAAATCATTTTCCAACCAGGTCAGCTGATCGGTTCGCAATATTGACATACAGGGTTCAACAAGTCAAAACTAAAATTTTTCACTTGTTTACTACCGTCATGTCCAACATCAACGCGCCATACACCGCTTACGAGATCCTTCATGGGGACCACCCTGAACAGTTCAACTTCCAGGAGGGAGTCCAAGCCTATCCTGAGGGCCTCTTTCCCTCTAGCTTGTCTGGCCTCCCCTATACCCCGGTGTTCTCTATCCACAGTATAGAAGATGGCGACTTCCCTTTTTATGGCAACGAAGAAATGGGCCTATTTTTCTTGGACTGCTTGCCAGTTGCCCGTATCGTGGAGCTGGCCAAAGACCCGCTGCGCCTCGCCCGCGTCCACACCGAATATATTCGGTCTTTGTTCGTTTTAGCCGAACCAGCATTTGTACGTTCATTTAATTCCGCGTAATTGTCTTTACTCATGGAATTTTTATTTAGGAGACGTACGTCCGTGCTAGCGGCTTCAACTTGACCCCACCGTCCTTCCTTGTCACCTCCGTCATCTGTTCTCTCGCGAAAGCATACCAGAGGCTCGCCTTCGAGGAGCAGGTCATACAAGTGACCCTGTTTTTCAGGTTGGTTCAGGGACGGCTGGACCCAAACACGGTGCGTCTTAATTCGACCAGTCTTATTTGCTAGATAGCTGCTAACGACCTTCGTCTACAGAACGCTCCGCGGGCTTTTCGTTTCCCAAACTCCGCCTCGTACACTCTCCCTCGCACACACGCTCCCTTCCGCTTCTTTTCTTTGGAGGAGCACTCGTTCTTCCGAGCGTTCCAAAGCGCCTCCCTTGTTCACCTCACACATTTCATCACTTCCCGTCGCAAACCGGAGCGTGAGATATCCTTGTTTTACCAGGACATCTCAAATGCCCTTCCAGAACTGGTAAGTCCTCTTTTATTACTCGTTGGGTAATTGATTTTAATTACGCGTAATTTGATCCTTAGGAAATTGCTTGTGAGGAAGTTATGACCGGAGCCATTTCTTCCGAATTGGTCTCCGCCTTCTTCCACAGCCTCCATTTCTTGTCCTGCCTGCTCCCCAAACGGCAGAAGCAGCAACTCGAACGGGTTCTCCCTACTGGTTTGATTCGGCTGGTACGTCACCAGTATTTCGCCTGGTAGACCCGTACTAATTCCTTTCAGTACCTGATCTTACCTGCCTGACAATTTTCAACTACCTGTGGTTGATTTTGTCCCTGAGCCGACCGCACCCTTTTTCGCCCTCAACGTCCCAGCTGGCGCGCCTGCTTATGATCCTACCCAGGTTCACGAGGAGGACCGCCCCGAAAGTCAAACATTACGCGAAATTGCGGCTGACGAGGAGGAACCTCTGGTTCCCAACCCTCTAACTGGTGATTCGCCAGTTTATCGCCCAAGTCCGGTAAGTTTTATTCTTCTCGACCTCTTTTCGAGACCTTTAACTGACTTCTTTATTTTTCTTTACTTAGGTCGCGAGTGTTGAAGGCGATTTCGAAGACGCGGTCCCTGAATCAGGTACCCCCATCCGCCCTTCACCAGCTTCTCCGGACCCCAGACCCGAAAGCGAGGAACCGCTTGATTTTTCAGTAAGTCTGATTTACACTTTTATTTACGCGTAAATCACGACTTTCCTTTCCAGACTGTCCCTAACAAAGGCAAGGGCAAACAGGTCGACCCTTGGAGTACGCAGGTCGCCCCCTTGTACAACTCCGATCTTCCGCCCATTCAGTCTCACCCGAGCTGGACGCCAATACGAACCTCAACCTTGAGGAACTTCGCCCACGTACTACCTCAGAGGATGAAGAACTCGTTCCCCCTTCGGATGACGAGGAGCGCGACGCCCTCCCAGGACGCCCGGTTTCTCTACCACCTGTTATTCCTGAGGCAGCACCTTCGCCAGCCCCTTCTGTTACAGACCACCGTCGGACTCTGCGCAAACGCGCCTCTCCACCTCCGCCCACGCCGCCTCCCGCGAAACGCCAAAAGAAGGAGAAGAAAACCAAGGGCCCGAAACCGAAAGGTCGAGCCAAAGGGAAGGGCGCCAGCAAGGCCACCGTCATGTCAGATGCGGAACCAACCGCCGATCCGGATTTTCATCCCGATCCAAGTCCACCAGCCGAGGGGAAGAGAAAACGAGGACGACCCGCCAAACGAGGACCTGGAGCTCCAGCTTTTGAGCCAGAGGAGCCAGCGCCGCCCATTGACAAGGTCAGACTTGTCGATTGTCTCAATCCTGCCGGCCTCTTGGTAAGTTTTCGTATTTTTCACGGGTTTTACTTTTATGTTGATTTCCGCGTAAATACTAACTTCTGGTTTTCCTTCTAGAAACGCACCGCCTGTTCAAACTGCACAACTTTGAATAGGAAATGCATCCCATCCGCACTCCCTTTTGCGAAATGCGAGTCGTGCGAGGCTCGCAAGCTCGCTTTTTGTAACCACGACCGCCCAGCGCGCGAAACCTGGGAGCTTTCCCATGGTTTGATTCCGCTCGCTACTTTTTCTAGTAGCGGTAAGTCCATCTATTTCCTTGATTATACGAATCCTTTATCGTATCTACAGCCGTCAATTGTGCCATGAACGCTGTCTTGGACGATCGCCGCAGCCTGGAAGACTGGCAGTGCGCTGAGGTACGACTCATGCAGTCGACCTACGCGCTGTCCCAGATTGTTCGCCGTCATATCGAGGCCTTTGGCTGGCAGATGCTCGATTCCCTCTACAACGTGCCCGAGGAAACGGCTCTCATTTTCAACGAGATCGTCTCCCATCACATTGAAGACGGTGTTGAGCCACTCTACGCCCAATACCAAGGTGTCGTCGAGGAAGCCAACTACCGTTTCGATCTTCAACTGCCAACCGAAGATCAGTTGAAGGCTTGGGAGGCCGAATTGGTAGTGGCTCGGGACGAGAGGGAACGCGCAGAGGCAAGGACGGCCCAAAATCGAGATCGGACCCCTGCTCGTACGTTCTTCTTCCTTTTGCCCACTTCTTGTCTTTCTCAAATTCAACTCATATTAATTTTCATAGCGCCCGGTTTTGATTCCGTCCCTGCTCAACCACGAGCTGGTGGTTCAAGATTCCCGGGTGCGCTTCAAGAGCAACATGGAGAACAACATGAGGAAGGACCTGTCGAGCAAATGGACGAATGATTTTTGTCGGAATGAACTCGAGGATAGCGTATTTCCTTTCCTTATTCTTTTCCGCGTAAATCCTCATTTACTCAGTACTCGAATATTTGCGAACAATTTACTGTATAACTTGACTTGTAGACATAGCCCATCAATACTATTGAATCTCTCTCAGATTCATGCAACTTTTTTAGTGTGTTTCAAGCTTTTTCAGATTCGGTATAATTCGTTTGACTTCGGAACGGAGCGTAGCTACGGAGTGCCGGATTATCAGGTCCGGTAGCCGAGATCCGCTTATTTTTCTCAGGACGCTTCCGACAGGTCGGACTTCCTTATTGGGAAGGTGACGTTACTCGGGGCGAATTTAACCGTATCATTTGAGCCAGACGTTTATTTGTTGCCAGTAACTGTTTTTAAGGTTACCCGGGCGTGTCTTATTTAGCATATGATTGGCCATTGCTGATCCCATGCTTAACACCCAAGCTTCCCCTTTAAGATGATGCAGAATAAAAGGACTTGATTTACGCGTAAATAGGTTCTCTCATTCTCCGCCTCTTTTATGCCCAAGCCTGTTCTTAAGTGGCGGCTATTTCTATCCCCCACTATGACCAAAGAAGAACACTTCTGTTTTCTGCTCAACCCTTGGACCGACGAGGACCGTCTCCCAGATATTCCTGCCAGCAGCTTTAGTTCTACTGAATCTAAAGTTCGAGCGATCTTGACTTGGGACATGGTAAGCTCCTTCCTTGGTCCCTCTTTCCTTTCTTATTTCCTCTTCCTAGCCGCTCCGGTGTGACTCTTGCAGCCGGTTAGGTCGTCGATGCACTCGGTACTATTGGACTAGTCCCTGTGCCGGCTGCCTGGTTTCTGGCGAAGCCAACTGCACTTTTACCAATT
This sequence comes from Mycena maculata, assembly GCA_029448575.1. NCBI lineage: Eukaryota > Fungi > Basidiomycota > Agaricomycetes > Agaricales > Mycenaceae > Mycena > Mycena maculata. Next base: position 364,206 of record JARJLG010000084.1, on the reverse strand, counting down.
GAATCAAGTTTATGAAGATGGTATCTCGTTTGTTCTCAGCCGTTCTTTGGGCTAGTGACACCGGTACGTCCTTTTTGCTATTTTTCTTTTAGCTAACGTCCTTATCCTCCCTTTAGAAGATGATGGGGTCTCTCTGTTCTTGGCGAACCTTCGCAAGTCCATTCGCCTGTTCGAGGCTACCGCCAACGAGGCTTCTTCCTTCCAAACTCAGGGCCTTAGCGATGTTCTTACTTCAGCTTATCTACCTGGCCTTAGCATTGCCGAGCGCCTTACTTATGGCCTCAACTTGTCTTATCGTGTGGCTTCTGCCAACCACTAGACGGCTTAGTTTCAGATAATTTTAGCTTTAGTGTAGTCACTGCTTAGTTCCCTTTTACTCTGTCACACTTTTTGCTTCCACAGCTCTTCCATGATTTATGGGATATAATAGTCGAAATTATTCCATAGACAATTCTTATTGCGTTGTTTCATCTATTTCAGCAACAATGTGCTTTCTGGTCCAGAGGCTTAACATCTGATTGCTCAAATGACTGCTCCTAGTATCCTGCCATGTGGTTTTCTTGCGTTTTCTTGATCATTTTGTGTTCCAATGATTCTGATTCAAGAAAACCACATGAATCGGATGAATTACGTATTTACGCGTAAATCGGATAATTTACGTGTTTTACGCATAAATCTTTTGTCTCGGTTTTTAGTCATTCTGTCGTGTATTACAGCTTCCCTCCCCTTTTCATAGGTCATAACTGTCCCCAGTTATCCTGGTCTGTCATAATCTCTTATAGGTTCGGTTAAATTTTTCCGAATCGCATGGATAAGGCAAGTTTTCGCGGAATGTAACATATCTTGGCCGGGTAAATTATCTCTGTCTTTAATCATTAAGTACTCGTAGATTACTTGGTCGTGGCCAAACGGAATGGATAAAAGCCTCGCGTTTTTCACTTCATACTCCAGTATTTTCGACAGTTATCCCCATCTCAGCTCTAACATCTCTTCTATGGCGCCCACCACGGTTCCCAAGCTTACTGCTGAGCAGCATGCCCGTATTATCGCCATTGGCAAGGCCATCCACGCTACCAACTACCCCAACAAAGAAGAGCAGCGCGCCTTCTTGGACGAGAAAGTCTTTGAATACGTTTGTTGTTCTTTTTGTCTCTGCTACCACTGTCTGATTTCCTGATCTTTGGCTCCCGCAGGATTCGAACATGGCTCATTTGAACCAGATCACATCCGAGTCCGCGCTTTCCGACCCCGCGTATCAGCTCAAAAATGTGTATCACCAGATCCATGGCAGTGCCCCCGGACCAATTCCCGGTCGTTATCCTGTTATATCTGACATTTGTGTCAAGATTAAGGTAGAGCGCGATCATATCAAGGCAGGTGTTCTCCTTGCAGAGAATAAACATAGGTTCGAACTCGAGGAGGCCCTTCGTGTTAAGGATGCTCAAGAGACTGAGGCCAAGGCCGCCAAAGAGGCTGCCAAGGCTCTCAAAACCGCGGCTTTAGTGGCTAAATGGAAGGAAAAGGTAAAGTTGATTTATGCGTAAATCAAACTTTTCACTTATCATGTCCTACCGCCTCCAGAAGAAAGCGCAGAAGATCAAGAGCAAAGCTACTGTTGAGGACGACGATGACTCTGTCTTCGATGATGCGGACCTTCCTCCTGAGGGATCTGGTGAGGCCGATGACCCTATGCTCATAGATGCCCCTGAACCGGTACGTTTATAGTTGATGCCTTACTGGCCATCTATCTTGATGAGATTGATGCCCTTCAATCGCAACTCCAGTCCCTCGTCCTTGGCGCTGGCAACGGTCCCACTCGTCATGGTCAATCTCAGTCTTTGGATGAACGATCTCTTGTGAGCACGTCCTTGATTCGCGAGGCTGCCACAGCTCGCGTGGGGCTGTCTCTGAAATTTCACAGAGCTCTAGCCGGCATGCTGGTACGCGTTCATCCACGGTACGCATATCTTTTTCACAAATCAAGCGCATTGATCGACTTTCATCTTCGTATCTGAAGGCCATGGACATCCTGGCTACCACTGATCCTGCGACAGAGCAACGCTCGAACGGAGCGAGTTTTCCCCCAGCAACGTGCAAACGCGCTCGCTATGGCAACTCCAAGTACACCCACGAGGATAGTCGCGAACAATTGCACGGTAAGATTTACGCGTAAATCATTATAATAATTTCTGACTTGTTTTGTAAGCAATTCTTAGCCGCGGAACTCGCCGTCAATAACAACGTTGTCCGACAGACTGTTGAGGCAGCCACTGCCGCTCTCAATTCAGATGATCTCCCGGACACTATTGCCTCGCTTAGGATGGAAGAATCAGAACTCCGTTCCCGACTTGCTTTCAGCAACGCCCAACTCCGTTACCAACTCGACCACCGCGAGTACCTCATCCGAGACCTCCGTCGTGTTCTGGACACCCAGCACCAACGCTCGCCCCCAGACGATAAACGGACTTAGTGGAAATACCCTGTGAGTTTTATTTTGACTCGTTTCAGTTGGCAGATCCTTATTATGATGGACAGATCCTCGCACGAGTGTCCCCATTGTGGACCGCACTACATCGTTTGCTGCCCCCAAGAACCTTCTTCCTTCTGAACACCCTATTTTCTCACATATCCGCCACTGTCCTTACCCGGTACTCGTCACATTCCCTTTTTCATTCCTTCAAACAGACCCCCTTGTCTGAGTTTTCCTCCCGTTACGTCTCTTTACGTTTCACCCTCGCTTTGTTACTTATCCATTGCTTCCAAAACGCGTAGTTTTAAATGTAACTTTACGCTACACACACTCCTTTTATGCACATCCAATTAACTTTTTGTTTTTCCCCTGTTATTTACATGTTTATTGTGAGGTCAAGTTGATTGTGGCAAGGTCAGTCTCCCGTTGTTTCGGAAGAGACACTTGTCTTTATGCTCCTAGGAGACGCTTCGAACGGCGAGGACCAGCTGGAACGTCGGCACTGATGTCAGTATCTCCAGGCTCAAGATCAGGTTCGTCTTCACTGAAGTAACTCTCGCTATCCGAGTCATTACCGATTTCCGCGTAATTCGGTCTGATGCGTATTTTATGGAATTGCATGTCTTTCCCGAGGTATTCATCTTCCTCTTCGTCTTCTTTAGCTAACTCATCAAGTTTTTCACTCGACAAGTCTATGAGGTCCAAGATATCAGCTGGTAATTCCACAGATTTGCGTTGGGCAAATGGAACTACTCTGAAAGCACCGACCTTTCCCTGGAACATGGCCCCGTCTAGTTTGCAGCAAAGGTAGGAACCACCTCCTGTACGTCTAATTACGATCATAGGTCCCATGTACCGGTTATGCATCTTGGTGTTCAAGGATTTCTCAACCGAAGTGTTGTGTACGAGTACTAAGTCACCTGGTTCGAAATTGTAGTCTCGAATCGTGTGTTTATTTTCTTCCTCGTACCGCCTAACTGCTTTCCTTTTCTCTTCATCTACCCTTGCTCGCATTTCGTCAATATGAAAGGTATGTTTTGCCAGAGCTCTCGCCCTTAGCCCCATCAAATCTGCCGTTGTAAGCGGAGTGCCAGGATATTCAACCAACCAAGTGGCTTCCTCAATATCTAGAGGAGTAACAGGATGGGCACCGGTTACTGCCAAGAACGGGGAGCAGCCTAGGCCGTGCCTGATGGTAATTCTGTCTGCCCACAATACTTGTGGAAAGAACCAGTACCATTTCTTCGCATCACCTCCAGTTGCTTTATAAAGCGACTGTCGCATATCCCAATGTCCTCTTTCAATTGGACCATTTGCAATTGAGTTATAAGGAGATATTCTAATCCCTATAATCCCATACTTCGCGTTCAACCACTTCAATGCGGAAATAAACTGTGGGGCATTGTCGGTTACTATCCATTTGGGACAGCCCCACCGGCAGATAATATCTTCCAGTAAGAATTTCCCTAATGATTCTCCGTTGTCTGCCCTAATAGGCCTAGCTTCCAAATATCGAGAGAGAGAGCACCTTGCTGAAACCACATTTTTATAATTATTGGAGGGTGTTCCCATAATCATTACATCCGTGTGTATTTTCTGAAATATACTCGGAGTCATGGTCACAACAGGCAGGATTTTCAAGAGTCGTTTCTGTCTAAGTTGACAGATATGGCATGAATCCGTAAACCACTTCACATCTCTTTCCATTTCAGGCCACCAAAATCTTAATTCGATCATAGATTTTGTTGCGTAAAACCCTTTATGTCCCAGAGAGTTATGAGAGGCATGCATCATGTACATTCTATGCTCTTTTGACACAACTAGCCTATGTGTTGACCCATCCCCTCGTTTGTATAGCCGCCCTTCCTTGCTTAGGAAGAAAGGTCTTACGAATCTCATGAACTTTTTATACTGTTTGTTGTCCATCCCTTCTGGCCTAACCATAGGGTCGTTCAGCCACTTGCTTACTAGAGGTAATCGCTCGTCCTGTGCTATCCCAGCATTACTCCTGTGCCCTTCTGGATATGGTTCACGTTTCTCTGGGTCATCGCGTAATTCCATCCTTGGTAAGAGTAATTCTTCTTCGGGAGGGTCAATTAGCATATACTGAGGCATTATTAGTCCCTCAGCTACGTATGCCGCTTTCACCGTAGTCAAAACTTTTTCTTCCTGGATTTCCGCGTAATTCAACTCTTGATCGAAATCGTGTACCGTTGAAAACGCTAACTCTCAGGTATGTGTGAATGCGAAATGCGAAATGCTAATGCAGCAGAGCTATGAACTCTAAACCACACACAACACACAACACTATCAACAACTAACCCCTCAATAGAGAGAGTCAGAGTGCAAGTTCGGGGGTGTAAGTCAAGTATTAGACTTGATAGCAGCTGGTTTCTCGGTCGATTGCTTAGTTAACTAAGGGTCGCTCACGCTTTTGCAAGGTTTGACTGGTCAAGTCAAGCTGTATTGGACAAGTAACGTCTAGGACGTCAAGGAGACAGTATAGGGTAGGTTTTAAGACCGTTAAGTCTGCGCTTTTTGTGTCTTTCAACTGTTTCAGTGTTCTGTTCAATGTTCTGGGTCTGTTTGCCGTGTTCTGACTATTGCCGTGTTCTATCAATTGCCGTGTTCTGATTCTGAGTCTGGTATACGATTCGTTCAAAGCAATCTAACCTCCACGGCTATCAGAGCGACGGTTCCAGTGGCTGACACAACGTGTACAGCGCCCCTAGATGTGCTAGCTTGCCCTCTTCTTCTGCTGCCCTTTTATACTACTGCCCTAGGCTTTACATCATGGTGATTACTGTACAATGTCTGTGTTCCTGCGGCCCAAATCCCCATCCCTGGATCCTGATTGGCTAGTGGCCAAAGAGACATGTGGAGATTGACACAACCCATGTGATTGCTGATTAAGTGGATAGAAAGTGTCTTCTTCGTCTGTAGCCTCTTGTCCCGGGCCTGAATAGTCTTGAAGCTCATGCACGTCTCTTCTACCTTCCAAATGATACCCCATAGTCCCCAGTTTGGTTCAGTGGTTCAACCACAATTGCCTAAAAGGTCTGTCTGAGGTGTCTATCTCTCATTGTCATATCTTCTACTCATCCGGATAAAGCGGATAGGAGTGTCATGTCGTTCAGGTAAGTCTTGTCAGACCTAGGCCTTGGGTCTGGACTCAATGCGTGATCAGACGCGTCCCCAGTTTGAGGTAAACAGGTCACAATAAGTCTAGTCTTTGAGATCTTTGGTTCTTCCCACTGTTGCCTGCCAGCAATCGGTATCTCGCCTTCGTAACCTCTTTGGTATGCTGTTTGTGTCCTAGCAAGCAGCCTTAGGCCTTGTATGTCCTAGTTTCTCTGCCACCATCATCAAGTTTCCTTAGTTAACTAAGAGATCTGGTGGCCCCATTTGTGAAGGTACCGGTAGAAGTCCTTGTTAACCTCGTAGCTTGTGCTAATAGACTGGACCACTCAGTCAGAGTGCCCTGATGGTCCCTCAGTGTGTGTTGACACGCTGAATCATGCAAAATCGCAAAATCCATGTGTTCTTGATTTCACGGCTTATCACCATAGCCGCGGTTCCTTCCATAGATTGAAGATACCCTCCTCGTATATCAATCTGTTCTTTGAAATCATCAAACTCGAGGGGCTGATCAATTGAATAGTCCCAGTCGGGGTGATTCTCAGGCGCGGGATGAATATCGATAAGTCCATCTTCTGGATTGATCCATACTTCGTCCTCCCTTCTGGACAGACCATCTGGTGGGAAGGTAGCTCCTTTGACATGCTTCAATGTGAAGTGGAACATCAAGATTTGCTCAATCCATCTATTGATCGTGGTGTTGGGTCCCATACCCGGGTTGTTTAACATTCCTTTTATGTACAACGCGTCGGTTTCCACAACTAGCCTTCTACATCCCAATAACCAGTACTGCATAGATTCTAGAGCTCGTTTCAAGCCATATAACTCGCGTTTCGGCTGTGAGAACCGGGCTTCCCGCTCGTTTAGAGTGATTGACCCGAATTTCGCGTAATACCGTTTCTTCGAGTCTATTGGATCAGCTTGGTAAATCTGAAGCCCAACTGCCATCCAAGACGTGTCTACTGCGAGATAAATGTCAGAGTCCCATTCATAGTTCAACGGCTTCAAACATCCTGCCGTCAGAAGTGCTTGCTTCATCGTTTCCATGGCTTTTATCTGTTCTGGTCCCCACACAAATTCTTCAGTGTCCCGAGTTAACTTCTGAATTGGTTGAGAGATTTTGCCGTAATCTTTAACAAACATTCGCATAACCCCAATAGTTCCCAGAAATTTTCTAACATCTGATACATCTTTTAGTGGTCCCCATCTCATGACTACCCCAACGCGGTCAGTACTTGGCCGCCTCCCTTCGTAAGAACAAACATGCCCTACTACTGAGAAGGAGTCTGCGCATAAAATTGATTTTAGCCCCGATAAGGTGCCACCACAATATTTAATACGTTGGACTACGCGGTTCAAGTTCTCAAAATGCTCCCAGACAAAACGCCTGATACCAGCATTCTCAGGTATGGTTTCAAAATTTCCATCTTTATCTTGATACCTCGATCCTGGACCTCGTATTGGTACATCATCGATGTAAGGTATAGTAACATGCGGAATTTCATCGTGGAATATTGGTACCGAGTTTGTCCAACCTTAGGGCAATTTTACCAACCTAAGGGCACCAAACGGCGTCTGGAAGGTCGTAAAATCCCTAGATCCCTCGGCAATATCCCTATCATTATACCCTGAGTATAAGTCCAGGCATCCACCACATGCCCTACCCGCAAAGTGATTGGCAAGTTCCTCTGTAGCCGGTGGAACTCCAGAATGTGCAATAGTTACAGCATTCAGAGGCTCCAGGGCGTGTACTAGGCGAATACTCTTGCCATCCTTCTTTATGACCCCGAAGAATTTACTTCTGTAAGATGCGTTGGAGGGTTCATATACTCCAGCGTCAATCTTATTCTTTATCACCTTACAGAATTCTTCCAACTGCCCCCTTGGAATCGGTATGCTTCTTTCTACCCAAGTATTATGTTCTACTAACGGGAACTCAACTGGTGGAAAGAAGTCATGACGGAAACTGCCTCGCTCCTCGTCATTCCAAGCAAAAGCCTGATCTTGATCCATCATAAACTGGTGCATTAATTTCCGCTCCTCTGACCACAAGAATTCTCCTGCATGAAGCTTGTCTATGATTTCCTTCCGTTCCTTCGTATATTGTCTTGTTGGACAATACTCTGAAGGATGGGTTTTTAAACCAGGCATATCTTTCAAAGGATCACCAATGATTTCTCGCTTAATCCTGTACCTATCGGGTAATTCAGTGTAGACTGGCCTGACTTTCAATCCCACTGGCTTGTATTTCTTGCCAGCGAACACAGAAACTGATTCCTTCGGAACTACTATTTCCGCGTAAATCGATTCTGTGTTTTTCTCGCTCGTTGGAGCAGGATGTATGAAATCAGCCGACTGACAACATGCACAACGGACTTCCTGACTCAGGACATGGGTAGTCCTTACTGTTGAACCACTTCTTGAGCCATGGTAGACTTTCTCCTGGTCCTTCTTAGGGTCATCCGTTCCATCCGCTTGACTCCAAGTAAAGACATCAAATTTTGGTGCATTTTTCCCTCTAGAAGTATCAGGACCCTTATGAAACTCGTTAAACAGGACTTTCGCCGTCCTGTCTTTACGAATCTCTTTAGAGGTCATTGACGCACTAACATACGCCTCAAGAACTTCCGTTTCTGTGAACTGTTCTTTTCTAGGCTTGAAATACCCTTGTATTTCCAACTCTTTATCCTTGTTAAACCCGAATTTTAATGCCAGCTCTCCTCGTTCATGCTCTTGCATTAATTCATTGAAGACTGGTGAAAACCCGCTTCAGCTATAGGCGTATCAGCAGTCTTTGCTGGTGGGTCATCCTCATCAGGAACCGATTCCACAGTAGCCTTTTTCGGCGGTAAGTTGTCCTCATGTTTACCTCTCGGGTGAGTGGGCATGGTGCAATGCTTCCCCGTATTAGGGTCTTTGATAGTAATCGTTTGGCTCCCATCTGAACTGTTCTGAACTACACTTTCCGTTAAGATCTCGAAGGGTCTTCCCAATAATATCTGATACGCAGGCCCTTTGATTATATGGGCCTGCAGATACACCGTGATTATGCCAAAAGTGAAGGGCACATTTCGCGCCAGTCCAACGGATTTCTCAATAGAATTATTTGCGCTCTGCATAAAGATCTGGATATCCGGATCCCAACAAACTTTCAATTCTTTCGCCTTTTCAAGTGACATTGAAACTATTTGCGACCCAGAATCCGAAACTGATTCAACTTCACCCCGGTTATTAACCCTAGGGAAGACGACTCGTAAAGATGCAGATTCCCTTGCTACGTATACTTGTTTAGGGATTTCATCAGGTCCCAAACTCTCTAGATATTGCATATAAGGATCAGGGATCATTATGGATCCTTGCAGTAATTCTTTGTTGCTCCCATCAGATATCATGAAACTGCTCACTCAAGGTAGGTCCTCCATGCTGAGTGCGTCATATTCCAACCTAATAACCTCATCCTCATCTTACAGGGGTATTATTTCCTCCTGAAATGCCAGTGCAGCCTCCGGAACGATTTTCGCGTAAATCGGTTGCCTGGTCTTGGTGAGCCTCGCCTTAAGACTCTCCCGCACATCCGGTGCTATACCAACTAGATCACCAAGACTCATTTCTATAGTAGACTTGAGTGCCTGATTAGCCAGTTTCTTGCCAAGTCCATCCTTCTGGACTGGCGCACGAACACGATATGCTCTCTCTTCTTCCCTTGGTAGCGAGGATTTAGCCGGTGGTTGATCATGGTCAGTAGATAATGCAGGCGGAACTCCCGCGAAAGGCGTCCCCATTCTCATTCTCCTCCGGTACGACCTCTGCTATCCGAATTCTCCTCTGCTTCGTAATTTCTGGCAAGTGATCCTCTCCATCACTACTTTCCTCATTAGACGCTCCTGCTGTTGCCCTTGTTCTCCAATCCTGACTTTTATCTGCAGAATTTTGTTCATCTCGGTTCTCAAGGGATTGTTTCTGCTTGGATTTCCGCGTCCCAACCCCTATCCCTGAACCTAAGTGAAATTTGGAGGCTGGCTTCCGCTAGCTTTAGCGGAGCCTCGAGTTACAGTGAACTGTTCCTGAGTAATAGGTAATTCCCCACTCTGCATCCTTGCTAAGAGCTGGATTGCCTGGTTTAAGTCAATATTCTGCGTAGGTCCTTGGTTAACAGGTGCCTGCGGCTGAATAGCCATATATGCGGGTTGAGCCGCTGGAGCGATATTCGCGTAATTTGGTTGCACTTGCATAGGTATTTGACTAGCCATATAAGCGGGCTGAACCCCTTGCGGGATATTCGCGTAATTGGTAAGTCCTTGCATAGGCACCTGGTTAGCCATAAATGCGGGTTGAACCGCCGAAGGCATATTCGTGTAATTCGACTGACCCTGATTTCCAACTCTAGCGAGTCATACTTTCAATGTCCTGACTTCATCCAAGGCCTGATCCAACGGGTCAGGTTGCCTTTCGTTATCCTCAGCGTAATACTGGGAAATAGCCGGGCTATTATAATAATTCTGGCCCATTGACTTATTACGCCAGTAGTCTTCCACTCTCTGCCTCTGGCGTCCCGCTCCTCTAGGTAACCAATTTCCATCTCCGAGTTTGGTTTTACCGTCCTCTACAATCACTAGACCCTTGGATATGGCATCTTCCTTGTACGGACACTCACGAGAGAAATGACCTGTCTGTTCACAGTAGAAACAATCGGGCTTTCTATCACCCGAACCCCTTTCTTGCTGGTTCCCAGAACTAGAGTTATGGGCCGTAGTACTATTTTGGGCGTTAGAACCCGCGCGCACAACATCCTGATGCGGAGGTGGATCTCTCCTGGGTTCCCGACTATTAGTCTGGTTCAACGCATGCAAAATCTCATTATGACGGCTAACACCTTCAACATTAAGATTCTGAAATTGTTTCTGCTGAACCACAAGTTGATCCTGGATGTTGGCTATGACCTCACTGAGTTCATCAAACCTAACATCTTTTGGCTCAACTTTAATGGTTGGGAAGTGCACAGACCTCGCAGCCGATGGTTGAATCGAAACTTCCGATTCTGCGTCTTCTGAAGCCGCCATTTGTTCCGCCATGATAACCAGGTCCTTGAATTCGATCTGGTCCCCTCTACGTTCGACTTTATTAGCCGCCGGAGGTGCGCCAGCCGCTGGAGCCGGAGCTAATCCAGGGAGTTGGTGTTTCAATAATTTGGTAGAATTAATAGTCAACTTTAAGGTGTCCGCGAACCCTTTCTCTAAGGTAGTCAAGTACAATTTGACCGCCTGCTTGTTCGTAATCTGAGCCGGAGCTAGCAACAATTTCGCCATCTCGGTCTGGAAATCCACACCAAAACGCCTAAGTTTGCCTTCTTCTAGGAGGGATACTCCTTGATATCGTCTGCAGATACGGACTAGTGCACTCATTGACCCATTTTTGTCCTCTTCTATCTCTGGATAGCTCTTATAAATTTCTTTTAAGAACTCATCAAAGGTAGCGGGAGCATTATAAGTTGCTAAGCTTCTCCATGCTTGCTTCTTTGAGAATGGAACATAACTAACAAAGTGCTCTTTTCGGAGCTGCTCGTCGGTTATGCCTGCCAAGATCAGGATTTGACGGACTTGGTCCACAAAATCTCTGAGCTCATCATAGTCATCTGAAGTAAAGCTAGGTGCATTTTTATCCCATGTGTACGGAATTCTGAAATGGCCTGTGGTCGGCGCATTTTGGTTTGGAGGGTTTTGCAGATTTGGAGCATTAGCCTGGTTTGGCGCCGCCCCTCCTCCTGCTCCCCCTGGGTTCAACTGAGTTCCCATGAATGTATTGATAGCGGATTGAAAGGTAGTGTTTGAAATTAACGAAGGAAGAACTATTTCGTCTTCTTCAGCAGATTCGGGTGAAGTACCAGGTTGACTAGGTTCTTCTACGATTTTCGCGTAATTTGGATTCAAGCTTCGGTGAGCTGCAGATCGAGTTGTGGTCCAGTTTTTAGCCTTTTCACCCGCCCTTTCAGCAGGTGATGGTCCTTTTCGCTTGCTAGGCAGTGGGGGAAGTTCCCCTGGAGTGCCGAAGCCCTTAGATTTCCTTCTTTCCGACCTCCTTGGTTTTACGAATGGAGTCTCAACCGATTCTGAATCTTCCTCGCTAAGATTCGGATTGCCCGCAGATGCAGAAGTTCCGGCTCGAGGCTGTCTCGTGCCGAAGGGTAGAATTTTTCCGTGGAGCTAAAGGCTCAACAACAGATGACTTCAAAGAAGTCCTTCACAGTGTATCCGAGGATAACAAAGTGGTATAACTTGGTTCCTTAGACTTTTATCAAGTCTAGAAATGCGCGATTGAACCGTTCATGAATTCAATACAACACAAGACAACTAAAAAAAAGAAATAGCTCAACTGATCCCCTCGCGGTGGGCTCCAGATGAAACGCTGACTATCTGAACAAGCGTGAAATGTAGTAAAATGTAAATCAGCGCTTAGAGCACTAATAACACAAAACCAACACTGAACACAAATCCAAACAATAAACGGTGCGAGTACGGGGATCGGACCAAGTATTAGGTCTCTGGTTGTGCTAGATATAAGTAATAGCTATTTACGCGTAAATACTGATATGGTTCAATTAGCCGATCTAGTGACTCAGATGTGGTCTAGAAAGTGCCAAGAGGTGTTTTATCTCGTGGGGTGTGTGGATTAGTCCTTAGACGTTGTTATCCTTTAAGTATTCTCGGTCCCTTATGATTCTGTTCCTTGTTCTATCAAGTCCGTTTGCCTAAATCCTTATGAAACCCTTACGAAACCCTTATGAAATCCTTATGAGTCTGTTCCGTGTTCTGTTTCCTTAAGATCCTAGCGCGAGATGTGATCCAACAACCAACAATATATTGACCGAAATAACTAAAAGAACTTTACAAGTTCCAAGAGGTACTCCGAATGAGTACAAGGCTTCCCAAGTGACAATACCAGCAGAGCTGAATACGTCTAGCAAGAAGGGGTGAATTCACTGCCTTCCCTCTCTGAACCTGTCTGTATTTATACAAACGAGTGATACAACATGCAGGACTAATAAAATATAAATAGTACATGAATAATTAGCAATGAGCACACAATGAATACAAACGGATAAATAAACGGTTAAATAGATACTTTGTTCCGAGACCTATGTTCTGATTTGATTCTAATCCCTGAGATGGCATCATATTATGATGTGGATTTTACCCGTGTCTAGCCCTCTCTGCAGAACCACGGTTAAATGGTCATATAGTATGACTTGTGGTGCGGGAAAACAGATAAACTACTCCAACACATGAATGATGGAGTTAGTGGATCAATCTTCCCTAGGCAACAACTGTGCTACCCAATCCAGACCTCGGTCCAAGCGTTGAATATCAAACATGCCGTGGATTGATCCGTCGGCTACTGCCGGACTGTTCGGGCCGTGTTCCACTTTCAGCAAAGGTTCCTTTATTCGTTGATTCCCAACTTCAGTAGTGTACTTTTTCAGGTGTAATTTGTAGTCAGAATAGATGGTGTGTGTATGTCCTTGGTATAACACTTTATCTCTGTCCCAATTCAATTGAATGGTTGGACTTTGAATTACGCGTAAATACACAGCAGCTCCCCAGGCCGTTGACCCTCGTGGTATCGGTGACCTGACAAGTCTTTACTATGTAACTAGAGGCGTAGTGCCTTTAGCCAACAGATTGGACCTCTCTATGGCTCTTTATGGGCAAGATATAGATAAGTTCTGGTTCCACTTTAGTAAGTGGAACAAGGACGCAGAAATTGGTAAATTTCAGGCTTGGCCATTTTGCATGCTTATCAACGGAGCACATGGTCTCTAGCCGGGTACCGGCTGTTCCACCACTGCATGTCCCTCCTGCTCGTACCATTGGTTTCAGCCGGAAAGGAAGGCATCGAGATGGTGTGTGCTGATGGCTTCATCCGGCGCGTCTTCCCCATTTTGGTGGCGTATGTCGCAGACTTTCCAGAGCAGTGCCTGGTGGCTTGCTGCCTGGAAAGCTGATGCCCGTGATGTGTCGTAGCTCGAAAGGACCGTGGGGAAAACCTCTTGCACTCCCTATTGCGAGATGAGAAGATGACATTAGCGGCTCTGAAGGACCACAAGAACCGTGTTCCAAACCCTGTGTTCGAACGCGACGGCCTGCGTGCTGTATACGCACCATTCTGGGCCTCTCTCCCCCATACCGACATCTTCTCGTGCTTCACGCCGGATTTGTTGCACCAATTGCACAAGGGCGTATTCAAGGATCATCTCGTGAGCTGGTGCACGGAGATCGTGGGGAATGACGAGCTAGACACATGCTTCAAAGCGATGAACACGTTTGCGGGCTTGCGGCATTTCAAGAAGGGGATCTCGACAGTGTCGCAGTGGACGGGGGCAGAGCACCAGGAGATGCAGCGTGTGTTTGTGGGTGCGTTGGCGGGCGCCGTTAGTGCGAAAGTTCTCACAGTGGTCAAGGCTTTGATCCACTTCATCTACTTCGCGCAACTGCAGTCCCATACTACCCGCACGCTCAATGCGCTACAAACCGCACTGAACACCTTCCATGCCCACAAACAGGTCTTCATCGACCTCAACATCCGGGAACATTTCAACATACCCAAATTCCACGCCCTTCAACACTATGTAGACGCCATCCGCAACTTGGGCAGCGCCGATGGCTACAATACCGAATCGCCCGAGCGCTTACACATCGACTTCGCCAAGAAAGCGTACCGTGCCAGCAACCGACACGATTACACGGAGCAGATGGCTCTGTGGCTTCAACGCCAAGAAGCCATCGCTCTGCGATCGGCGTACCTCCACTGGCGTGCCGCACGACTCGAGGCACCCTCAGACGTCGCTGCATCCGACTCGGAGGACGACGAGGGCGAGGCCCCTGCCCTCATTGTCCAACTTCCCCCCACAAAACTCCCTACATCCGCATACTCCATTGCAAAGTCCCCGGCCGTCGAAAATGTCACTGTAGGCTACCTTCAAACTGTCCATGGGGCCACCGACATCATTCCCGCTCTTACCGCCTTTCTCAAACTGTACTTTAAGCCGTCCCCTGTGGAGCCTGGTCCCCACGATCGATTCGACATTTTTAATCAAATTTCCCTCCACCTCCCACCGAATCGCTACCTCAGCAATCAGCCCAGGTCAAGCCACATACAAGCAATTCCTGCTGTCGCACCCAAAGGTCGGGCTCGTGGGTCCCCTGCCGTCTTCGATACTGCCTTGGTAATCGAGGATCCGTCCCAGTATCGTCCATCGTCTGGGATAGCAGGTACGTGTGCTGTTAGGTTTCTGCATTTTGCAAACAGCTGACTTGCGTGAATAGGTCTGCGCCCTGCGCAGCTTCATGTGATCTTCAAACTTCCCCCGCAATTTGGCTCATACCCGCATCCACTCGCTTATATCGAGTGGTTTACCCCTTTATATAACCCCGATCCAGTTACGGGCATGTACACTACTCACCGCTCGACCCGCCTTCATCGCCGCAATGCCGCTGTTGTTTCCGTGGAGCACATAGTTCGCGGATGTCATCTAATGTGCAAAGCGGGAGCTATTATTGACCGTAAATGGACCTCATCTAATGTTCTCGACAATGCAGCTATGTTTTATGTCAACCCTTATATACTTGTAGATACTTTTACCCGCCAGCGCATCACATAATTTATTGTTTTCGCATCCATTTTGTGTGTTAGAACAACAGGAGGATAAATTATACTGGCGCGGTCCTAAATTGAAAGTACCAGTCTACTAAGCACAATAGAGTTCTCATTTACACCTACATTGGCCAATATAGGAGTTGCAGGAGATTATATAGCCTACAACTCCTATATACGCTGCCGCAGAGCTATACTGGCTACAGCGGCTATTTCCGGCAATATATCTAACCGCGGATCTACGCTCTGGAGACATTTTCCTGATGTGGTCCCAAATTCGTCCGACAACTGCGCCGACAACTCCTTCAAATGCCACTTTCCATTCCCGGTACCGGCGCCCAGGCCGTGGATTCGCCGGTGAAGATCTTCTCTCCTACGACAGTCGCGGCCAAGACGATCCCCATTCCCGGCCACACGCGCGCCAGCAGAATTTTCGGCCGACAAATTCGTTGATATCAAGCTCGTCCTTATAAGTAATTACAATTCTTGCTTGTACTTTCCAGGACGGAGACTGCACGTATGCGTCTTGAGGCGGCGTGCAAGCGTCGTGAAACACGTGTGACTAATTCATCTTCAGAGACAGTATCGCACCTCCCATATATATTCCGTCTTTGCTTCGGGCGCAGAAGCTCGAGAAGAGACCTGGCTCGCGAGTTTGAACTTAAATGTTGTCCCCTCCGGATCACTCTATTTCTTCGCTGGTGACTAGATTTGAGTGTTGAACACCGGGCGAACACGAATTTAAGATCAGATTGGACATACATCTTCCATGTGCACGTTTACCCTATCAACTGCGACACTCGTTTCGGGTCGCGCGATTCTTGCGCGATTCTGGACTGCACTGTATGCATCTCCCACCGATCCCACGTATGCATACCGTGTAATGCCGATATAGGTCGCCGGTGGCCGTGTATCGGGGTGTTCGCATACTGCGAGGCTAGCTTAAGTCGAGAAATGCAAGACTATCCCTCGGGAATCCCGCGAGGACCTTGCATCAATTGCGGGTTTGCCAACGCAGCAGGCCAGTTCCTCCGACGCTGAATTTTGAATATTCAGCTCAGCGTGGGCGGAAATATACAGTCGCCTCTGGCTTAACCCATACCCTTCGGTGGACTCCAAGACCTATGGGTTATTGCAGAGTATGGGTTGCGACAGAGGTCATGTGACCATTAAGCCAATTAAAAATAGGATGAATATTCAAAAAAGTTGGTCAAAGTGGAACATAATATATGCACACAGCCTTTGAAGCTTCGGAAACCAATATTTGAGCTCCACCTGGAGCTCAAATGGCTTGGAAAACATCACCACATCAAGGATCAGATCCATTGAGACCACCAAATCCATACCCACAGCTCTAAAATGATGTTTGGAACAAGTTTGCTGCCTTTGTTGGGTTTTAGAGCACTGAATGATGATATTGAACATTGGAATTTGATGACATTCCAGTAGAAAATAGCAGAAATAGAGGGGGTTATGGGCCATCCAAAATGTATGGGTTATGGAGTAACAGAGAGTTATGGGTTTTTTGGTCAATTTGAGTGGGAACACACATGGTGGACTTGAAAATCTATGGGGATGGCAGAGTATGGGCTATGACAGGTATGGGTTAAGACAGAGGCGACTGTAATCTAATCTAGCCGCTCGAGGGCCCGTTACTCCGTCGCATATAGCACAGCCACAGAATCATGTTTTCCAGAAGGAAACATGTTTTGCTCAGAGACAAAGAATGTTTCCAGGTGTTAAAAATATTTTCAGGCAAAAAAGTATTTCCAGGGAGTCAAAGAAAATATCCAGGACCAAAAGTATATATTCAGGACTCAAAAACAATATTCCGGGGACATGAAGATATATTTCAGCGGAAAATGTTCTCAGGCCACTCAAAATTTAATATGGGGAATGTTAGCTTCCTGCATGATAAAGTGTGTTGGTGCTGCGTTATTCTTCAGTAAGGCACCAGAAAATTTTTGCTAAGTTGACAGTATGTTACTCAGCCATCAAAATTACCCGGAAACACGTGTATTTGTACAGGAATAATAAGGTCGGTAACCGACCGTCATAGCCCTGGGATAGGCTGGGATTTATGCAATAATCTTCAGTTATCCCGGGGTGTGCATAGCTCACCTATCCTCCTGGGATAACCTTGGGATAGTTCCTTGTTGCCAGATATCCTAGGGCTATCCCGGAGTGAACAATTTCACCTATCCTCCCAGCGGTATCCCAGATATCCCACCTATCTCGTATTACTGTTTGCAAAATAATTGGTGGTCACGAGATTTTCATCAATATTTGTCCCCAATATTAATTCGCGTGAGCCATAACTCCTCAACCAGTAGTGCATGGGTTCCCATGGCCATTACGGGCTTTTAATTGTCGTTTGTAAACACATTTATAAACAGGTGTTTATAAAACGGGTTTTCAATAGTTTGGGAGAAACAGCCTGTTTTACATTTACTGTGAAGGTCTCGCTGTGGGGACGGGCGAGCCAAGAACTTGAAATTTACTTTGTATCTGGACCTGTGAATCTGCCTTGGATCTGCCTCCCGGACCTGCGAGGACGAAAACCCTGTCTCATAAAATTGGGTTGTCAGTATGAAAAGAATTTCAAGAATGAGGGAAATCCTTGGTTGGTGTGCTCAGGCCCCGGGCAGCTCCTGCAAAGGATTGTCCGGTAAATTTGCTGATTTCGGCCTGTAAAAGCCCCAACTTTGTGCCATTTGATGCCTCAAAAAGCCACTTTCGGACAAGGGTTGTGTATGGCGGTCAAAGTGCACTTTTAATACTCCGCTACACTTTTTAGGGAATTTGCCTTTTCTGCTAATTTTATCGTGAAAATGACAACTTTCCACTACTTTTTTTGAGTCGGATCAGAGCAAAAGAATGTAGCGGAAATCTCATGTTTTCCGCTACATTTATTTGGCGACTTGACAATCCCGCTACAGGTTTGTGATCCCACTACTTATTTTGTGACTCAATCTATTTCTCGCTACTTTCTTTTGTGAGTGGGATTCCCGCTACATTTTTTTTCGAAAAGAATGAAAAACCTCCATTCTTCAATATATGATAGAAGATACCTACGACATACTCTAAAACACGCTAGGACGGTATGTACAACAAGAACAAATGAGAAATCACGGCTTTAGTCGAAGGCACGTGACCGTGACACAGACACACGACCACAGCACTACAACACCACATTGTGTGCGCTACCCACCTCGGAAATAGACCCTGGGTGCACTGGGTGTTGATCTAACGCAACCAGGCGGCACCTCTGGATGCTGGATGTCGGCGCAGCGCCGGAGAGATGACCATGACATGGAAATCAATGCCTGTCCTGAGTGTTAGTCTATTAGTTACCATGCTGATTACCCGGCCAGCGAACTTATTATGTAAGCATCCGTTCTAGGAACTCACGTGCAAACTCTTATGGACGTGAGGACACATTTTCCCCCTGCTATCACAAAAGGAGGCCCATCAGTGTCATAGACACGTAGGAGAACCACATTAGATATCTTAAGTGAGAGCATCATGTCTAGCTACAGAAAATGAATATCTTTGGGTAAGAAACACTGAAATCTACTGAAATTCCACCAGAATATTCAAACAAGGAGTCTGGATCTCCTGATTTGGCAGAGAAATTTCCAGGTATGGTTTGTGAACATTTGGGATGCCTTGGTTCCCTCAGAGGTGACATATACTTTGTTTGACCTGCTCAACACGTCCAAGTCGCGTTGATGGATGGTGCACGTGGACACCGGAAAAAGAAAGCTTACATAATAAGGTAGCTGACCGGGTAAGTGATGTGGTAACCAACAGACTTTATCATGCCAGGAACGAGCAAGATTTGATAAAGTGTCTGTTAAGAGAGACGACCCGAGTGTGGGCACCGCAATGACAGCACCAGTCTGCTGCCCAGTGGTGCAGTGCAACCACATGTACACGAACGAGAGACGCATACAGCGGCTCCTAACACCTTCTGATTTGGGTCGGGATAGCAGAGAGCAGTGTCCGGCGGCATGATGTGGAAGGGTGAGTGCATGGCTAGTGACCCAGGTTGGAGCCGGCCTACATCTCCATGTGATGCTACATAGGGGGACAGGGCAGTGTTGGTGAGCTGGGCGTCGGTCCGGCTGTCGTGCACAGCGGTGCAACGAGTAGAGAGTGGATTAGTCTTAAGTATGATGAGGAGACGTAACACCTGTCAAGCGGGTAGATAACGGCGAGAAGGCGGCGCAAGCTGTTGTACTAGCAGCTACATACGACAACCGGCGGATTCTCCATTCAACTTTTAAGACTATTGCTTGGAGAGGAAAGTATGGGGATCAAAATAATGGGGGACAGCGGACAATTCTCTGCGGCTACTTGTGCGCGAAAGAATGTCCATGGCTAGATATCCGTACATCAACCACCACGAATGCAATGAGCCAACTGCGATCATTTCCCATGCCCAAATCGGACCGAACTAAGCACTGCCAACGCCACATCATCCATCCTCCTGCCTTCATGTCGATTCATCGCACCAACACTGGTCACACCAACCCAAGGCACGGGGACCACAGATGGACGGAAAGCCCTGATGGGGATTGTACGATTCAGGTGTGTGTTGTTTTCCGTTCAAAAAGAAAGTGCCCTAGTTTTTCTCTCTTGGGGTATGTAGCCACAATTTTTTTCTCGACGCTGCGTTTATATAGGTGTGAACGACTGTTTTCACATCTCGGATCAAGTTGGCTTGGGAGACTAGATGCTGCTCTGCTACCTCTAGCTGCTCGTTCCTGCAAACTCACCGGATCCCATTCACCGGCCAACCGAATTTGCTGACATATGCACGCCCTCGTGCTCATCGGCCTCACGTTTGGCTCCCTCACGCTTGCGCTCATCTCCAAGTGCAGCCTGACCCGTCCCCTTTGCGGTCTTCGCTCTAATGTGTCAAAGGGCCTGCATTGAATTCGCGCACCCAGGTCCTCGCACAGAAAAATCCACGGTGAAACCCTTGCACTCGAATGTCCGCACACGAATGCCCATGCTGAAGTGTGCCTGCCAAAATAATTGCACTGGAAACACCGTGTCCAAATGCCTGTGCCTAAAACGCTGCACTCAAGCCTCTACAAAATGTCCGCACTCAAATTGTTGCACTCAAATATCCACGCCCAAATCTCTGTACTCAAATCGTTGAAATGCTGACTATCTGAACAAGTGTGTAATGTTGCAATATGTAAATCAGCGCTTAGAGCACTAATAACACAAAACCAACACTAAACACAAATCCAAACAATAAACGATGCGAGTACGGGGATCAGACCGAGTATTAGGTCTCTGGTTGTGCTAAATATAAGTAATAGCTATTTACGTGTAAATACTGATACGATTCAATTAGCCGATCTAGTGTCTTAGATGAGGTCTAGAGTGAGCCAAGAGGTGTTTTTATCTCGTGGGGTGGGTGGATTAGTCCTTAGACTTTGTTATCCTTTCAGTGTTCTCGGTCCTTTATGATTCTGTTCCGTGTTCTATCAAATCCCTTTGCCTAAATCCTTATGAAACCCTTGTGAAACCCTTATGAGTCTGTTCCGTGTTCTATTTCCTTAAGATTCTAGCGCGAGATGTGATCCAACAACCAACAATATATTGACCGAAATAACTAAAAGAACTCTACAAGTTCCAAGAGGTACTCCGAATGAATACAAGGCTTCCCAAGCGACAATACCAGCAGAGCTGAATATGTTTAGCAAGAAGGGGTGAATTCACTGCCTTCCCTCTCTGAACCTGCCTGTATTTATACAAACGGGTGACACAACAAGCAGGACTAATAAATATAATAATAGTACAAGATAATTAGCAACGAGCACGCAATAAACACAAATAGATAATAAAACGGTTAAATATATACTTTGTTCTGAGACCTGTGTTCTGATTTGCTTCTTGATCCAAGAGATGGCATCATATTATGATGTGGATTTTACCTGTGTCCAGCCCTCTCTGCAGAACCACGATTAAATTGTCATATAGTATGACTTTTGTTACGGAAAAACGGATAAACTACTCCAGCACTTGAATGATGGAGATAGTGGATCAATCTTCCCTAGGCAACAACTGTGCTACCCAATCCAGACCTCGGTCCAAGCGTTGAATATCAAACATGCCGTGGATTGATCCGTTGGCTACTGCCGGACTGTTCGGGCCATGTTCCCAGTTTAGCAAAGGTTCCTTTGTTCGTTGATTCCCAACCCCACTAGTGTACTTTCAGGTGTAATTCGTAGTCAGAATGGATGGTGTGTGTATGTCCTTGGTATAACACTTTATCTCTGTCCCAATTCGATAGAATGGTTGGACTTTGAATTACACGTAAATACATAGCAGCTCCCTAGGCCGTTGACCCTTGTGGTATCGGTGACCTGACAAGTCTTTACTATGTAACTAGAGGTGTAGTGCCTTTAGCCAACTGATCGGACCTCTCTATGGTTCTCTATGGGCAAGATATTGATAAACCCTGGTTCCACTTTAGTAAGTGGAACAAGAACGCAGAAATTGATAAATTTCAGGCTTGGCCATTTTGCATGCTTATCATTCTCACACTTGAACACCCCACACTCAAACATCTGCGCCCAAACCTCCACTCTCAAATCCTTGCACTTAAACATCACACTCAAACATCTACGCCCGAGCTTCCGCACTCAAACCACCGCACCACTGCACCAAAAGCCCAGTAGGAATCTGAGCACCCAGATTCCTGCACCCGAATCATCGCACCGAAATGCTCGCATGAAAATCCTCCGCCGTCTATTTCTGCGCAGGGGGACCACCATCAATCGATTGGGCATGTCGCACTCATGCTGCTGATGCCCTTCACCCGTCTCCGGGCTTGAATTTGTGTTAGGACTTTATGGTTTTCGTCGAGAATCCTACTGCACTATTGTAAAGAGATAATGCAACATTTCTTTTTCAGTTGTGCCGTTCTGAAAAAGGAAAGACACGTTGCGATCTCTCGCGTGGACCCCGCTTTGTGGACGCACATGTATCTTGACGATGCTACCGTTCTCAATGCTGAACCATTTGCCACTGTTGCCCGAGTGATCGGAGTCTTCAGATGGGATCTACCAGAAGAGTAAAACAGGAACACCACGGGCTCATTGGCAGTCGGGTGGGCGGGAGTTTGCATGTGCCACAATCTTTGCCGTGGTCGAAGTATGGTCAAAGCAGTGGTGCTGTCGTCACGTCGTGGTGGAGACATGATGTGTCAATTACCTAACACCATCATAAGACTAATCAACCCCATCCTCCGGTGCAACTCCTTCACGGTCACGTGCCTCGACCAAGGCCGTGATTTTCTCTTCGTTCTTGTCGTACATACCTTCCTAGCGCGTTCTAGAGTATTCCGTAGGTATCCTATATCATATACCGAAGAATGGAGATTTTTTATTTTTCCCGAGAACAAGTAGCGTGATTGACCCACTCACAATCGAAAGTAGGGAGAAGTGGATTGAGTCACAAAATAAGCAGCGGGATCACAAACCTGTCAAATGAATGTAGCGGAATTGTTAAATCACCAAACAAATGTAACGGAAAACGTAAGATTTCCGCTACATTCTTTTGCTCTGATCCAACTCAAAAAAAGTAGCAGAAAGTTGTCATTTTCATGATAAAAGTAGCGGAAAAGGCAAATTCCCCAAAAAGTGTAGCGGATTATTAAAAGTGCACTTTGACCGCCATAGTTGTGGGGCTCCAAATAACTTTTTTTTCCACCACCACGGTGTCCAGCGCAACGGTGCGTCACTTGCATGGTCCACCGGCACATGTGCACATACTGATCAGGGGACGCTGTTTAGGAACACTTTCGAGATGACCACTCCAGTCCAGGGAGCTTTGCCATGTTCAAGCCAGCCTGAAAGCACCACTTTTTGGACAGGGCTCATCGAATTTTCACCTGAAAAGGCCACTTCTCGGACAAGGAAATCACAATTTTTTACCCTCAAAAAGCCACTTTTCCATACAAGACCAAAAATAGGGGAGTTCAAAGTTACCGGACGCTTTTTCGCTTTTTCGCCGGACGCTTGTCATCAGGTGATTTATTGATTTTGTTTGGATCATCAATGGACAGTCACATCACAAAGTGGGCATCGTTGGCGACGCGGTCATCGTTCCCGGTGCCGTTGGCGTCGATGTTGGCAGCGTCGATAGGCCCAATGCTAATACGGAGCAGTCACCTAACTACCTATTAGATCACTTATATTAATCTTATTGGTTTTCACGGTAGGATTGGTACGCTCAATGGCGCTCTCAACGTTGAAAACCATTCCCGACGTCGGGCGACATCGCGCCCGACAGTGAAGGCGATGATCGGGAAAGTCGGCCTGATTGTTTGGCATCGTCTGATGTGACACGGAATCGGCCGAAAATCACATGACGAAAAGCATCCGGCGAGAAAAGCGAAAAAGTGTCCGGCGCGTTTTAACTTTGAACTCCCCTAATGTTCTTTGACCCCTCTTCTCGCTGCTCCAAGAGTGATTTTGGCGGGTGGATTACTAAACACGTTTATAAACGGCCTGTTTATAAACCGAAAATAAGAAATGGTTTATAACCCTCTGGGGAATTATAAACAAGACCCTAACATTGGCCATATGGTGAAATTGAATTGTCTCGTTGAGCCTGAGGTGCCCCCACTGTCAGATTTGTGGCTTGGTGGCCGAGCTGTCTGGTGGTCATTCCCAACAGACAGTGGATTATTTGATGAAAAATAAGGCCGTAATCTCCCTAACTCCCCAGTGTTTGCTTTGACTTGGGCTGCTGGAATGCTGAAGTTGAATTATGTTGAATCAACCCATAACCTACCTTTATTCTGGAGTACCAACAAGTCTTGTGGAAGTTTCAACTAAATCTTCCACTTAAAAGGCCGTGACTAACCTCAAAAAATAGGGGAGCTCAGAGTAAACACGCCGGAGCGCTGGAGCGCCGGAACGCTGGTCGTCAGGTGATTGTCGGCTGTTTCCGGTGTCACATCACGTATGCCGAAACCGTTGGCGCCGACTTGGCGGACTTTGCCCGAAAACCCCGCCGTCGTCGGGAAGTGTGTCGGGAGACGTCGGGGCATGGTGGTGTGCCCAAACAGCCTCTTAAGTGCTTCCCAGCAGCCATATATAGATCCACCATGAAAATCAAATACACTAATTCCAGTACTACATCCATTGAAATGAGCGACTTCCAGTCCTTGACGTCGCTGACGACGAGCAAGAGGGTTTGGCCAGCACTGATGGCAGTGTCCATTTAATCTCACGCTGACTAGAGTACTGATGTGACCATCGAAAAATCACCTGATCTGCTCACATGACGACCCGCGTTCCGGCGCTCCAGCGCTCCGGCGTCCTACTCTGAGCTCCCCTAATGGCCCACATTTGCCACTTGCCTTCACCTAAAAGGCATTAGGATCAAATGCTTGTGCTCAAACATCCCCGAACATATATTGAATACTTGGCTATTCCTGAGGCTGCCCGCACCTGCTTTCCTTGTTGCATTGAGCCTGAATATTCTGCTTTATATCGTGGGCATAGTATTGTTTGATGTTTCGGGTTTTGTTGTGTTGTGTTCCACTTATCATTGTCTGCATACTATATCTACCTAAAGGTTCAGCATCCGCCTCGAAGAGGCCTAATCCATGTCGTGGAACCCTCTACAGCTGAACTGGGCACAGGACCAAAATATGTTGAAACTATTTGGTAGTACAGTAAACTTGTAGTGCTGTCCAATAATATGATAAGAGATAATACAATATTAATAAATTCATGATACTACGGATATGATATGGCCTGGGACCGACCTGATAATATTAATACAAGAGAAATATAATATGATATGATATGGATATGATATGATATGCTGGTCCCCGTATTACCGTATTATATTTGTATCATGGACGGTACAAAAACTACCCTAGGCACATCAAAATCATACCTCTCATACACCTTTCTGTTACCTGACCTCTCTGATACTGAATACTCACTATATTGGAACACAACTACATCGTTTCGGGCTGATCCGGAATAGGGGCAAGTCCAGTGATGCCAACAAATTGGTGGCGAGCAGTTCAACTTCAAAGTTCTCACTTTATCCACATCCAGATGGATCAAAGGGGTGCTTACTGAGGCGAAGGACACTGATTGAGCTGGAGTTTTGCACGAAAACTCATCAAATAGTGGTTGGAAAGCCGTATTAAAATATATTAAAATATATTATAATACAAGGTAATACAGCATAATATGGTACGCAGATAATAGATACAGATATGATACGACCCCCCGAAGGCATAATATGATATTCATATAATATGATACGGTGATTTGCGTATTAATATCATATTTGGACTGCACTACAGTAAAGCAAGCATCGGGACCTTACGGTAGCGCAACGGTAGCGGGAATCCCCGAAAGAGGCCGAAGAGAACGGATAATAATGTCAGCAGAATTAGGATAGATTGAGCGGCAAGTTCGGCAAAGCGGTCGGCCCGAAATAAGTTGGCGGGCGGAAACTGCTGACAAAGGGCCCAGGCCGCCGTTTACCCGCTGCGTCGACTACATAGCCTGAGGTTCTGGCGTTGAAACTTCAGCTCACATCCAACAGTACGTCCGAGTTCCGATCGCTGCCAGGCATATACTAACCCGAGTTGCCCTAGACCCACCATGGTCACCAGCACACGTCAGAATTACATTGAGAAAGTCGCTATCGTAGGCGTAAGTTCAAATTTCGTAGTTTAAAAACTAGTCACTCACACCGCCTCAGGCGGGGGGCCAAATGGGCACACTCATTACCGAGGCGTTGCTCAAGACTGGGAAACATCACATCACCGCCATCACCCGGGCTGACAGCACCTCCAAGATTCCCGCCGGCGTCGAAATCAAGAAGGTCGACTACGAGGATCCCGCATCCCTGACCGAGGCTCTGCGCGGCCAGGACGCTCTCATAATCACCATGAACGTCATGTCACAAGGCCAATCTGCCAAGCTCATCGAAGCTGCTGCCGCCGCCAATGTTCCCTGGGTCCTGCCCAATGAATACATCTACGATCCCACTGAGACAAAGTTGGGGGAGGATGCATTGGTTGGTCTGGTAAAACGAGCGGACCGCAACCTCATCGAGAAGCTCGGGAAGAGCTCCTGGATCGCCATCTGCTGCAGTTTCTGGTACGAATACAGCCTCAGCGCTGGACCCCTCGCGTGCGGTTTCGATTTCGAGAATCGTTCTGTCACCTTCATCGACGACGGTACCACGAAAATCAACACCAGCACTTGGCCCCAGACCGCCCTCGCTGTCGCCCATCTTCTGAGCCTCAAAGTGCTCCCCGACGATGCCAACGACAAAAGTGCCACATTGTCTCAGTTTCGCAACAAGCCGGCGTACATCTCGTCCTTTTTGCTCAGTCAGAAGGACATGCTCGAGTCTGTGTTGCGGGTCACTGGAACAAAGGAGAGTGATTGGAAGATTGAACATGAGGCGCACGAGGTGCGCTTCGCTGCGGGAGTAGCACAATTCAAAGGGGGGGATCGCCGTGGGTTCGTGAAGCTGCTGTATACCAGGGGATTTTATCCGGACGGGTGCGGGAACTATGAGGCGAGACATGGGTTGCACAACGAGATTCTCAGGTTGCCAAAGGAGGACTTGGACGAGTTTACGAGAATCGCGGTGGATAGAGCGGAGCGTAAAGTATTAGTCTTTTAAACTTCGAATAGATTTTTCACAGTGGTGGACGGGGATAATGAATTTGATTTGTTGAGCTTTTTGTAACCCGATGCAGCTGAATCCAGGAAACTTGGCAGCGCAGTGCTAAATTACGACACGACACGAGTCGCCTGAGAAGATATTGAGAAGTACTTATGCTTATCGGCGAGCAAGCTAAGAGGTGTCCAAATGGGTCGGTCGGTGGCCACAATGTCCCGTTTGAGCGTCTGTCTTGTTCGTACCATTTGATTGTGGCCAGGGTGTGTTAAGCGAGAACAAGGCAACTCATTTCGGGTTGATTTAGCCGATGGCCACACCCCTTTTTTCGCTCCTTTTATTGTCAGATTGTGGCTGCTGCGGGAATGTGCAGAACATATGTAACGACCAGAAAATGTCTCCGGTGATCTGAGATTGAACTACGTGCTGGCGTTATTGGTAGGCAAGCGTGGTCACACTGCTATGGGTATGTTGAGATTATAACGTGGTAACAGAGAAGGCAAGTCTCACCTACGATAGGCTACATACGAGATTATCGGTGCGCGGGGCCCACCGAGAAGGCCGAAAGTTGCAAGTCTCACAGATTCATTTTTTGGACACTCAAATCGCAACATAAGACATAGAGATTTTGTGGTGAGAGGGCAACACTGTGACAAACTTGTTTAGCTCAGACTCCATACGCGATGACAACCTGCATTCCGGGGACTGCCAAGCGGAGATCAACTTCGGTGATACCCTGTACATCTTGCTTGTTAAATCTGCAGCGGCAGGTGAATAGGAAGCACCGGGGATATTTTCTGGTTGTCACATACGTTGTGAACATTCCCGCAGTGGCCAAAATCTGACAATAAAAGGAGTGTGGCCACCGGCTAACTCGGCCCTCGATGAGCTACCTTGTTCCCGCTTAATACGTGTTAGCCACAATCAATCGGTATGAACAAGACTGTCAAGACAGGCGTCCAAACAAGACACCGTCTCGCCGAATCGATGAAATTCCATCCAGGTCCTTGTTCGTGGTAAACCCGCTTGGCCGATAGTGGCCACAATCGCATAATACAGTCGCCCGAAGAGAAACTGTGGCCACCGGCATCCAACAGAATCCCGAGGGTCGTCTGGGAGCGGACGTACAGCTCCAGACACTGTAGGTGGTCTGAGCGTTTGTGGATGGAGGCAGCGACGCCACAATCGAAGCCGCCGAGGATCGAAATATCCAAGGAGTGGCCTCCAGCGCGGGCAAGCCACGTTTCCAATAGTTGCTTGGATCCCGCGCTGGGCTCTGGATATGAATGCTTGTCTAAAGGCACGGAGATGCGAGTGCGATTTCTGACCATGCCCTGGATACAATGAGCAAAACCATCGGGACATGGCTCGCCGTTGGTGCTGGTAGCGCAGGGGGTATTGTTGGGATATGGCGGGAAGTATGTGTCCCTCGGACGGAACGGTAGGGAGACAAAGCATGAAGATCTCGGACGAGATTTCGAATGGGAGGCGGGCTAGCAGATCGAATGGTTTTGAGAAGGGCAGCTCGTCACTGGGGTTTGGTGCCGCAGAAGGAGATTGGGAGGAAGAATGTTGTGCGAAAGGATTCACGAGGTAACCGGGGGTAATTGATCTCCGAACGGCGAACGCCGATGCTACCGCGCCGCGGCGCCGGTCATTCGTCCGGCGATCAGACGCAAACTGCCGAAACCACGTGGGGAAGCCACTCTCGCAGAAACTGCCCTGTTCTGGCATAGTGGCACTTCAGCTGGCACTTCATCGAAGGAATCCATGGACGGCCTCGGCCTCTCCAGTTTGCCCTGTGCCCCTGTACTCGGCCTCTTGAGTCTTCGGTAATCTTTGCTTGGGTCGCTGGTCCTGGCCCGTTTTCTGGTGTTTTGTTTCAAATTGTTTGACAACCCATTCAAGTTCTTGGCGGATCCTTTCCCGCATGACTTCACAATTCGGCGACCGATAACGTCCTTCGGGCGTTCCCCGCAAAATCGTACAAGGTGTGTCTGATTTCAACACCCAGTATCACCTATTTCAAGAACATTGCATGCATCAACAGGGCTTTCTTTCGGCATCCCGCGAATATAATTCACTGTATGTCGCAAGCCCGGATCACCCGTCATTTGAGCGTGTGCCTCCGCTCCGGGATGTCCCGGGTCCCCGCGATTCGTCACCTGGCATCACATACCGTGTAATATGTCCGGGCTCCGTACATCTCCTTTGGTTGTTGTGCATCCCAAGGCTCATTCGATTGCAGGTAAACATTCGGAGAAGTATAAGCAGGATATGAGGAAGCGGTCCTCAACGAACGTGAGAGTCCATTCTGGTCATTGTTGTGGAAATCGTATCTTGCTCCGCACGATTCATTTGACTCCGAATACATCCCCGCTCACCGTTTTTTTCTACCAACCGATTATCCGGAAGGCCTTAAATTTCTGTTTGCTAGACGAGTCTGCAAGGAGAAGATAATATTGTATCAGTACCCGAGCCGGCAATGTTATTTCACGTCATGCGGGTCACAGTCAACATCGTATTCTGTTCATAGTCGTCCTCCTGGTCATCACTAATAGGAATCTGTTGAGAGGCTCGGTGAAGTCATTTGAAAACCAAGTGATCGTCTTTACCAAACATAGAGCGGTCTTGAGATCGTCGGCAAGGAACTAAACATCGTCATTCGGGCCCGCGGCGGAAGGGAAAAAGACCTACTCCTTTCATCCTTTCGTTGTCAATGACACTGGGCTCCTGATGGGGTCCACTCCTTCCCCTTTCCTCAAACGTCAGCTCGACAGTCATCTCCTTATCGAACGGGCCCCAAGTTCACACGCAGGATGGGAACCTTTCAAGGTCGCTTAAAAGACCTATGAAAAGAATGTGTATTGGTCGTCTAATATATCTTGATTGATTTAGCAAGATTCAATGAAGTAAGAAAGGATTATAGACACAACTAGAATTCATAGGTCTTTTTGACTTGATTGATTTCTATCTTATTCACCAAGTAAGAAAGGTGTCCGAAAAGAACATCAATCAGGTGCCAAATCAACTATATTTGATTTTTGGGGTATCGACGGTACACAAAAGGACATTGTAAAGTACATGTTTTCAGACAATGAGGGATTTTTGCCATCGGATCGGAAAATGCCGGACAAATAGCAAAAATCCCTCATCGGCTTAAAACATGTACTTTACAATGTGCTTTTGTGTACCTTCGATACCCCAAAAATCAAATATGGTTGATTTGGCACCTGATTGATGTTCTTTTCAAACACCTTTCTTACATGGTGACTAAGATAGAAATCAATCAAGTCGAAAAGACCTATGAATTCTAGTTGTGTCTGTAATCCTTTCTTACTTCATTGAATCTCGCTAAATCAATCAAGATATATTGGACTACGAATACATATTCTTCTCATAGGTCTTTTAAGCGACCTTAAAAGGTTCCCATCCTGGGTGTGAAGTTACAACCCTCTCAGAAGTGCTGTCGATGACCAAAGATTTACGCAAGCCTCCTTCGAGGACGACGGTAGTCTGTGATTTGAGCGATGTCGCATCCATTAGCTCTGCCTTCATTTTCTGTGTCCAATTAGGAGTCCCGATCTGTAGGTGGGTAGATTAGACGAATTAGCTACAAAGAAAAACTGAAAGGCTCAACTCCGAAAATGGTAACAAGTGTCTGCGGCTGGACACTGATAGGAGAGTGCCATTTTTGGCTTAGCCGAATGGCTTGTGCCTGCACGGATTGGCTTTTTTCGGGCTTGGGCTTGGATTTGGGTGGTGATCAAAGCCCAAGCCCGGCTTTTCGGCTTGCAAGCCATTTTGATGGCTTGGCAAGCCATTCCGCCAGTCTGCCATCAACAAAATGGCTTGCACTCATTGCTCAATATTTAGGACCATATGGTTAAATCTTATGCGCTAGATATATTACTATACATCCCCTGCAGGTACCTGGGACACCATTTATTCCATCATCTTAATATTTCAGAAATTCTCATCAACACCATGACAAATGATGCAGACAACTCATACCCCAGATACAAGCCTGCTGGCTTGTGATGTTCAATGGATAGAGAATACTTTGTTACTCTTAACTGTAGTGAAAACTTTGGGGGAACTGTCTTCCATGTAAAGAAATTCATAAAACCAAAGTTCAACTCACTGGACTTCTGAACCATGCAAGTGTTTTGGTACCTCACGCCGAAATTTTAGCCGATTACTTCTGAATAAGGCTTCGGATGCCCTCAAGAATGTGAACCAACCCTCCGGACACCTGTTTCTGGTTGCAGCAATTGTTGTTTGATGACGGTTGGATTACGGTTTTACCGTAACCGGTTGAATTCGCATAATTAAGCAATTCTTCTCCATACACCATCTGAATGAACACATATGAATAATATGGAAGCCTCTTAGGTCTGGGATAGGCCAAGACATCACTCCTTTGCTTTAGGAACAAAGTGGCTTGCGCAAGCCATTTTGCCTGATGCCATCAAAACGGGCGCGGACACGGCTTGCGACGAAAAGTCGAGTAAGTCATTAATATATTTGGGTCAATACCATTGGAGGCATATGTCATTTACTTTATACTAGCATGTTTCAGCCATATATTGATGAATCGACGCCGGGCTGACCGAAGTTGAACACACCAATTGGCATCACAAGCCACTTTGTCTGATGCCATCAAACAGGCGTGGGCGTGGTTCACCCAAACGAAGTACGCGTTAAAAACACTATTTGCTCTTTCAGAGTTATCCCACTGTATTGAGTAAGTATTCTTTTCATTGACTTTCAATTTTTTCGATGTTCTTGCTTGCCAATACCTAGTTTTGCAAGCGTGACAAAACTTCACAGAAGAATCTATCAGCACCAAAGTACAGTGAAATAAAACTCTTAAGAAGTGCCTACATTTCATGTTGTTGCCATTATCCAATGCCCTCTACACCGCCAAAGTGCCCACATGTGATCTCCATCTGGAACTGTTGGCTGGTCGACACTCCCTTGGACACCTGGATCCAGGCAGAGGCCGTCTGTCTACCAGTTGGACACCCCAGCCAGATTTCCAACTGACTGCCACCTGATGTATACCTGGCTGCCACATCGCTGAGATTCCTGGTAGTTCCTGGTACACGGACAAAATAAAATTTGTTAATAACAGAATCGGAAATATGTATCCCTATCCTGTAGTATATACTACCCAACAATTTCTCAGCACCGCATACAACTCGTGGCTGCCACTGGTTCCTCAGAATGTAAGTAATCACTTTAGTATAGCAATATTATGAAATCCAATGTCAGACCAGTTTGGCGGGTTTGGTTAACACAGTGAAGTTGTGCTTTATTTCCTATTATAAAACGGTAGGAGACGTACACAGTCACTCAAACGAGTCTGCAAACGTTGGACTTGGGGTCCGTGCGCATGTTTGCTGTTGATTAATATATCACGTGCAAGTTGCTCTGAGTCGTGCCACGTCCTTCCCTTCTTCCATCCCTCTCTTTCTTCCACCCAGTCCATCCATTCTGAATCCCGGTGTCGAAACAAGCCACAAGTTGACTCCGCCGCCTCCGGTGTTCAATATGGCCTTTTGTTACCCAATGTGTCGCTGGCAGAAGTTCTGAAGACAAGGACGCTGGGATGCACCCGGTCAGATCGACACTTCTGGCCACCTCACTACCCCACGTCGTCGGCCCTCCTTCCTGCATTTCTACATGGCTTACCCAAGCGTTTTCGTCCTCCCCACATCTACGATTCATGCCAACATCAAGTCACGTGTCCCGCCAAGAGCCCACTGAGCCGATGCATCCTCATTAGGCCCACCTATGGAGTCCTACCGTGTCCCCGCACCCATTATCTCCCCCTCATCAATGTGAAATCAAGTGTTGGAGTGCCGATGGCGACTGAAGTTCATGATGTCAAATATGCTCACCTTGTGTCGTCTTGTCGCTTACCTCGTTCTCCACTCCTTCTAATCCAGGCGAATCACTCGAGACCCTCAAGATTTCCTCAAGTCTTGTTCCCAGTCATAAAGACCTCTTGTATTGGACGCAAATTGAGATGGACTCCAATTTCGAACACTGCTTCAAACACAGACTTCCTTCAAGCCATCAAGTCTTTGCTTTGACTCATTCCACTTTGGCCGACGGTTTTCCTGGCTTTACCTTACTCCCCAATATGATTCAGTATCTCCATTCCCTCGAATTCCGTCCTCGGCTTGATATCCTCCACCGTCATTGCACAGCTGCTCTTCCTGTTGCCTACCTCTCTATCAATCCCCGTTTCTGTAGCTGTACGCCAGAGGGGTATTCTGCAGACGCTCATTTGTGTAATTCTCAATTATATTTATTAGTTACTTCTCAATGAATTCGATTCTTTTCATATCTAGTCTGTTTGAAACGAGCCACAATATGTACTACTGGATTCTGGCCCTGGCCATGCAGGCTGCTCCCAGCTTCTGCGGCCAGCTGGTCTCCAGTCGGACCTGGACCCATGCTGGACCCATAGGAGATTGATGCTGGATTCCAGGCAAATTTCAGCTGGTAGCCAGTCTACTTCAACATGTGGCACACATGTCGGATCCAGCTGGCGGCCACGTGTGGAACCGTTGGCGGTGTATGTTGAAAATTCCCTGTAAGTTATTACTTGACCGTCTCAATCACATAAGTTGAGGACAAACTTGGTTCGGTTCGACAGTGATGTGATCGATTGATGGCAACAGGGTTGATTAGGGTATAGAATCCCATATCAGTATCCTCACCTCTGGTGTATGAATGAATAGGAAAATTGATGAACTCGAGGCTCTGAATGTTTCTATTTGTGTCAAAAGATACCAAACCAATGGAATCTAGAATATTTAAGGACTATTAGAGGCATATATCCACGCTTCATGCCATTGATCCTGACACAATGTTTCGATTTGATTAAGGGGATGGAATTCTCGGTGGGTTCAACCTTCGTGGCCATTTATAGCTCAAATTCTATGCTAGGGGTATCCATTGGGCGTGATACAAGGTACTACCTGCCATTGACCAGAAAATTTGTCCGTCTGAAGAAGACAGAGTGGGACATTGGCAGAATGGCTTGTGCACGTGACTTAAGCGAGGCGGAATGGCTTGCATCCATATCTGAGGGAGATCTTATGAATTCGTCTCGATTCACCGGTGGAAGAGAGAACGTAAACCTACATTTTGGATGTCCTTTCCGGCCCACAAACCTCAGAATAATTGTGTCACGATCGGAGCCTTACTGGTTGAGGCGTGTGTGGTGCACCGCCACTGAGCAGAATGGCTTGTGTCAACTGTGCATGCAATACATGGGGAAATTGACCAAATATTCATTCCCCAAGTGTCTGAATGCAGTTTCTGTTGATCAGATTGAACGGAAGTACCAGAACATGGAGTTGGCCTAAGTTCTGACAAAGAACATTCGCAAATAGCCAACAATTTGAACCAAATGTTTTGAGGCACATATTTTATAAGTCTCAACTATTGGCTTGCAAGCCATTTGGCCAACTTCGTCTGAGCCGACAAAAAGGAAGTGACTTGTCTTCTACGATCCCGAATACTGACCCCCGACCTTTCAGCGCGACAAACTGCTTAAACAGGCAGTTGATGACAATATCTCTATTCCCGGAATGAAGCGCACAGCAGAGGAAGATATTGAAGAGAAGAACCCAGTTGAATGGCAGGAGTCTGCTCCCCAAACACGCCCCTGGAAGAAAAAGAACCCTGAAGGTCACATCGGGGGTTGTGCTCTGGTAACAAAGCCGTGTAGAGTATTTGTACTACGTAGCGGTACAACTGTGGTCAAAGGCGCAGATGCAGACAACTTTAATCTCAAGTATCATTGTTAACCCATCAAAGGATGACAGAAGAGGGTTGATATATAGTAAAGACTGGGTTTGAATGCCCGAAACAAGATTCATGTCGCTGAACACTCTTTGATTGCTGATCACGATGATGAGGATGGCCGGGAGATCCTGACACTGATGTGGAAGACACAGGGGGCAAACAAGTGGGCACTTGTCATAAGGGCAACCCAACGGCAACCCATGAGCAGTTGCTGCGGCACTCGCTCACCTCTGCTGGTGAGCTTATGTAATATGGGTATTTCCGCACATGGGTTCGAGTCTGGGCAATGCCATCTTTTCATTTTGGCCCTTGTCACTCATTGCAGTACCAGTAACAATTGGAACTGCATATATGGTAGCAATCAGTCAAAGATTAATGAATATGCAGTATTTACTTCCAATTTATTGAGGAGATAGTGGGATAACACTGTCACCAATATTTCATGCAAATATTCAATATACATAGTATTCTCCATGAAAGTGTTGCGCAAAGATGGAAACTGAATATGGGATAGATGTGATGGGATTTTGGGCCATTGAGAAAGGTACATTCATGGAGAGGAGGAGAAGAAATTTTCTGCAGAGGGATTTAACAAGCCATTCCATGGCTCACCCAGGACATTGGGCGTAATAATATATGGCAAAACAACTGGTTACCCTGTTGATGGGGTAGGCAAGGCAAGGGCTTAAGCACAGCTCTAGAAGAGTCATCAATGCTCCTTGAAAATAATATCTGGACAGTAGTAAACCTTGAGTTGACAACAGTGCTTTATCCAGGACTGATATGGATTAGAAAGATGTATTTATCTGGACCTGAAATCCACAATACATGCAATTTAAATCATTACAGGCATTGGCATTGAAAATTTTAAAAAGATGACACTGCTCAGGATTGAACCCATGTATGAATTACATAAGCTAACAACAGCGGCGCGACGAGTGCCACAGCAAGTGCTCGTGGGTTGCCATTGGGTTGCCCTTATGACAAGTGCCCACTTGTTTGCCCCCTGTGGAAGAGTACAAACAATTTCAATGCACTTGGGGATAGTTATGATAGAAATACTCACAGGGAGATTGTTGGTGTAGCCAAGCACAAGCCCAAGCCACACAAGCCCGTCCCACCCAATTCAAACTCCGCTAAGCGGGGCAAGCCATTCAGCCAAGCCACTCGGCTAACTCTGACACTGATAGAGACCACGTTCTCGCAGACCACAACCCCCTCGTTTGTCGTCATTTGAGCAAAAAATAAGTTGGGAGCAGAAAGCGAAAGGGCCGTGCCTTTTGAGGTCCCACCCTGCGAACTCGGAGATTGGACTGCTTTGTGATGGTCCTCATGACCTGACACCCTCAATTTTCGCAGCATGTTAGGCGCCTGAACCGAGTCATGCTTCTGATAATGACTGCAAGAAGGGCATGGTGTGTCTACACATTGCCGATGAAAGTGCTAGTTGATGGACGTCTGGGATCGAAGAACTTGGACCATTCAATGGCACACGGAATGTCGTTTCAGGCGCCCATGTGGCGCCAAATGTACAGGATTCGAACCCACGATTTTTTGCGAAGCATCGGATATCTAGACACGAGGCGAGAATTAATACCACGGGTATGCATCGAAGCGGTTTGGGGTTCGGAGCTTTTTCAACTGATTTTGGATCGAGCACCAGCTTCCAAGATCTTCCATATAATACATCTGAGTAATGGCGCCAACAACAGTCCCTGCCCTGAGACAACCCAATTGCGGTCCATTTTTAATCACTTCGACCTCGTTCCAATGACATGGATTAGGCCTCTTCGAGGCAGATGCTGAACCTTTAGGTGGATATGAAATGGCTCTGCACTCTAATGGTTGACTGCCAAGATGGTGTTCATCAACATTAATTATACGGTGTAGTGAAAGTATGCAGAAAATAATGAGTACAACACAACACAATGAAACCCGAAACATCAAACAATACAATACACAGTTCAGGTGAAGGCAAGTGGCATACGTGTGGACCATTTTTTTGAGGTTAGTCCCTGCCTTCATGCAAGTGTCAGACAGACTCCATAATAAAGATGAACTGGTTCAATAAAGGTAAGTATGTGTTGAATCGACTTCAACATTCCAGCAGCCTCGCCCACACTGCACAAAGATTCAAAGCAAATACCAAGGTGTCAGGGCAGAAATGAGACCATGTTCAAATCCAAAGCATATATTGTAAAACCCCACTCTGGATAATTTTTTGAATAGTTTACCTAGCCCCTTGCTGCTGCATCTGCATCACAGGTCATAATTTCCCTTGGCATTGTAGTCTAGTGACTATTACAACCTCTAACAACTTATAGAATCCCTGGTTGGAAGGCCGCCGGATTGAACCCCAGTTGAGGATGAATTGTTACTAGGAGACGCACCAGCTTGAGGAGGGACCTGACCTCGTGCAATACTCAGATAACAAATTGACGGGGGAATAGAAAAATCCTGTAAGGGATTCTATATTTTGTTGGAGGTTGTAATAACCACTAGACTACTTGCATGTTATTACTTACAACCTCCAACAGGCATCATGTATTCATTTGTGCCTTAAAACCTGGCACTAATGAAGCCCATTTGCCACTACAATACCCTGGCATGTGTATTTACACGTCTCAATTGTTGGAAGGACAACTAAAATCACCAACCACTGCCGCTGTCCATGTGAACGTGCTGTGCGTCTCTATTGGGTTACTCACCGGAATGCTGCGCATTGGCGTGGTTATTGTAATACGGACTCATTAGGACTCTTATTTACTCTTATGCACTGCTTCGTCCTCATGGTTCCCTTTGTTGTTATGACTCCTCTTTATGTATAAGTACCGTACGAATTTTACCGAGACCCCTGCGGTTTTGCAGAGGGTCACTGTGCATCAGGCCAATTTCCAACATCAATATTCTCAGCAGGTGATGTTGTGAGTAAATTCTCACGTCAACCCGAACATCAAGCAGAAATGACTAATGGCCGAAATTGAACTTAACAGATTTTATGTGCCTCCCGTTGGTGAAACAGGCTAGAATTCAAGGCAAAAGGTTGTAAAAATCAACTCGCATTTTGATTGCTTATTATTTCTCATCAACTCTGTGCTACCGATATTTTTGTGTGATGACCAAATCTGCATGACACACAGATCAAAAACTGATATGCAAACTCGATGTTCCCCTGGGTAGCCAAACCTAAAGGTTCAGCAATCACCGGGCAGAAACACCCTTGAAATTATCGAACCCCCTGGGCGCCTCTATGTTGATCGCCACCTACCGTATACATTGCTGACTCCTAGGACTCGGTGGCATAGGTTACGTTGGGGTCCTCTTTGATCTATTGAAATGGTCAGATGGTGTGAGGGCCCTTCAGATCCTGCTTTCTCGTAGATTCCAGCACAGAGGCTGCAATGAATCAGGTCGCACATGACTTATATCGAATTCCAATCTAGGCAATGGTCTTCACCATCACTCTAAGGTACCAGGGGGCGTTTTGGATGGAACTGTTCCATTGACAGGGTGCTGGCAGGCGCCCTTTACATGCAGTTTGGGCGCCTAACATGGTGCGACAATCGATGGTGTCGTGGGGGGTCACAAGGACCATCTCGAGCAGTTAAATATTCGAAGTGGTAGAGTTGCTGCTCAAAAGTCACGGCCATTTGCCTTCCTGCCCCGACGTATTCTCTCTTCAATGGCGACCTCCAACCCAACCCCCGATCACGAGGCAGCACTCCATGCTAAGGCAAAATACAGAAAGCCGAATCCACGGGCCACCTACGAAATATTTGTCGATCCAGTGATAAGCATGCAAAATGGCCAAGCCTGAAATTTACCAATTTCTGCGTCCTTGTTCCACTTACTAAAGTGGAACCAGAACTTATCTATATCTTGCCCATAAAGAGCCATAGAGAGGTCCAATCTGTTGGCTAAAGGCACTACGCCTCTAGTTACATAGTAAAGACTTGTCAGGTCACCGATACCACGAGGGTCAACGGCCTGGGGAGCTGCTGTGTATTTACGCGTAATTCAAAGTCCAACCATTCAATTGAATTGGGACAGAGATAAAGTGTTATACCAAGGACATACACACACCATCTATTCTGACTACAAATTACACCTGAAAAAGTACACTACTGAAGTTGGGAATCAACGAATAAAGGAACCTTTGCTGAAAGTGGAACACGGCCCGAACAGTCCGGCAGTAGCCGACGGATCAATCCACGGCATGTTTGATATTCAACGCTTGGACCGAGGTCTGGATTGGGTAGCACAGTTGTTGCCTAGGGAAGATTGATCCACTAACTCCATCATTCATGTGTTGGAGTAGTTTATCTGTTTTCCCGCACCACAAGTCATACTATATGACCATTTAACCGTGGTTCTGCAGAGAGGGCTAGACACGGGTAAAATCCACATCATAATATGATGCCATCTCAGGGATTAGAATCAAATCAGAACATAGGTCTCGGAACAAAGTATCTATTTAACCGTTTATTTATCCGTTTGTATTCATTGTGTGCTCATTGCTAATTATTCATGTACTATTTATATTTTATTAGTCCTGCATGTTGTATCACTCGTTTGTATAAATACAGACAGGTTCAGAGAGGGAAGGCAGTGAATTCACCCCTTCTTGCTAGACGTATTCAGCTCTGCTGGTATTGTCACTTGGGAAGCCTTGTACTCATTCGGAGTACCTCTTGGAACTTGTAAAGTTCTTTTAGTTATTTCGGTCAATATATTGTTGGTTGTTGGATCACATCTCGCGCTAGGATCTTAAGGAAACAGAACACGGAACAGACTCATAAGGATTTCATAAGGGTTTCGTAAGGGTTTCATAAGGATTTAGGCAAACGGACTTGATAGAACAAGGAACAGAATCATAAGGGACCGAGAATACTTAAAGGATAACAACGTCTAAGGACTAATCCACACACCCCACGAGATAAAACACCTCTTGGCACTTTCTAGACCACATCTGAGTCACTAGATCGGCTAATTGAACCATATCAGTATTTACGCGTAAATAGCTATTACTTATATCTAGCACAACCAGAGACCTAATACTTGGTCCGATCCCCGTACTCGCACCGTTTATTGTTTGGATTTGTGTTCAGTGTTGGTTTTGTGTTATTAGTGCTCTAAGCGCTGATTTACATTTTACTACATTTCACGCTTGTTCAGATAGTCAGCGTTTCACCGGGATAGCTATGGATTCCTACTGACCGTTATCAGACCTACGGCGATGGATTACCCCGTGTTGCCGATGCTTCGCCCTTGTCAAAGATGGAGAATGCGGGAATTCAGCCAGCAATCAAGAGTGCGGCACTTGCGTATGTGACACCGATCTTGAAGGCCATCTCCCCGGATTCGGGGCTCACATTCACCAGTGGGTTTACGACAGCCGGCGGCAGGGCAACATCACATATGCCTATGTCCAGCAGACAGACGTGAGCGACCGTGTATTAACGGATGACATGGCTTACGTTTGACCCAGAACGGCAAGCCCACCGCCTTCCAGGTGGCGAATATTGCTTGGAAGGATGACCACGTTGTAGCATTTGGCGAGTCATTCAAGAAGCCTGGTCAGTGCCGCACCGTTCCGTCTCCTCACTTCTCATTGACTCCATAGAAACTGTTGCCTCCAAGGAACCGAACATTCACATGAACGCTGCCATCTCAATCGCCGAGCAGCACGCGGGCGGCACACACAATGGCCACCCCCCTAAATTGGAGTATCTGATGCAACCCGACGACCATCTTGCACTTGTTCACGTCATCCAAATCCGGAACGACGAGGCCGGGACATGGTACGAGACGTATATAGACGCCCATTCAGGCCAGCCTTTATTCTTGAATGATTTCGCTTCTCATTCAACGGCGGGTAACTTCAGTGGCATGGTTGCAACGGAGTCTGATAATTACGACAGTATACGGTGCTTCCCATTCCCGGAGACGCGATGCCGCCAAATGGATTCAAAAAAATAACCGATCCGGGTGATGATACGGCATCTCCGTCCATTATTGCATACCCTTGCTGGCACAGTGTTAGCACAGTGACTACCGCGTGAGTAGTGTTGAACACTGCATCCATCTATTAATTCTTTTCCCAAGCGGAAATAATGTCATCATCTACAAGAACAACGACGAGACCTCGATGACGACACAGAGTTCTGCTACCCTAAATTTCAACTACGCTTTCGATGCATCCAAAGGGCCTTCCGCCGACACCAATCTGAATGCTGCGCGTGTTAATGCCTTCTACGAATACCTTCCACTATTTCAACAAACGATACGGATTTACTGAGGTCGCTTTCAACTTCCAAGGATATAACTTCAATTTTGGTGGCGAAGATGGCGACAGAGTCAAGATATCCATGCAAGACAAAAGGAATACCAATAACTCAGTGTTTTTCTCTCCCGATGAGTATGTCACTCAATAGTACCAGTTATTTGAGCTGAAGCATTTTGGCGGACAGTCGGGGGAGTGCCGTCTGTGCGTATATCAAGTTCAACATAACCTGCTAATCTGTCACTAACGCTTCATGATAGATTTCTATATCATGTGAAAATTAAAAAGAATGGGGAAACCGTAAGGCATTCTTATGGCGGTCAAAATGCACATTTAATCATGCGCTACTTTTTTTTGTGTTTTTCAATTTTCCGCTACTTTCATCATGAAATTTGACACTTTGCGCTACTTTCACAGCTCTAAATGAAAAAAAATGAATAAATAGCGCAAAGTTGGATTCTGCGCTACTTTCGTTCAAGATCGCACTACTTTTGTTTGACAGGTGTGTGATCCGCTACTTTCGCTGAAAGTGATCATCTCGCTACTTTCGTGAGGTCGGACTCCCACTACTTTTTTTCGGACTTGATTTTTTTTGTGCTACATCCACACAGAATATCTATGGGTCCATGGTACAGTATCCAGTTGTACAGTAAAGGCATAAACTAAGCTGGGTCTAGCTGGGATTACAAGAGGCCGGTCCGGGGCCACCGGCTGAGTGCCTTGTCGAAATTCGGGGCCCTTGGTACAAGTATGGAGATTCCTGCCTACCTGGAGATAGCCTGGCTTCAGGCTTTGGAATTGAGCCAAGGCACGGTTATAGTGGTCTCTCCTGGTCTCTGATGGGCCATATATTTTACCGACTTACTACAACAGACATTTAAGTAGTACTGAGTAAAATAAAGATCTTGATAATTGCCATGACTCTAAGGCTCCCAGTGCGTAACTAGGCTTGTCGTTGCAAGACAGTTGAAGTTGAACTCGATTATTGAACAGATGATTGTGTGATTTATATAACTAAATAACTTCAATGCCGGTCCATTGCCTCAATTTTCCTGATAGTACGATTCAGTTCAATGTTCGGGGAGCTGGGTGGGAGCAAGGTGGGAGTCAAGTCGTGAAGAATCCTTAAGTTGTACGCTGTTGGCAGGTGTGTAAAGTAGGTTCAGGACAAGCCTCTCTCCGATCCGGCGCGCTGGAGCATCTCAGAGAGCCCACACTCCAAGCCCTGCTATTCATTCTTGCACAGCTTGCCATAGCATGAGTAGTGTCTGCACCACGCCCGAGTAGGCTATCGGGCCGGTGGCACCGGACCGGCCTCTTGTATACCCAGCTTAGTTTACGCCTTTACCGTACAACTGGATACTTTACCATGGACCCATAGATATTCTGTGCGAATGTAGCGCATTAAGTCCCAAAAAAAGTAGAGGGATTCCGACCTCACGAAAGTAGCGTGATGATAACTTTAAGCGAAAGTAGCGGATCACATACCTGTCAAACAAAAGTAGTGCGATCTTGAACGAAAGTAGCGCAGAATCCAACTTTGCGCTATTTTTTCATTTAGAGCTGTGAAAGTAGCGCAAAATGTCAAATTTCATGATGAAAGTAGCGGAAAATTGAAAAACACAAAAAAAAGTAGCGCATGATTAAATGTGCATTTTGACTGCCATACATTCTCTGCCCCGGCATGTTTATTCATTTCAATTATTCATGCAGGTCAAGGAGACGCGTGACTCGGCCCTCGATAATGGCATCATAATACATGAGTTGACCCATGGACTCACACATCACATGACAGGCGGTGGGACTACACGCTCCTTAAGGAGCCTGGAAGGTAGCGGATTAGGCGAAGGCTGGTCCGATGCCATGGCTGAGTGCGCGGCACTGTCCACCTTTCAGCAGTGTTAGTGCTGTCCAATAATATGATACGAGATAATACAATATTAATAAATTCATGATACTACGGATATGATATGGCCTGGGACCGACCTGATAATATTAATACAAGAGAAATATAATATGATATGATATGCTGGTCCCCGTATTACCGTATTATATTTGTATCATGGACGGTACAAAAACTACCCTAGGCACATCAAAATCATACCTCTCATACACCTTTCTGTTACCTGACCTCTGATACTGAATACTCACTATATTGGACCACAACCACATCGTTCCGGGCTGATCCGGAATAGGGGCAAGTCCAGTGATGCCAACAAATTGGTGGCGAGCAGTTCAACTTCAAAGTTCTCACTTTATCCACATCCAGATGGACCAAAGGGTGCTTACTGAGGCCAAGGACACTGATTGAGCTGGAGTTTTGCACGAAAACTCATCAAATAGTGGTTGGAAAGCCGTATTAAAATATATTATAATATATTATAATACAGGGCAATACAGCATAATATGGTACGCTGATAATAGATACAGATATGATACGACCCCCCGAAGGCATAATATGATATTCGTATAATATGATACGGTGATTTGCGTATTAATATCATATTTGGACTGCACTGTGAATCAGCACTGATCTGCAACCATTTTAATTACAGTTGGGTATTCCAAACTTCGGCCCCGATCAAAGACTATGTGCATGCGGTCTATGCGACTGGGAATCCCAATGGGAATCGCATGTTCCCGTACTCCACCTCAGCGTACGTTCCTTATTTCTCTTTATCCCCGATCTGATGTATATATAGAAAAACAAATCCCTTGAGATACCGCGACGTTAAAACATACGTGAAGAAAAATAGCATTCACAGTGTGTCACCATTCCCTCAGGTTTAGCAATGCTGGAAACATCTTCCAGAGATGGGCCAGATTTGGGCCAACCTCCTGCACAATGTTCACGCGGCTCTGGTTGAGAAATACGGATTTTCAACCTCCGCCATGACAAACCCGAATGGAAGCGAAGGCAACATTGTATTCCTCCATCTCTCAATGGATGATTTTTTTAGTTTCTGGATAATAATTTACATAAAGACCGCTATGTATAAAGACTGTGGGTACGTGCCCGGAAGCGGTGGGTACCTTATGTAACACAGTGGCTTGGGTACCCCGCTGCCATCATTTCCTTTTCGGGCCTGATTGCCGCTTAAGGCAATGCCGAACGAAGGGAACGGCGGTTCTGAGGCCTCCGTTCGAAGGAACACCGTTCGGAGGTCCGCCGTTTCCTTCGATTGAAGGTTTTCGACCTGTCACGCCGGCAATCCTTCGTTCGGGAATCGGCAGATGTTCGTTCCGCGGCCCGTTTTGGCAATGAGTTAGGGGCTAAATGATTCATCTGTGTCTCGTCCGTGTCTTTCTTTCCCCACTACAATCAGGCTCAAACCACCATGGAACGACCTTATACTGAGGGAGATTTGTGTGTTTATCTCTCCAAATTATCTCATTCACTTACCACGTTAGCTTTTTGTTACTCAGGAAGGGGTTGAAGCGGAGTCGTACCCATCTTCGTCACTTCGTTACTTCGCGTAGCGTTGTGAATCTTCGTGACTTTGATGGAAAATTGAGAATCTTCGTCACTTTGCCTGGTTTCTGCGAAAGTTCGTGGGTTCCGCTCGGCGCCTTCAAGAACTCGGAACACCGGCCATCAGTGTTCCTTCACACAAGCCGGGGTGCGTTTTTTTATATAGATCCCTCGTCCTAACACTAACCGCTAACCCTAACCACTAACCTCCAACCTCTAACCACCAACTCTAACCTCTAACCTCTAACCACTAACTCTAACCTGCTAACCCAAACCACTAACCTCCAACCTAACCCAA
This sequence comes from Mycena maculata, assembly GCA_029448575.1. Lineage (NCBI taxonomy): Eukaryota > Fungi > Basidiomycota > Agaricomycetes > Agaricales > Mycenaceae > Mycena > Mycena maculata. The sequence continues at coordinate 319,376 of JARJLG010000084.1, read as the reverse complement.
ACCTGACCGGCCAACTCGGCACCCCATCACTCCGTGATGTGCCGAGGGGGCGTCGTTCAACAAGCCCAGAATACCAACTCACGAAGTTTCATAGAAAGCCAACAAACTCACGAACTTTCGCAGATTTACACGACTTCCCATCAAAGTTACGAAGTTTCACAGCATTAGCCGAAGTAACGAAGTGACGAAAATGGCGTGGACTCGTTGAAGCGCGCAGAACTTGTTGCCTTAATCAACCGTCAACTCAATAGATGGCCGCTCCCGAGGGGAAAGCTCAGTAAAGTGAATATGCCCGAACTCAGGGCAAAATTACTTGATCCTGCACTTGGATTCACCACCACAAACACGCAGCTACCTGGTGCTTCACATGTAGCAACCCAGCCTGGCGACGCTGAAGTCCATTTAAATTCAAATCGTGAATTCACAGTTATTTGCTAATAACCTCCATTTCTTTTTAACAACTTCTTTCGCAGCGGGTCAACCAATGGACGTTGAATTGAACGCTGCCGAGGGAAGGGGCACTTCACACGAACTCAGTATGTTCTGATTAAATTCTGGATTCATCTTTCTCATTTAATGACGCAAATCAATTTGAGCGTCAGTGAAGGAAATTCAGCTACTAATTGATGATCTTCGTCCAATGAATGCAATCAACACCTTTCAACGTGTCAAGGTTCATGCCGTTGACTCGGAGAGTTGTGAGGAGGGCGAATGGCGGGCTAATGCCCGTGAAATTATATCAGCCCTTCAAAATTCAAATGGAAGACTGTCCGGTGAGCCAAGTGTCTGTAAAACATGGCTATTTCCTTTCTGATTTCATTGATAATCCAGGGTCGGGGCGGATCGGAGTTCCAGCTCCTTTCAATCCATCCTACACCGAATTTTTCGTTCAAATGGTGGCCACTGAACCAATCGAGACGCTGGTGTTTGAACCTCAGTGCCTCATCATTCCCAGAAGCAATCGTTTAAATCTGCGTGTCCATAGGGTGTGTCTGAGTCTCTCTTTGTCTCCTTGTGTTCTAAAATTGAATAGATAAATTCGGGGAATGAACCCAAGGAGCCAGAGATTGAACTGGGATCCCCAATTGGCTCAACACCCATCCCTGCACCTGCACCGGTAGCATCGGCCTCTGGGACTGCAAAAAGCACGCCCACGGAACTGGAACTTAACTGGCTCAAAAATACAATTAGGAAGCGTCCAGACTACGCGACATTTGAGGCCAACCACAACAAAATTCTCCAAAACATCGACCGTGTTAAATACTGGAGATTCGCTTTCGCCGTGGATAAGCAGCTCCACAAGTCCAGCTATCCCTCTGAGATATCATCGTCCAAGGTAAACCAGATTTCACTGGCACACAATGAATAGTCTCACAACTCCCATGAAAGGTTTCAAAAGCTGCAATCCATGCTGCCCTCCAGATGCAAACCACTGCATTGGCGGAGGCAATTCAGATGGTCAGAATAATTGATCTCTATACGACAGAAGGTGCCAATTTCAGCGCAGAGGTTGCCCTAGAGATCGGGAAATCGGACCAGGAAGATCCTAAGGCAACTGTCCTCAAAGCCTTCCTGCTCAACTGGGAAAAAACCCACCCTATCGAGCTCTAGCTTAGTTACTATTATCAGTGACTGGGTACTGGGCCACCTTAGCACTTTTGGCCTCATGTGCACGCATAAATTGAGGTGGATACTGATATTTGGGCACTTGAAGTAAGGCAAGGATCTTATGAGTGAGTTGATATATTTTCCACGAATTTAGGTGATGGTTTCCGGATCTACCGAATTTTTCTTCTCGCGTTTTCCCAAAATGGAAAAAACGGGGCAGTGGGCCACCGCGTTAATTCGCTCGTTTAAATTCGTGCTGGCCACCCTAATGTATCCCAAATCAACCAAAGGATATAAGACTACCATCACATACACCCAAAAGGTGAATCCGAGGTATATGAGCACAATAAGTAATTCCCTTCGAGCCAAGGCTGATGGGTGAAATCAGGGTGTGTATTGAATGGTGCGCTCTGCGAAGCACAGAGTGGGCTTTTGTGGGAAAAGAGGACAAAAATGGCTAAATAAGATGTATTGGCATATCCTGGTCAGCAAAAGATGGTCTCCACACACCAAAAACCCCTCAAGAAAAGTTCATCTATACGCGCGAGGGAAATTGGGTGATTTCCCCATATACCCCACTGTGACCAGGAAATAAAGTAGATAAAATTCAAGGGATTTGGGAGGAGGGATTAAAGCATATGTAAAGTCGAGTACCAAAGTTATAGGCCCGTAGCATATACGGCTGGTTCTCTACAGTGGTTGCCGCAGCGGACCCCTGGGGATGAGATAGAGGTTTTCCACGAGGTTCCAGGGGGCAAGCCGGAGTGGTGTCAATGAATAATATGGTCCCATACAATTCCCTAGGATCAGACAATGAGAGCGAGCCCGAGACCATGTAAATCGGTGCAGAATTGGTGGAGAAATGGGAAGGAGAAAGCGTGAAGCAGTCTTCGGAGATAAGAAATGATGTTCACACGTCCGCCATCGCCATCAAAACCACGCACTTCTTTTGATCGGCGCCGTAACTTGCCTTCAAATTTGACGTACATAGTCCTCATAGGTCGCGGATCGTGTCATAGGTCCCAAATTCCGACTTTCTCTATTGTACTGTCTTCCATTATGCAAATGGCCCACTACCCCGACTGGCCCGGTAGGCAGTCGTTGATAATACCATATTTGAACGTGTTACACCGCCATTTCGTGGGGACATCAGGCGGAGATCCCATCTGCCATTTTGGGCGTTGGTGTCCCGGACATCGGCTGGGATGTCACAGGGTCATAAAAAACGACAATCGCCTGTTAACCTTCCGAGAGGGGTATCCCAGCGACATCTGGCATGGTGTCCATCAGGTATAGATGGGCATCTTTGTCAGCTCGACTTCCGGGTCCGAAATTCATTTTTATTCTGTAATACAGCTGGGATTGGGAAAAAAAATTGGATTTGGGTCGGAGACTATTACATAACAAGGAAATGTGAAGAAGGAACTCGAGCTCGAGGAAAAACTAATGTACAGAAGGGGAGTGGCAAGGGTGAATGGTTCAGGGAACTTTAAGCGGCACAGAATAGAGCTCTTGATGGGCCTAGCTTGCAGTGGTCTTCAAAGGTCTTGAAGGAGGGGCTTGATGATCATTGATGAGTCTTGAGTGCGTGGCAATTTGCTCCTTGGAACTTTGCAAGAACAGGACTGTGTGACTTAGATTCAGTCTTGAAGGCTTGAGCCACCTTGAGGATGGAACTTGACGGGAATTGAATGGGGCCTGGGAGAGCTCAGGGTGCGGGCAGGAAGAGCGGGGGTGGGAGGAAGAAGAGAAAAGTGGGACAACTTTTCATGTTGGGCATTGTTTGGTTCAGCGGAGTTCAAACGACTTGATCATTTTTTGCATGACGCCGAAGCATCTTCAGCATTTGGCCGAAAACTTTATGGCATGAAATCTCTCAATATGAAAGAGATGTCTATTAGGATACAACATGGGCTTTTTTCTACAAACTGGCGGTGGAATATATTTATAGATAACGAGAAGGCAAGGGGGCCGAGCCAGATCTCCCTCAGATGTCTGAAAGATATGCCGTGAATCTCAGGAAATTCTCAGTCTGATGACGCTAAGCCGAGATCACTCGGACACTGTTCCGATCTCCCTTATGGAACATATGGGATGCCGGCTGGCATCCGGCAATCAACATCCCACTGACAACCGGCGTAAATGGTGGTGTAGATCATTGCCTGGATTGTTACGCTTCAAAGGAAACGTCTATGAAATCCAAAAATATTGGTAGAGCATCTTAAGCATCCAAGGAGTGTTCAATAATTGTCTCTGAGACTTTCTGCCCAAGGAGCGTGGTGAAAGAGGCTCTAAGTAACGAAGATCAGAATGATCAAACAAGACCAACTCCGATACTGCACGGATTGTTACCCTTCAAAGGAAAAATCTATAAAATCCAAAAATATTGGTAGGGACTCTTATGCATCCAAGGAGTGTTCAACAATTATTTCTGAGACCTTCTGCCAAGGAGCGTGGTGAAAGAGGCTCAAAGTAACGAAGATCAGAATGATCAAACAAGACCAACTCCGATACTGCACGGATTGTTACCCTTCAAAGGAAAAATCTATAAAATCCAGAAATATTGGTAGGGACTCTGAGGCATCCAAGGAGTGTTCAATAATTGTTCCAGCGATTTCTTTCGTCAAGAGTGTGGCGAAAGAGGCCTTAAAGTAAACGATGATCAGATGAGTAAACAAGAGCAACACTGATACTGCACGGATTGCTTACAGAGAAATCTATGAAATATACGCGGGGAGTGCTCTGATAAGGTAAAAAACCAAATCAGCGGCCCTTCATGAGCCCATACAGACAAAACGGTCAGGTTTTCCATTTAAACCAGGGAAATCAATGTTTGCTTTACGAGTCACCATTGCCTTCAAGTATGTTTGCACAATTCACATTCAAGCTCATATTCAGATGAATCTCGTTGTGTATGTGTCGCTTCGGTCATTCAATGGAGCCGGAATCATATTATTCGAGGAGGATAATCACTATCAGGTATTAATTTAGATTAATTTACAAAGGTACACGACTTTGTGAAAACTGCGTCGAGGCCCCCGGTCTTTGAGCTCTGGATATAATCACAGAACTTCCGGACAGTATTAAACTGACGATCCATCTCATAAGTCTCCCGAATGAAACGGAGGGCAAGCTCCAAGTTCCAATTCGGCTTCTTCTGCAGACCTTCGATCAACTTGATAACCTTTGACCGTCGACTCCATTCGCTCTTGATCTTCCGTGAATCTCGTTTCCATCTGGAGTTCCACCCTTCCTCAAGCTCCCGGATGGATAGAAACCCGTTGAGCCCAGTTGCCCACTCTGTCCAAATGTCGGTGATTTTTTTGACTGGTTGGAAGTCGTACTTTGGCAAGAAGGAATTCATCGCCTCAATCCAGTCCCAGGTGTGTCGCCGCAGCCGAGCGTCCGTGTACCGGAGAGACAAAAGATTCCATGCCGCTGTCTGCTCTACAGAAGAAGAAGCGGGCTGGCTCGCCGATGGAGTCGATGAACTCGGGGAGATGACTGATGCCATGGAAAGCGAGGTGGAGCCAGGCGCATGTTGCTCTGTAGATGCGGAAAAGGGGTGAGTTTGGAAAGGGCTTTGGTCCGGGGGTATGTACATCCCGTCCTCGATGGTGGTCGCTATCCCAAGCCGCACCGAAGTTTCATTCGAGATGTGGACGATAGCCGGAGCCAATGACGGGAGAAATGGGGGTGGAATGAGAACTAATGAGAACCCCAGTCAGATTTTAACCGAGTCTAACAACAAAAGAAATAACGGACCAGGTTCACGGTGTCCCGGGATCTCCGCTGCGGTCGATCCACATCATTAATTCGCAATGCGAGCGCTTGAATTTGTGCTTCCAAGCTCAACATTTGAGCACGCAACTCATCGCGTGCTGCATGCTGCGCCATCGTCAAGCTGGAGACTGCGCCTTGGAAGCTGCGGACAAGAGTCTGCAGAAGATTCTTGACTGCGAGATGTCCGCTTGTCTCTACGTCGGAAATACGAGCCGCAGACGCAGCGGCAAATTCTCTGAATGTAGCCGAGTTGAAGGGCAGATAAGAAAACAACGGCAACTGCGGATATTTTGTATGCAAGAGCGCACAGTCTTGCAGTAGGAGGATCCACTTCAGGCTACCTATATAGTGACCCCAATGGGGTGAATAGTTCATGGAGAGTAGCTGCCCCAAAGGGGCCTCTCCCTGGGTGGTCTTCCCATCCTATGTGGGACATCCCACCTATGACTGTGGGACGTCCCATGTCCCATTGTGGGACATCCCACCTAAGGCTGTGGGATGTCCCAGCCCACTTGAAATAAATTGTAATATGGGGTATTTACACTGTCTGATCCTACTCCCAATGTTTATTTTGCCCTAAATGGTCTCCTTGGTGCCCTATTCATGAAATAGGCAAAAAGTGACATTAGGCATTTTCCGATTTTATCATCATATATTGGCCAATCTTTTGACTCAAAAGTGTTCATATAGCCCAGGAAACTTAGTAAGAGCCTTCAGAACATCATATATGACCCTGTGGCATGCTGAATATAGTGAACAAGAATACAAAACAAGATCAGCCTAAATCATGGGGTACAGGGTGCCCCAGGTGTCAATTGCCCAAATTACTACTATGAATACATGATCCAATCCCAAAGGATGTGTTTTTGGATATCGCAGATCATGGAGGAGCACATAATAGGGCCAAAGTGCAGTTTCCTTGTATGACCAAATTGCAATGTTTTTCATCATTAGAATATAATAAACTACATAGAGGGTGTCTTTGTAGCTTAAAGCAACAAGGTAGTGCACTCAGGACCCATTTCCATTTCTATATCCCCAGCATATTATGGCTGGAACACAATTTTTCAACTTTGCTATTTTCACCCTATTATTGCAATGTAGTAGGCTCTAATGTGTCCCAGTTGGCTTCAAAGAACCTAGAACAACATTTCTACCCAGTTAGAACATCCAAAACGGTCAAATTATGAGCCAGGGAAGGGCTGATGTAGATAATTTCCTTTTTGGGACGAAAGCGTTAGTGTCCCAAAAAGGAAAGTCATCCGCCAAACCTTTGATCCCTATACCCAAATTGTAGAGCTCATCAAGGGCTACAAGAGTCATCTATAGCATTTTGCAATTGGTGGCCCTGTTGCCCTGCAAAATGCAAAATACTTTCTGAGAGCCAGCACTTTTGAACAAATATTGGCAGCCATCCATCATCAGGCAGCTATAGTACCAAATACAGACAGCCATCAATTTCAAGGCAATGAACCCATCAATCCCAACACAGACAGCAGAAATATGGTTCAAAGCTCTAAGTCAAATGGGGAAATATGCTGTAGTTATCTGCAGTATATTTGAGCATAAACTGCAGCATATACTGCAGCATCCTGCCCCCACCTCTAACCTCTCTTGTTAGAGGAGGCAGTTATCTGCAGCATATTTAAGCATAAACTACAGTATATACTGCAGCATACTGCACCTCCGTCTCTAACCCTTCTTGTTAGAAGAGGCACAGGGGGGTCATCTACTCTTTTAACAAGAAAGGATATGTGGCATTAGTAGGTGGGAGTAAATCGAGGGTGGAACATATATTACTTGAAGAATGTAAATGACCTTGTGCAAAAAAAAGACCTTGGGTAACCAAAAGACCTTGGGTAACCAAAACGGCAACACTACCATTATCATCCTGAAAAGGGAATTTTGAATTAGATAAACCAAAAAAGATGTTGAAGATAAATGGAGAAAGTGGAGAAGAGATGAATGGGAGAAAGATTAATAAACAATGGTTTGAGATGTATTAGGGCCATAAAATGTTAAATGGTCAAGAGAAGAAGAATATTGCAAGTTGTATGGCTAAAGGTATATAAGAATTATGAGGGAAGTGGGACATCCCACCATAAAAGAAAAGAGGTGGGATGTCCCACCATAAAAAGAAAAGAGGTGGGATGTCCCACCATAAAAAGAAGAGAGGTGGGATGTCCCACCATAAAAAGAAGAGAGGTGGGATGTCCCACCTTAAAAAAGAAGAGGTGGGATGTCCCACCGTGAAAAAGAAGAGAGGTGGGATGTCCCACCTTAAAAAAGAAGAGAGGTGGGATGTCCCACCGTAAAAAAGAAGAGAGGTAGGATGTCCTCCTTTGTTGCCATTAAAATATGCAGCTTCAACTTTGGCTTGAACATGACTAAATGTAAGGTATAACTGTTGATAAAAATTATGAAACAACTGAACAGTCCACAGCTGAGATCTTGAACATATTACATGAAACAGAGTGATGATCTAGTGCAGTGTTGTCAGGGTCAAACTGAAAAGGTCAAGAGGGGTCAGAAATTCTTGACCCATTAAACAATTAACCTGTCACTGATCGAAAAGGTTCCAGAGATTTTAGGGTGTCCCAGAACCTTCCAATTTAGCTGTCGGAAGTTGCGGCCCATGTTTGTGACCAATCAAGCAATTGAGGGTCACAGGTCGACCATTCACCTAAACATCAACAGAAGGGCATTGGGCCATCATATATATATAAATACCATTGGCCAATTTGTCTGTCATGGGTTACCCCACATCTTCATATTGACTGCAGTAGCCTCATTGTAAGCCAAGCCATCCAAGGGAAGGGGCCAGGAGAGGCCCATGAGGAGGCTTTTTAGAAGGAAAAGATGAAAAAAAAATAGCTGCGCTGATGCACGGTGTGTAGCCCACTGCATTGGCCTAGCTCAGGCCTTCGTGGATCACCCAGGAACAGCCCAAACGGAGCCCAAATGGGCGCAGAAAAGCCATTTTGGCAACCTGGGTGCATGGGGTCCTGGCTCATGTGACGTGACCTAGATGGGCTGTCCCACCCCCCATGGGACGTCCCATGTCACGATTTTTTGGCGGGCTGGGACATCCCACAGCCTTAGGTGGGATGTCCCACAATGGGACATGGGACGTCCCACAGCCATAGGTGGGATGTCCCACATAGGATGGGAAGACCACCCAGGGAGAGGCCCCTTTGGGGCAGCTACTCTCCATGAACTATTCACCCCATTGGGGTCACTATATAGGTAGCCTGAAGTGGAGGATCCGGAACTAGATGAGGAGCTTGAAGAATTGGTGGAGGGCAATGTCCCGAGCGAAGGCGTTCTCTCGCTCGCAGACTTCCAGGGCTGCAAGCTCTGCCTCCACCCAGGGAAATATTTGTTGCATGAGTTCGGCAGGAGGCTCTGGTTTGAGGTCAATACTGTCGAAGCTATCAGATACCAGTGGGATAAAACTCACCAAGGAATTCACGAGGCAAAAAATGCGACTCCGGTCTGGCTGCATCGAACATAGCAGCACCAAGGAGCCCATTATGGGGAGAGCACGGTCATAGCATGGCTTGAACGAGCCACTGTCACTCCAGCCACCCAATGCCTTGGCACCATCAACAGTGGCGCCTTATTCCCGCGCAGTTTTGACAGAGAATTCGCGACCAGCATGGGTTACCTTGGAGATATTCACGCTGTTTCGCTCAAAAATGAGGTTGACGCGCTTCCGATGATCTGTAAATTTTGGCTTTAGTATGTAGCGGAGATGAATGAAGAAAGACTCACTGTCGTAACTCATTTCCGACATGTGATCCTTCCCTGAAGGGAACAGGTACATGCCATACCATTCCAGCTTCCCATAATCACCGTATTGAGAGTCGGAGAAGTCGGGCGCAAAATTGGGAACGGCAGATTTCTTGACGTGGAAATACGCGAATAACAGTAGCGCAATAGCGCCGATCGGACACAGCTCGACGTGCCGATGCCTCAAGGCACCATGCTCATCGGTTCTGCCCTGCTGATTGTGTTTTGCATTGTCGGCGATCATTGTAAGGGCCTAGAGTCGTAAGATTAGTTTGAATTAGATAATGTTATCGAGGAGAAGAAGCATCGCACCGAAATGGTTTCACCGAGTCCCTTGGCATTCGTGATTACATCTGTCATGAAGAGGTCTGAAAGGAGGAGATTTCGTGTACTGTCATCCCGGAATGCAACAGAGCAAGACGTAAGAAGCATTCCGCGGTCTCGAAGACCGATCCAGATATTTGTGGGCCCTTTGAAGTCGGTCAAGCACCAGTCGGAACATTTTATGACATCCGTAGACGTGAATGTGTCTGCAAATTGAATCGAATTAGCAGAGAGATGGGAGACAATTCGGTGGCATACCAGCGTTGGTGCCTTTCGCCTTTAGAGCGTGCGCCATCTTGACACGTGCTGGTTCTTTGTGTTCCGCTGCACTTTCGAGCTTTTTTATGCGGTAGTCTTGACGAAGTCCGATTTGTGCGGAGGGATTGTCCAAGTAATTGTGCTGGGTACTGAGGCGACAGTTCTCGAGGGCAGATATGACCTGCTTTACGTGGGAGGTACCGACAGTGGCAGTCGAATCAGTACCATCTTCGCGCCTGCGTTTCTGACGCAGGTATTTAATTCAACGAGTCCAAAATTAAACATCATTTTGATGTACCTGCGGGCGAGTCATTTCATACTCGAGGAACACTGTGACCTTGGCTGCAGTAATGGGGAACGCTGGCACGATCGTGTGACTCAGGTCATCGTTTTGACGATGAGCTTGAGACGTGTCCCACCAATGCTGGTAGTTCTTGACATGGCGAGCATAGGTCGGTCCGGTTGCCTTATCAGATTGCTCCTCCGCAGTGAAAGCTTCCCGTATAGCATGAGACTCGGCCTCTAATGCGGCCAAGGAGCATTCCAGGCCGGTGGCATTGATTGGTGGCGTAGGAGGGCCGCCATAGGGAGTGGCAGAGGGGACCACAGAGGGCAGAGAAGGAGGCAATGGTGTGGGGTTATCAACCACTTCGTTGTTGGCATTGAAGCGATAGGGTGAGTGAGGAAGGGGGGGAGCGGAGGGACGTGCAGGCGTCATCGACACCGTGTTTGCGGCATTTAAGCGCTGCTTCTTACGCGATAAAGGCGACGAGGATGGTGAGTATGAAATAAATCTAGTGGGCCGAGTCGGGGTCGACGGTGAATTAGACATGACAGAATCTGTCAAAAAACGAGTTATTCGTGTCTTTGGACACACCGAAAAGTGTATAGAACTTACTTTGGACAAGGGAAAGTTCTTCTGGCTGATTCCTGATGACAGACAAAGCCGTTAGGAAGAAGATGCGAGGCCAAGAGTGTCGGGTATGCAGAGCCGTCGGAACGGAGTGAAGACAAGACTATATAGGTCCGGGAAGGGCAAGAAGAGCACAAAGGGATGCCACCGGTACAAAAGAAGACAATGGGCCGCAGAAATCAGCCAAGAATACAGGGAAATTAGGTGCAGGTGACTTTGGGGAGTGGCTGAAGTGGTGGATTACGGAGAGCCGGTATTGTAGCAATTACTGGGGATTCAGCCGGTCCCAGGGTGAATTAATTGGGTTAAGTGCCGACACTCCTGCACAAAGGTAGCTGGAAGCACCGCTGGGACGCGAATGAGTCGGTATGCAAGAGAGAAGCGACGATCAGCCCCTTTGGGCATGCAGTCAGCGAGTGGCAATGCACAATGATCGGACTTATGACCCGTTACAAGCCGGGTCCGGTGTATATCGTATATTGTGACTGGGTACCCTGCTTAGCTCTTGGGTACGTACCCAGCGGGGTACCCAGCGGTTGCCGGGAATCGGGTATATACTCTATATGCAAGGGGGTCCAAATCTAAAAATAGCTGACATCGGGTAGGGGGAGGGAGGGTCCGGCCGACCTGGAAAAAAAAAAGTTGGAAGTAATTTTTTTAGATAGTTGGGGGACTCTGGGGCCATCCTGGGACACAGTAAGAGCATCACATAGCATTTTCGAAGGATACTTAGCACCTATCGGGCCTGGGAACGGCCGGAATCTGACAAAGACCCAAATCGGGCCATGTTTAGCTCTCCGAGTCAAGCTTGATCATTCAATTGCCGTGACCGCGTCTTTTCAGCCACCACGATCTGCGACGCAACGACACGCAAAGGTCTTGCGATGACCATGCAATGGCATACGTGGCTTCTCTCAGCTCTGGTAATTTTGATTGTATTTCCCTGGTTTTGACTAATGGGCCCTTAGCCAACGAACACCCTCAAATTGACAGCAAAAAGCACCCCCAAATGTCCGAAGTGCGCACACGACGTTGTGGTAGGGTTTGGTGGCCAGGGAAATCTCAAAAAAAACAAGGAAATGAATCACATTGACAAAGAGCCCCGCAAAAAAAATATCTGGAGCACGACTGCATCAGGATCTGCAACAGAGACATGGAGCCGCAGCGGGGAGGTCAGATCACTGAGCAAATACTTGTCTCGAAATCTGGTGCTGAGGTCAGTCCATACTCAATCTTTCCAGGACTCTAGACTAACATTCCAAAGCTGGCTGCAACTCTAGAAGAAAAATCCAAGTTAATTGCCAAGCTATCACTCATCAACGTGCGGAGAGGAATACAAGCCTTTGAGCTTCAGCCAAAAAGAAGAGACTCAAGGATGATGCGGAGGAGGAGTTCAAAGTGTAGATAATACATTATATCTCAGTCTTAGTGTTCCTAACACTCTCGGGAATCTTCTCTGGGCAATGAGTTTTTTTTTTTGGACAAATGATCCTTCCCCAAAAGGGAATTTGATGCGATCAGGTGGCTGTGAGGGGGAGGGAGGGTCTGGCCGACCCCAGAAAAAAAAACTTGGAGGTGATATCATATTTTCTTAAATTTGGACCCCCTTGGCTATATGCGTGGTAAGGATGATTAGTTGGATTTCACACACGAGAACCGCTCATCCCAGGATCTGAATAGATTCCAGTTGATGACGGTGGTCACGGGTCCCGGGACGAGGACAACACGACGTTGACTGTGAGCCGTATGACGTGCGTATTCAAAATATATGCCGACTTATGGATGAATCCAATATTGTCTTCATACAGGCTCTAGCGACGTCGTCAGAAAATTCCTTCGTGTTTAGCTTCGTCGCGAGACGCCAGAAGAGAGAGAGGTAGAGGAGAGGAGGATCGAGTGATTTGGGATCAAATGAATATTGGGTCCAAAGTTCTCGAGCTGATCGCGTGGATCAGACTCAAGCCAACTACGAGGGACAAGTAAATAGAGAGTACTGTACCATTTCATTCAATTCGTCGGCCTTGTGACCTGTGACATCAATGTACGAAATCCATTTTTCGTACATCGGTCGGGGGGAGCGTGACACCGATTTTTTTTTCGTAAATTGGGCGGAAAGTAGCGGGAAAGCCGACGGGAGTCAAATCTGCTATTTAGACACCTGTAGAGACCTCACAGAGAGTGTAACACCGCTTGAAAGCGGCTAGACACAGGCCAAATTAGGCAGGCATGACATAATCCACTGTATCAATTTTCGCGTTTCACGATGCTCTCGAAGATGGAGGGCCTGCCTGAGGCCCTACGGATCCCAGAGGGACCAGAAAGGCTCGCACTGCCCTCTGCCGACCTCTCTGTCTCGGGTCTCATCGATTTCAAGCTACCCCCGCAGCGCAAATCCACCGCGATCGCTGACCCCAGCGATTACCTTTCGGACCTGGCTCCGACTCTCACCACATTCGATGTACTTGAGATTCCTGTTCCGCCGGCGGTGGTGGTCAAGAGGCTTTCCGCAGCAATAGTTGCGGACCCTGAAATCAAGTCCATTATCCTGGTACATTCGCCGACGCATCGGGACAAAAAAGACCGTTATCCACCCTGGCTGGCCACAATATGGTCGAGGATGACAATTGTGCGCGACGCGCGAACCGTGTGGCGTACCGCGGTTGACCAGGTGCACACATACCTCAAGAAATCCACGACAAGTGAAGGTGCCGCCAGTCGCGCCGAGTCCGCCCTGCAGGCCCTTGACAGGCTCCCTTGGGATGGCACGATCAAATGTTTCCATGCAGATTCATCTGTGGAAAGTCTTGCGCGCTGGTTCACAACGGACTGGCTGAGCACCGACCACGAGGACCAAATGCTTGAGCTCCTGAGCGCAGATTTGGACCTCAGCGACGGAAGCACAAGTACCATCGAGACAACCTACTTCGTGCTCGCGCTCGCCCAGGCCTATTCAGACCCCGAGAAATACCGCACTTCTCAGGGGTTTCGATGGCTTCGGAAGCTTGGGACAGCGTTTGCGATGAGGGATCGTGATCGGTTGGGGGCAATCATTAATATATACAATAATCACTGGATCGCGCTCACCATCGACTGCACCAAAAACATTGTTGGCTACGGCGACGGTTTCCGTGGCAAACCTCCATCGACTCTGCGCACCCATCTCGACTGGTGGCTCTTTCAGCATCTTGGCGTCGAATTCACCTGGAAGGACATACCAGTTGCAAAACAGCACGATCCCCATTCGTGCGGTATCCTGGCCTATTTTACGCTTGCAAACTGGTTTGATAGTGCTCGTTACCCACTTCCCAAATCCACCGCTGCGTCTATGGCAGATGAGCGTATCAAGATGTTTCTGCGAATCGTTGAGCGTCACGAGGAAAAGGTATGTACACCGCTTACCAGAATGGAGCCCAGTCTGATGGCCATGCAGACAGGGAACTTTCGCAGTGACGCCCGGGACTTTGAGTTCACGTTTGCGCATACACTTCATCCAGCACAGCCGGATCGCAAAGAAATAGTTGAGGAACCGGGTGCCACCTCCGGTGACGACACAGAGGACGATGACGGGTACGAGAGCCGTTCAGACTTCTCGCCGTCTGAGGCTAGCACGGGGTCACGATCAGAGACTTCCTCACCAACTCCACCTTCGCCGACCCCTCGCCGTCGCAGCACCGCCAGTGACAGCTCAGACCAGTTTCCCCTGGTACCCTCGCCAATTCCCTCATCGCTGCCCACCCGCGGATTCGAGCAGTGCGGGGATCAGGACACCGCCGCTTCTCTGACAACCAGTACGCGGCCGTCAACACCAGTAGCAACGAAGCGCACCCACGCCGAGCGAGCCTCCGACACGCCTCATTCGAGCCCCGTGAAGAAAAAGGTGAAGGAGAGGGTTAAGAGCGCGACGCGACATGCATTGGACCTCTTCAATAGCCGCTCGCCATCCAAAAAACCCGGCCTGTTTCGACTGTGGGGGAAGCCGAAGGTTCTGACGGAGGAGGAGAAGCGCGAGGCCTTCAGGGGTGATTTAGAGGAGGGACGCAGCAAGGCGGAGTTCAGGGAGAAGCAGGTTCGCCTCCAGGCAGCTGCGAAGGAGAAGCAGCGCAAGGATAGCCAGAACGAGCGCCAACAGCGCAGTCGTGCGAAAAGAGCTGCCGCCGAGGAAGCCAGAAATCCTGGAGGCAAGAAGCGCCGCAAGGTTAGCAAATTGGCATTCAAATATTAATTGACAGTATCACTTACCGATATCAGGTTGACGTCGTTCTCAAGCACCGGGAAACTGCGTCCCAAAGCACAGTTGCCGAGGCATCGCGTCCGGCTCGCGAAATTGCGAAGAAGATCAAGGATCAAACCCGCAAGCCGCAGGGCCGTCTCAAAAAGAAGGCGGACCGTCCCCGAAAATACGTGAACTGGCTAACACCGTTTGCGTGGTCAGCAATCACGACAGCGCAAACCAAGGTCGGCTGGGGCTATACCGCGATCATAAAAGAGCTGCAGCGTAGCAACTACGACTTCTACCAGCACTTGTCAGTCACGACTGTCCGAGAGTGGGTTGAGACCGTGGGCGGGTTTAAACAGTGGAAGCCCAAGGTTGTTGCGCGCGCGACAAGGGGGAACATCCCCGGTCACAATAAAGGCGGCCGTCGCGGTATTCTGGTAAAGAAATTCGGTCAATTCATAAGTCATGGCTAACAAAAATTATAGACGCCTTACCCAGAGCTCGTCAAAGAAATCATGACGCAGCTCAAAGATATACGCGCTGCGGGGGCGCCGATATCCCTTGCGACGGTCCGCTGCGTCATCATTGTGTTGATTCAAAAGCACGCGCCCCAAATCTTCCTGGAGGAATTCAAAGACGGCTCGACATTTCAGGTCTCGGACTCCTTCTGCAGGAAATTCCTTCACAAAAGCTTAGCTTGGTCGATGCGGAAGGGTACGAAGGCCGCACAAAAATTACCTGCCAACGCCGAGGAGCAGTGCGAGAACGCGTTCCTACGTCGCGCGTGGACCATCAAGCAGCATCGCATTCCTGCGGAGCTCGTCATCAATGCCGACCAAACAGGGGTGATATACTTGCCCGGCTCGCGAATGACGTGGGCGCCCACTGGATCACGGCAGGTTGGCCTCATCGGTAACGAGGAGAAGCGTGCGTTCACGGCGCTGCTCGCCATATCTGCAGCGGGGGGTCATCTCCCAATCCAGTGTGTGTATGAGGGGAAAACTTCAAAAAGCACGCCAACGCAATCGGCCCCGAACCGCAAGGACTGCGACGATGCCGGATTCCACTTCGTCTTCTCTGGAAAGACTGGAAACCACTGGTCGAATCAAAAAACAATGCGCGAGTGGATAGAGAAGGTGGTTATCCCGTACCTGATGCGACAGAGGGAGCGCCTCGGCTTGCCTGTGAATCAGAAGGCACTGTTGATCATCGACGTGTGGTCTGTTCACCGGTCAGCGGACTTCCAGGACTGGATGCGGGAAAATTACCCCAATATCCTTATCGACTTTGTTCCTGGCGGCTGCACCGGCGTAGGACAGCCTCTAGACGTCGGAATCAATCGCCCATTCAAGCACGCGGTGAAGGTGGCGTACCATGCTTGGCTGGTTGACACGCTCATCAAACAACAATCCGCGGGTAAGAAGCTTGATCTTGATACGAGCCTTGGTGTGCTTCGGGACGCAAGCGTTGGGTGGATCTGGCAAGGTTTTTGTGCGATTGAAAGCAAGGAATTAATTTTGAAGGTGAGTACTCACCCAGCAACGAGACCCATCGCTCATGCCAAGCCTGTAGGCCTGGTCCATGTGCGCCGTCCGCGGTGGCCTTAACCTGTCCTATGAGTGCATGACATCCTTTGACACCAATGAACGACTTATTGGCCTACCCACCGAGAATCCCACCCTCTGGAACGATCTTTTAACGAAGTCTACTCGCGATCACTGCCCTGGCGACGATGAAGAGGTCGCGGAGGACTTGGAACCGTATGAGGATGAAGACATGGGCGTGGACGACTCGGTTATCCCCACACGCGAGGTCGTTGACCATGTCGTTACAAAGAAAACTGCCAAAAACCGAAAGGTCGCCGCTGTTGGTCTTGTCTCGTCGGGCGAGGCCGAGGACACGGATGTGGAGGTTGAGGTGGAGGGCGAGGGATCGGGGAAACGCAAGCGCCGCGCGAACACTCGCTACGCCGGTTTCTGGAGGCATGCCAACGATAAAAACGAGGATTTGAATGTCCCGGGGATTGACGTGCCCGAGTAGATAGCGGCATTGGTAGAGTATTGTAGCATCTTGTTTAGACTATTTTTTTATTCAGAAATAAGGCTGGTCCATGCCAAAGATGAGGAACCAGAACGTCGAGCGAGCGCAGAGTCGGCGGTGAGGTGAAGACTCAAGAGCTGTGGGACCGCGGGATTACCGATCTGCCTCCGTTGGTGTCAAAATTGGCACTCGTGCGAACGCCGCACGCCGCGGCCTGTTCCGTGCGTGCGGAGGCGAAAAATTCGATTTTTTAGCCCTTTTCCAGCGATTTTCGTGACTTTTTCTCAGAATTCGTACATCCCTCGGTGACCTGTGACACGTACGAAAAAAATCGTAAATTTGGGGGCCTGTGACATGTGACATACGAATTGAATAAAATGGTACAGTAGTATGTAGAATGGAATAAAATGAAATAGGGATGGAGGGTGGGGTCAAATATCGTGTGCGACGACAAAGAGCTACGTAACTGTGAGCGCAGTGTGAGACACGGATGGAGTACTGAGTTTGAGACTTACCTGCGAGCGCAGTGTGAGACGCGGATGAGTCTACGCTGCCGCTCGCAGGGTATATATACGTACTGTGGATAACAAAGAGGATCAGAACAATAAAGAGACGCGTGAAATGGGACGAGTAAGAAAGAGAATGGAACACGACCGAAGGTCGTGGTGGGGAACGAGGCGGCGCGTCATGTCTTGTTTGCTAACCACGGGTAATCCCAACACCCACACACATTACCCTCCCAATTTGTTGCTTCATTTCTCATCTTTTGCCGCCATATGGAAAAATCTGTACAACACAGGTTATTTGAAATGGTATTTTTTGAAGCACACGCGAACGTGGAGGCTCCCACGTTGGATACTGAGAGTTGCTGCCAACAATTTATATTTTTCAGGATGGACAATTCTGAATTCGGCCCTGGTTATATTATTCCTCGAAGTGTTCAATCAGCGGGTAATTGTCTCGCCAATTTTATCTTGATTTTTGGGGTCGGAATGCGCGAGCCGGGCAGAGGGGGCGGATACAGTCCGGAGAAAGTGACGCGGCTGTCGCGCATTGAGGAGGCATTGAAGCGGCGCTGCCGGTTTGGAACACCATATAGGGTTCTGTCGGGTGAGGAACGTTGCCATTCTAGTTCATGGCCATTATTTCAGAATGTGACACTTGAATCTGTAGGGAAAAAGGATTATTGTGGGGTACCAGTCGACCTTCGATAGCGTTGCTTGCCCCAGTGACTTGTTCTATTCACAGCCTGAGTGTAGACTCCGCAATGCAAAATGATTGAATTAAGGTTATTCTCGGGGGTTTGGAAGGTCAAACCTAGGGGTATACTTATTGTCACGTCCATGACGCGGCAGGCGCGCGTCAGTGCCGCGGTGGTGCCTCGTCAATGTGCGGCAATGCCTCGATATATGATGCCGACCGCCGATGTTGAATACGATCTTCGGCGAAGCAAATCAAACTAAACACTGAGATTCAGGACAATTTCAGACAGATAACAACAATACACAACCTGTGCAAAGAGACACACCTCCTACGGTTGAGGCTGCGGGACCGGACCAAGATAGAGCTTCTGGAAATGGTCAGTAACGAGTCGAGACAAAGAAGGGTAAAACGGGGGGGGGGGGGGGGGAAGTGCGAGGAATAACTGACTTCGGGCCAGATGTGGCGAGGGGTATCATCATGGGGAAAGAAGGAAGGAATGGATGGTGAAAGGAGGAGAGATGTGGCTCATTATAAATTACATTCTCTGCCGAGAGATATGGACTTTCATCGGAACCACCTGACCCTGTAGAGTCATTTTGGTGTAGTCGTGCGGAGCAAGCTCACTCCCATTGAACTTGAAATCTCATCGCATTCAGAGCTCTGGATATATTATCAGCGACTGCCTTTCCGGCCACACTAGGTAGCCGGCCACTTGCATAATAGAAGGCTTTGAGCTAGTTTATCTGAAGATTTGGCCCTTGTGGGATGGAGCCCGACCCTCTGTGACCGGTTCCGAGATACCCGAGAACCTTCAATGAGCCCCCAGCCTCGTCTCGAGGGTGATTTGAAATGCGAGGCTGAAATGATTAATGCGTTGGGTGATATCCTGAAAGACTGGTGTCATTCAGAATAATGAGGCGCTTACGCTTCCCGAGAGTATGCCGATAGCATAAGTCCAGTCAAGTGAGAGCACAGCTGAAAAAAATGCCGTACCACTATCTCTGTGTACCGCGCTCGTTGCATTCCCTTGCCTTCCCGTCTTGTCATCTCAAAACTGCAATGTCTCCAGCTGTTTTGTCTCCAGATAGGATGAATGAACGGTGGAGTTATTTGATGTTTGAATACTTTCGGATGTCCACCCAAGTTGAAGGATCCTGAGGGAAGTGTTCCGCACCTCCGGGAGGTCAGGGATAGATGACGAACCAATCATCTGTTGGTGACCTAACCGGTGGCGCACAGGGACAATTTTGCCTATAGCGATGGCTTTTTTCATTCGAACCAATTGTGGCTAGAAATATTGGGGAAGTATAGAGGCCCGAATCATGGACTGGCCCAATGCACCGATTTATGCGGAGAAAAATTCGAACCGCGAACAATTAATAGGTTCTCCGTGGTCGCAGAAATTGAAAACAGATCCGGATGGTAGATAGAACCTGTATCAGCCCACAGAACACAAATTCGGTTGCAATAGCAAGTACTTTTCAGTCCAAAGCATGTGTTGAGGTTCTAACATATTACTAAAGCCTAGATTCGGCCCCACAACGTTGATAGAATTAGACGGTGGTGCAGCGGCCGCGGCGAACAAAAGCTCCCAACTCACATGATTTGGCATGACCGAGATTCTATGGAAGACACTTCAAGACAGGTTAGCGGGTAGACAAGAGAACCCGAGGTTCATAACTGGAATGGGAAGACAGATACTTGACATCACCAAAAGTGGGAGATTCTGGTGATGCCAGGTGATATCAAAAAGCATGTGCCAAGCAGGTGGCGATCTACCTACCTTGTCAAACCCATCACCAACCCTTGCAAACCTCAGACCAGCTTGGTGGAGGTTTGTAAGGCAGTATCAGCTCGGCATTGGATTGGCCTTTCGATAACACAATGTTGGTAGGTTTGTCTGACACCAATACAGGCAGAATCAATGCATTGTCGCCCGAATACAAGACAAAAAAATATGGATTCAAGCTTATGATCATACCCCCCAGATACTAGAGTTATTTAATTCGTCCTTGGAAGATAGTACATTGACCTCCAGGGCCGAGGGGGGGGGGAGTTAAATATTGATGTTCATCTGAGTCCGAGTCAGACTTCCCCAAGACTTCACGTTGAATGGTTCTCTTCAATCACATTTTTACCCTTTGACCCTCTGGATCCCTCAAACGCGGGCGGGCTGAATCAGAAATGCTTCAGACGGCTGACATCAGGTAATGGTCCGTGCACATCAAATTCGACGCATGATGAGTTGATGGATTTGGTTGATAATGATGGCACTCCTTCTCTCTACCCACCATCTCCACTTCTCTTCCCGCCGTCGTTTGTTTCCCCTTCCTCACCTTCAGCGACGAATCTTGCAAGAAATGACCACGACTGTCAAGTATGTTTCTGGATGGCCCGCTCCAGCTAGCCCCCGGTGCTATCAATGTATCATGCAGCTGTGTCGACAGTCTCCCTCTTGTCTTCACAACTCCGCAAAGCCCACCCTCAACTCCCCGCTTGTCTCCTCAAGTAACCTCAAGTACTTGCCCGAAACGTTGCCCCTCGCCATCTGCTTCGTCGCAAGCGGTGATCAGGACGCCAAGCCATTTCAAGATCTCAAGTCCACGTCCAGTATTGGTATCCCGGGCCTGTCGCGAAGGCCGTATCTTCAAGTTTCAAGTCACATCCATCGTTCCTTCGTCGCAAAGCGGTGATCAAGACTCGCCAAGCCATTTGAAGATCTCAAGTTCATGTCCAATATGGTATCCCGGGCCTGTCGCGAAGGCCACATCTTCAAGTTTCAAGTTGCATCTGTGCATATCGTCTCCCAACGTCAGCTTCTTGCGCTGAATGCGGTCCGAATCAGGTAATGTCCCGTTAGCTCGTCATGCCTTTGCTGAAGGCACAAAGTCGTCCTGGTTGTTTCCCTCAAGCACTGTGTTACGACAGATGTTTTCCCGAGCAATTCCCGGAGGTGTCACCCTGGTCTACAATATACTCCTCACTGGCTTCTCCATTACATCTCGTTTATTTTATGTAACTCAATATCATTGGTTTCTCATTACGTCTTTGGGCGATTCTGAACTGATTTGGACGGCAATAGGCTGGGCTGAGGGTAGCGTCCAGCATCGAGACGATGCACGGTAGAGGTATGCAAGGGTAGGTAGACCCTTATCAGCTCGGTGGTGTTTGGTAAACACCACCAAGCCGGTGACGTTTGTAATATCCGAGGTTCGATCTATTCGCATGCGGAATCTAATATGCTTGGTGATGCTTTATAAAGGATTTTCCCGATTGGGACGTTTACAAGGGTATGCAAAGCCTGGCAATTCTTTCCCGGTTTTCGTGATGGAAATGTACGGACCAAGGTTGAAATAATTTCTAAGTTCGGAGATATTTTCGATGTTTGGGTCAGCGAGCAGTTGGTTCAAAAGTTACAGCCCGCGCGGCAGTGCCGCAGCAGTGCGCGGCAGCCGCGGCATTTTTACCAGACCCGCTGTGTTCCGATCATTTGATCCATGCTTCCTCTCACCAGCCCTCGGCGCTTCGTGAACTTTCTGCAGACTTGTCGGTCTAGGCTTGCTCAATCTCTGCCTTACTTGAAAGTGGGTCGACTTCGATCTTCGCGGTGCGATTCGACCGTCTTCGACACGCTGCCCACGCATCAAGCCGTGCCAATTCGCACTCGGGTTTCGACGTCGTAATCCTCCGGTAACGCGTCTCAAATCTCAAATGGGAACCCGCTGGACTCGCTTTTCTGACGCGGACTCTCGGGCAATACTTCGACAGGGTGGCTCGGACCGTAGTATGTGGTAATTGGCACTTACTACTGGTGCGTACTGGTCGATTTTTACTCAGATTGCTTGATTCATTCGTTTCTCCCCATGCCCTCAGGCCTCATCAGTTGTTTGTCTCTTCCAGCACGCCCGCTCCTAGGCATTCTCGCAGTAAAGTCAAGTGCAGCGCGTTCGTGCGTTTAGTACGCGATTGTCTGCGGTGACTGGAACGGTGCCGCGTCAGTCTTATTTTTCACAAGTGTTGATAGCCTCACCGGTGTGTCCGTATTTCTTTTGTTCTTCCCTTGACCATTCCGCGTTCGAATCAAGCACTCTCCGGCTGCGACTCTTTCTCCCCCAACGTCCGCCATTTCGTCGGTGCGTCCCAACCCTCAATCGTTTCCAAGGCAAATCCGCTCCACTCTCAATTTCGGTCCGCTATATCGGCTTCGCCGTGTGCCGCGCAGGCATTGCCAGGCATTGGCATGATAATCTTCTGCGCACCCCGCTGATCTCTGCCCGCTGATGTCTATCGCGTTGGCTCCATGGGCAGATTTCCTTGGAGCGCTGCGCGTGTGCGGGTCTTAATTTCTGGGATCCACATCCGCGTTCGGAGCCTCATGCCTTCGCCGGTTCTAAATACGTGCCCAAGGCGCCAGCAAATCAGAGTCCTATGTCTAACGCTCATCTGGTGAGCCAGTGTGGGCAGCCTTGCCATCAGCGCTCAACTTTCGTTCAAAAGGAAGGTACTCTTGTTGCCCTCTTTCTCTCATTCACACCCCCATCATCTTCGCCCCGTATCAGGGTGCTTCGCCCCGTGCGTCCTCCACTCTAAATCATTCCTCAATTGCCTCTGTAACTAACATAGACACCTCCTAGCGAGTAACGAGTCCACGAGCGGCCGGTGTCTTCATCAAGTTACTCAATGGAGGGGTGAGTGATGTATCTTCTTCGTCTCTTTGCCCTTCGGTTCCGAAGAGCGCGGGGTGTTATGCACTGCGTAACGAGATGTTTTCTACGTTTTCTTTTTATGCTCCGGGCTCATTCTCCCCCAGGTCGCAATCCCAAAATTGACTACTCCCAGCTGAAAGAACCGACGCTCGAAAACAAGTGAGTGATTCAGGAAAGATCCCCAGCGATGATTCAATAACACCCTGTGGTGTCCTTGGGTTCATAAGCCCTTACCATTCAAGGCGATGGTGCCAACACTCGACAGCTTGAGCGCGCTTCTACCTACCGGCACAGTCAGGCCCATCTCTTTCTAGGATTACATTGATGATTTACTGATGTTCATTCCAATATCCATCGTTCTTTGTTCTCGGCTCAATTTGCGACTGCTTAGTGTTCAAACTCCTTGAATTGCGTTTATCCCAATATCCTTCGTTCTTCGCTTTTCACTTTCGGGGTCAATTGCAATGGGCGGGTGTTATACCCAAATAAATTTGCCTGTACTAACTCCGTTACAGACCTCATCTATGCCCCGTCATGAACGATGCAGGTGATCATTCCGCGCCATCGACGCACCTGCTCAACGATATCACGTAAGATCCCCATGCTATTAGCTTCGTGGTCCTCCCTCTCTCTTTCTTCCGTCCGCTGTACATCCCCAATAACCTGAGAAGGTAGGTCATCATGCTCTTGCAGTCCTACACAGCTTATCCACTTACGCTTCTGCAAGGTCTTCCTGGACTCGTGCGCGTGCTCAAGGTTTTGATTCTTATTTTTTACTTTCATACAGTGCGGTTATCTACGAATTTCCGCTGGTTTAAGTTAGTTTCCGATCCTCATTTCACCGCGTTGGCGACGCGTTGGCCCATACACAAACTCTCTATTCAATTTCGCGGGTCTCTGGTATGCTGTCGCAGGCTGTCCACCATCTTCACTTCTTCTAACCTATTTTCTGGACTTCACGCGTTGCGACCCTTCCAATTAAATTCTCGCAGTCCCGCGGGGCGGCTGGTGGGTTGGCACGACCGATGATGCACTTATAATGACTTTTTGGATGTTTCTCAGAGTTTTTAAGGCCCCACGAGCGAGGCGCAGAGCCGGGGTGAGTGCCGTCTCATTTTGTTCAAGACCACCAACTCCAAACTAACTCCGCTTACGAGCTTTGAGCAGAGCCATAAACATATATTTCCCTTACACTGTCCGGTAAGCCGCACATCGGCTCCAGACGCGTCTCCGATCCTGTTTCCGCGTCCCAGGTAGCCAGCAGACACCAGAAGGACGCGTTTCAGGTATGCCTCCCTATAATATTACAAACGTAGTTCGATACGCACATATACCCAGATTCGCGGATGCACGCGTGCGGCGATCTCCGACGCGCCTGAGGACTGCCAACATCTCGACTGAAGTTTTGTATTTGCAAGGGACGGAATCTGTCTTAGGCGCGTGACCCCCTATCGATTTCCCGTGCTCGCACTCAAACTCGCATACAACTGGGTTGATAGTTTTGTAGTCCGAAATTCTTCCTGTCCTTCCGTACCTTCGTCTGTGCTCAGTCGTCCGCCTCAAGTACCTTTGTTGAGTAGGTGAATCGCAGGAGATACTGGCAGTTTGTAGGGAACTCCAAGCCGAAGCTGCTCGAGTCGTGCCAATTCCAAAATCGTGCTCCAGTTGTTTGTCTCAGGACTCCCTTCATCGATTTTCACTCCTCGAGGCAACCTGACCTGTCTCCGGGTGGATGGGGCTCAATTTTTCCTGCTCATTTATCGACGCTGCGATCCCTGGTTTCCAGTTCGACGCTCCAGATCCCTGATAATCGCTTATGCGGCATGCATCCCCAACAGCTCAAGATAATAGATCCAATCATGGAGATTCGGTTTCGCCATGTCCGTAGCGCACGCGTTCTGTGTCCCGGTCAATAACTGTCTGCTGCGCACTCGCTTCTGAAAATGTCGCGATTCGTGACGCTTCAACGCACTGTCGGATTTGAATGGTTGTGCAGCAGTCTGTGTCCATCCTATTGGTTGCCTTCTCCTGATGAGCCGAGCCATCTGTGTTTCTTCTATGTTATTGGCAATTTCTTGGAAAATTTCCTCCGGTGGCCAATTCACTCCAAGGGCTTGACTGCGTTGCTGCCCAGACCCACACCCTGGCTCGCCCCTCTGCGTTTTCGCGACGTATGGCCGCACAAATAGGCTCCTCCCTTCGATTCCGTCGTCCTCCACGTGTCGATCTGCCCCAACTATGCCCCTGGAATATTCCCGCAGACAGCAGGCCACTCCCAAGTGCCTGCCTCAAGCCAGTCTCTGATGCACCACTTTGCGTCCGCTATTGGGGCGCGAAACCCTGTTTGACTCCCGATCTATGTGACCAACTCTGTTTGGACCTTCGTCACAACGGGAAAGTGCTGGAGCCACCAGCCGGTGACGAAATAGGCAAGTCCGCAAAGAACAATAGACGGAGATAACGGCGACTTCGCTCAGATGCGTCCAAATTGAGATACTTGGAGGCCCACTCCGTCACCTTCCTCCTTTCTACCTATTCAACCCCTTCCCTAAACCTCATCCACGTCGTCTCCGAATATCTCTGGAATGCACGAATCTCTCCATCGTCGCAACCTCTCTAAACTCCCTATCCGAATGCGGGTGAGTCCCCCTGCCACACACACAAATTGATTGCTAAGTTTCTAAGACGCGTGCCACTGCTGCTGCAGATGGATCCCTCGATGCGCTACTGAAGCTTTCCTACAATGCTGAGGGACCGGGCGGCGAATATCTTCTACCCGTTTATTATTCCACTCTCGATCCCACCGCAATCCCCGCCCTACTCGATCAACTAGACTCGCCTTCACCCCTCGACGGCCCCCCTGTGGCTCACTCTGCTGCACGAGCCATCTCTGCTGCACGAGCCATCATGAGCTTGAAGGCCATTTCCTCCCTCGCCGCACTGAACCTCGTCGATAAGGAGGCATTCCCCGACCTGTGGCCCCGCAGCTGGGCGTGGATACATTTCCTCGACACGTATCGCGAGTACGTTCCCGTATTCGATCCGGATTTCGATGTCCCGCGGTGTTGTGGCATTTACGTGTCCGTCATTGTCGCGATGAGGGGGCATCTCGCCACCGCCAGCATCGTCGACTCAACACCCGGTGTCCGAGCCGTCCTAATTCGTGCATGGTCCGTACGTCTAGAAGGCAACAATCTCCTCCACGATGATATCTTCGGCATGATCTGTGACTATCTATCCGACGTCCTCGATATTACCGTGCCCCGGGACATCGAGGAGGCGATTGAAGGTGCGGGCGGCTCCGTGACCGCCCTCGCGTCCCTTGTGGTGGCCCATATCACCCGTGTCCTAGCCCAGGAAGGAACTCACAACAAGTGGTACTCGATCTGTTCCATCGTGGGGCTTCTGGGCCATGGGCTTGCCAACGATTTCACCTTCCCCGAGGCGCTGTTGCGGGTAGGGATCATTGCAACACTTACAACTGCTGTCCGCACACTCACTGTCCTTGCGCTCGCCCACGGCGAGGACTACGACGACCGCCATCTGGTAGAAGCCCTTTTCTTCAACCTACTCTGGTATTTCAAGTACGCACCAGGATCCACGGCGATTGCAGAATCCGTCAGATGTGGCCTCCTCTCCACAGTAGTTGGATCCGTCTGCGTGGGAAGTCCGCGCTTGATCAGCGCGCTCCACCAAATATTCGATGTATTATTCACTGCCTTGGTTTATCACTCCGTTCTCGTCCGGGTCAGGGACGCCATTGCGGGGAACGATCTTGAACCTTTGGACTCCAAGTTTGGCCCCAAGCTGGTCAATAAATGGGAAAGATTCCGTAGTCTCGTTGCGGATCGCCTGCAAATTCTGCAGGCGTACAATGATGGCAATGTTTCCCAATCCGCTTGCGACAACATTAAGGTTGGTCTTTTCACTTCTATCAGAGTATACATCGATCAACCAAATGTAACGGCAGTGTGCTGGTGCGATCGCGCCTAAAGCGCACTTCCGACAATGCTCTGGATGTCGAACGTCAAGGTATTGTTCCCAAAATTGCCAAACTTATGATTGGAAGTTCGGCAAACACCGTGACTCGTGCCAAGCGCTGAGCTCCATGCGTCTCTGTGAGTGGTCCTATCCTTGTAAATAACAACACTGACAGGGAATCATATTCAGCCCACCGAGAATATCTTCCTACCCGGGATAAGTCGTTCCTGCGGGCGCTGCTTCACCATGACTACCTCTGCTTGCGCGGCACCCTTCGCAAGACCCTCGCGGGTTTTTTCCGGAAACACCCGGACGACATTCCTTGTATCCTTTTCGACTACACGAAGCCCCGCATTCCCTGCGACGTCACCGTAACTCCGGCGCGCAATCTCGACGGATTCGCGAACTACCCAGCACAGGCACGGGCGAGCGGCGGGCGTATACAGCTCCATATGATGAACATTACGGAAGGCGGCGAAACAAGGTGGTGGATGGTGCCATTGCGCTCAGAGACAGTCCACGTTGATGTTGAATTGCGGCGCATTGCGAAGGAAACGGTGGCGGGCAGTCTGAGGGAATCTGCCATGGTTGCAGTGATAGAGCACCTGGATATTATTGAAATCCATTGAACGCGGAGTATCTCCCATGTATACCGTAGCGCTCCGTTTACGAGGCACCGTGGCTTTACCATGTAATAAGTATGTAGGGGAGTTAGTTCTTGTTTCCGAGACGAGTGCCATGTTCTCTTTGTCTTAGCGACATGGAAGGAGATTATGATCCAACATATTACCGGTGCTGGCGGGCGGTGAACCGAATTCTGCATCCTGAACGACCGGACCCTGCTGGAGAGGATTAGGGAAATGCCATTGAGGGTGCAGTGTGTGCATCGATGGGAAGAACTTTTTGGGAACCACTGTATGTATGTCTGTTTTTCAATGTTGAAAATATCGTCTCTGGGTGCGTTTAGCCTGCTCCCCAAATTACTTAATGTGAGCATGTGCGAGATATCCGAAGAGGATATAATGGAAAACCGACCCGCAGCGCACTATCGATCATCCGAGATTCACCGCTAGGGTAGACGCTGGGTGAGAGCACTGCAGTCGAAGGGAGTTGAAGGACTAACATCATACTACCTAGAGAAACCCCAAAGAGATGAATTGTCATATTGAGTTCAACGCGTATAAAATGCAGCTAACTAAAATGCTCGATATGCAAAGGAAGCTGCTGTACTCCATCGGCGGTCGTGGGAAACAGAAGTATGGTGAGCCGGGCTCTCACTGAATCGTTGTCTGGTAGAGTCAAAACAAAATTTCCAATCAATTCCGCGACAAAAACTTGGAGTTGTAGAATTCTGAACATGGGTGTTTCAGGTTGACCCTCGACAACACAAGGAAACTCACGCGAGTCGCCAACCAAGACAGACCCCGGGCCCGCCCAAGAAGGTCAGCCTGCCGAGCCGATAAATACATTGATATCTCGCCGAAGATCGGATAACGTACCCGGAAGGGTGGGGTCCCAGAGATATTCCTGTGCGAGGTGACTTGTCGAGCCATCGTGATGGACGAAACTCTTCGGCATCAGGCCCCCAGATCGATTTGAGCCTGATAGCTAGTCAGGCAGGCTCCGCGCAACGCGTTATAATTACCTATTATAATTGGCAATCGCCAAATAGAAACACTGTCCCTTCTTTACCGGTACGGCGGAAATTTGGGCACCCGTGATGGTGGTAATCGGTTGACTCAGCGGGAGAACACAGTCTTCGGTAGCCGTGCGTTCCGCCAAGGGAAAGGCACAATACATTCGTAAAACCTCCTAAGTTTTCGGAGTCAGCAAATCATCACTGTGTCAGTGGCTTGTGTCCTTGCATTGATGATCGCATTGAGCAAGGGCATATTGTTATAGTCAGAGCGCTCTGTCAGGTCTGAAAGTTGAATTTCTTGTCGTAGGTCTTGTTGGAAGCCAGGCATCTGAGCGAGCTTGTAGAGGACCCATCCCAAGGTGGCACCCTGTGCATGCAATGTTTGCATTGGAATAACATATGGATATTGGAGGGCTCACCGTCGTATCCTCGCCTGCAATCAATATTGTTCTCAAATGTACACTGATTTCTTGATCGGTCACACCCCCATCGCTGACTTGAGGCGAAATTAGGTCAATGAATAGGTATCAAGAATTATTTGATATACCGAAAGCACCGATAAATCCTTCTGCTTTTCCAGATGCTCGATCGGCACGGTTCTGCTCAGCCAAGTCGCGGCTCAAGTTGTCTGTGATTCTGTGGTATTCTTGGAACATTCGCACAGTCTTTGTCGGGATCTTGAAGGCCAAACGGAGGAGGACATCTGGAATGTAAGGAAGAGCAGCCTCGAACAGCTTCCCCAACTTCGTCGGATTGGAAGCGGAGTCCCTGAGTACAAGTAAATTACGAGGCCATGGAGATCAAACAATGATAGCTTACACCATTTTTTTCTGAATCTGGGCCAGGTCACTCTGGCCCGCTAAGACGTTGAAAGGATAATCCAAAATTGCTAGAGACGATTATCAGGTGTCGGTGTGAAGGCCAAGGCCACCGTGACGGAAACACACCGTTACCCATGACTTCCAGTGCAGCATCGTGTAGGGTGGGAGATATATCCACGGTGGTTCCTGGGAAGCCTAGAGAGTCCCATCGATCCACGAGCTCGGATCATTGAATATCGTGATTCATTACGGGGCACTGAAATCTCGTACACACCTTTCTACCAACTTCCTGGATGATGGGGAGTAATGCGCGCACGTTGATTGACGAAAACGAAGGGTTCATGATGCCCCGTAGACGGCGATGAGTTTCACCTGGGGATCATTGAGTTTGAACGAAATGACAGACTCAGAGTGGAAAAATACTTCCTGCCAGAAAGACGTTGCCACTTCGAAAAAGTACATTGGTAATCTTCTGAAGTGAAGGGCCGAGGACAAAAAGGCCACGGTTGTTGATGATGTATCTCGCGGTTTCGGGATCCGAGATCACTAAGCGAGGCTCCTGAAAATTTGGCGAGACATAAGGAGACAGAATGGGACGAGCTTTTGAATGGAAACTTGCCCCAAAGCAACCTTTGATCGAATAGACTGGGCCGTACTTTTCCTGCCACTGAAATTCATGTTCCCCGTATTCCTCACTCAGAAGTAGTTGAGGCATATGTCCTATGAAAGAGTTAGGCCATAGCATCTGCGTATAGCAATGTACACGCGCCATATAGCCATGACGTGCACTTCGGTCCAGGAATAAGCTGGATGAGGTTCGGGGACAAGTAGAAACGGCGAGCAGTCCAGATTATGACGACGGCCAGCAGGCCAAGGGCGATGATCTCGTTGTCCGTGGGCATTGGTGTAGGGAGGGACAGCTTCCTCGTCAGGACCGCTGCCTTTATATACTCGTGGGTGGATCCCACGTCGGCTTCCTCTTGACGTCTTGATATTTTCGGCTCGCCGAACTTGCGCCGAGCGTTCGGTGCACAACATTCTTTTCTGGCTTGGGATTGGATTCCAGTCGCGTTCCAGCGTCAGGCCATCCAACTGACTCCATGTGTTTGAGTCGCCCAAGCGCGCACTGGGCGCTTGAGCTCTGGACCCGGACGGACACAATTCACCTCGTGACGGATTTGCCGGCAGGGACATTTAAGTTGTCGAAGATAAGTTTGGAATCAAGATAAGAAAATAATCTGAAAGCTGGAGCAGCACAGTAGTGTGTACAGATTGAAATTCGGCCAGCGGGCGACCTTCAAAGTGGCGGCAAGATGGGAGAAATCGGAGCGTGAGCTCGGGCGGAATACTCGCAGGAGACTCGCGATTTGGAAGGGCTTGAGACACAGATGACGGCTAGACCGACCCAGAAAAAAAGCGGACCCCAAGGGATACAGCGAGAGGGAGTCCAAAACCGAGCTCGTCAGTGCTGAATTGAGGTAAACCTAGTATATTGATCATGACGCCTGTTCATTCACTACGGATGCGCATAGACCTATGAAGTAAGCGTCATAGGCAAGCGATTTGGTGAGCAGGTCGAATTTAAACAGCGATGCGGGTTGACGGGCAGGCCGGGAGGAAATTCCAACCAGAGGCAAGAATATCATTCCAACCAGAGGCAAGAATATCATAGTCCATGGCATGGAATTGGGTTGGGAGTGAACTCGACCGGCGCATGGAAAAAACTGATCAAATCTTGTAACCATGCATCGACAGGGAGTCGAACCCCGAGCTCGTCGTGAACCTCTTTTTTCCTCAAGAAGGATTTTGACGTGTGTTCATACACCACTGATGCGCAGATGACCGTGAGCTTGGTTGTACATGTAGTAGACTTTCAGTCGATTTCCAGTGTGCGAGTCGGAATTTAGCCGGCGGGCGACATTCATTGACAGGAGAGTTGGAAACTTGCCGAGGGAGTTCTGGAGCAAAATTTCATCTTGAGAGGAACTGAAGCAGCAGATAACGGGTATACTGGGCGAAAAAAAAAACCGACGTTCCCCAGATACGCATCGACGGGGAGTCGAACCCTGATCATGAGCTCATCATTTCGCGTGTCCATACACCACCGATGCGCGAATAGCCGTGAGCGATGCCAGACACGTGTGAGCCTTTCCGTCCATTTCCAGTGTGGACCAGTCGAAATTCGGCTGGCAGGAGACATTCATTGCCAGGAGAGTTGGAGAAATCGGACTGTGACTGTCAGTAAGCGCGGGCGGGAGACTTCGAGGAGACTTGCAAGCGGATAGCGAATACGCTGGCCGAACAAAAAGCAACACGATTTCTCAACATTCATCGACAGGGAGTCGAACCCCGAGCTCGTCGTGGACCTCTTTTTTCCTCAAGAAGGGTTTTGACGTGTGTTCATACACCACCGATGCGCAGATGGCCCTGAGCTTGGCTGGACATATAATAGACTTTCAGTCGATTTACAGTGTGGGAGTCGGGATTTAGCCAGCGGGCACTCATTGACAGCCTACAGGAAGAGTTGGGAACTTGCCGAGGGAGTTCTGGAGCAAAGTTTCATCTTGAGAGGAACTGAAGTAGCAGATAACGGGTTTGTTGGGCAAGAAAAACTGAAGTTTCCCTGATACGCATCGACAGGGAGTCGAACCCCGAACCCCGAGCTCGTCATGGACCATTTTTTCCTCAACAAAGATTTTACATGTGTTCATACACCACCGATGCGCAGGAGACTGTGAATGATGTCGGGGAGGTGGGAGACTTTCAGACGGGCCAGCCGGAATTCGGTTAGTGGGAGACGCTCAGAAGGTGAATTTGTATTCAGTCAGTCCGGCATGAAAAATTGCGCATTGAGAAGGGATGTCGCACCAAAAGTGAGGATGCGCCGGTAACGAGGAAGGGGAATTCGGCACTAAATTACTGAATCCACACCAGTGCATGCCAGAGAGACAGCGGGAGCGACCGAGAGCGACCGGTGCACAAGAAAATCTTGAGGAGGGCACCCAATAGACCTTGCAACAGAGCTCAGAGTCAACGTGGACACCCAAATTTTGAGCCCATGCGGTCCCCGAAGCCCAAGATAGAACAGAGACGACTTTGTGTCAGGCTGGCGTCGAGAGCAAGCGCCCAACAAGCGCCCGTAACATGTGACTGTGAGACTCTCCAAATGACTTGGGGTGTGGGCCGTGGCATAGCCCGGCAAAACTCGTACTTATTTTTTTATATAGTAGGGTATCAGGGACAGGCCGCAATCTCATCTACATCTTGACGTCCAAGTTGCACACTACTCTCTGCTCACCTACAAGCTGTCTGAATTTCAATTGAGAGTCAAATCAACAAGGAAAATTCAAACTCATTGGCTTGGTTTTGAGCATTCTGGTCATTGAATGTTTCTGCAACAGGCAGCATAGAGAACACAATTATCAATGCTGCCATAGGGTGATATCCTTCTATTTCTTTCCTCTGGTTTCCACTCATGGGCACGACAGTGCAAATTCGTTTGAACTCTTTATTCAATCACAGAGGAAATGAACCTCTCCTGGGCTCATGGTCGCAACCATATCAACCTTTAAGCCCGGATTGAGCAGGTTATGACCCAGGGCATATCTTGCCACATGGCAGATACTTGGTCAACCTTGATAATCTGGAAGGTCAACTTTACTTTGCCAGATTTGAACGCACAACTGAGTTCTGCTGCAACAAAAAAAAAAGATGCCCAAGGTCATACATACAACTGCTTTTTTGGATGACTCAAAACCAAGGTTGATATAATTGTACGCCTTCACTCAGCCAACTCACTGAAAACATTTAGGCCATCTGTTTGATGTGGTGTGTTTCCTGCACATTCAATTCTCACCGGAACCCATTTTTGTCCATGGCTACGATCTTCGGACTGAAGAAGGTCAACAGTAGAATTGCCTTTTGTTTGATGTCCCTCAAAATCTAATCCAAGGCTATAAGCAAAATAGGTCAGTATTTTTGTTGTCTTCCATAGATGCATATCCACTCACATCTCACCAAGTCATGGAGTTTCATATCTGTTGATCCTACCTCCATGTTGTGCACCTTAATAACTTGAAGATGGAATGCAACTCCAAACATGACCGGCACATGAACATTGGGATGTAAGTACAGGACACAGTACTTGCTAACTAACAAACAGTGTAGTTTTGACAGCAGCAGGGATTGAATCGTACTGGTAACCTGTTGTTGCAGCGTAAAGCAGGACTCGGGCAGGGCTGGATGAGTGGATTGTCAAACCACAGGAGGCTGACAAGACCCAGAGATTTTTTTTCCCCATGAGACCCCTTGCAGCATTAGTGTTCATTAGGGGCAGTCAGAGTTGGAGTGATTATGCAGGCACTTATGGCCACCAATTCTGCACAATTATTGATGTTTAAATTGTAAATTAATTATTGCATAACTGTTGCATAATCACCTCCAGAGCTGATTGTACACAATGCTCAGTGATTCTGCGTGTTTTGGATTTATGGTAATCATCCCACAATTAAAATCACTCATAATTGTGGTCCATAATGGTGCCCATAATCACTCCAGAATCGTCTACCCTGCCTACCCCTATTATTGTACATGATTGGGTAGGGTTGGAACATTTTGAGGTAACAACTACAATAGGGTCATTCATAGTAGCCCTTTTTACTCCCTTTTTTTTGCCCTTTTTACATTCCCATCGTTTTTTGCCCTGTTTTTTGTTTTCCCCTTTTCCAGTTTAGCTACGTAAAAATGAGTGAAAAGGGGTAAAATATCATGTCTAACTGTCTAAGTGCACGAACCATTGAAAAGCACAAAAAAAGGCAAGCAAAAAGGGAAGAAAAAAGAGCTACTATGAAACCCCCCATTGTAACTCCCTTTTCCTTCCCTTATTCATCTCTTTTTCCCCTCATAGGACACTGTAGCTTGCACAACAGGTCTGCTAATGACTTTCAACATCCACAAGGAAGCCTGTGGGACTAGATTTTGAGCACCAGAAGGTTTTTATGCATAAACTTGAAAAAAAGAAAAGGAATAGAAAAAAAGGAAGACAAAAAGAGATGGAGAAAGGAGAGCTGCCAACAAGCCTAATGCTTCTTGCCATGAACATGATAGAAAAAAAATAGGCGAATAGAAAAAAATGTACACATCGAGG
Organism: Mycena maculata; assembly: GCA_029448575.1. Lineage (NCBI taxonomy): Eukaryota > Fungi > Basidiomycota > Agaricomycetes > Agaricales > Mycenaceae > Mycena > Mycena maculata. The sequence goes on along the minus strand of JARJLG010000084.1, from coordinate 284,946 downwards.
TTCGATCTCAGGACCTTAGAAGTACGCTCGGCATTAGCCGTGAGCACAGCCACTATATAGTCACAAAAAAACTAATGGAATCTCTGAGAGGGCCTTCAACACCGCCACTATTTTCCTTCTACTGGAAAAGTAGGACTGATGATTTGAGCAGCTCGCAAAACCCTCATGTAAACTTTTAGAAAAGAACGAGAACTTATTACATAAGTACTCGTAATTGATCTTCCTCCAAGCTTGATGCGCCGAGGGAAGCTTATCTGTCTAGTGACTGTATTGTGGACTCTGTGTGCTTGCTGGCCGTCTCTGGGCCATCTATAGGCTTGCTTCTTGTCTCCCCAAGATTACTGCTTGTCTCTGTGCACTGTGTAAAGTAAAGGTACTTCATCTGAGTACCCAAGCACTCAAAATGAGAAAAAGGCACTCAGGATGAGGGCAATATTTAGTAGTGCTTTTATGGGCGCTCTGATTAACTTGAAGTGCCATTCAAAGTACTACTTTTATGGGTACTCCATGACAGTTCCCTTCGAAGTATTACTGTAATGGGTACTCCGTCAGAGTGCCTTGCGAGGCACTACTTATAGGGGTACTCCACCTGAGTTCCCTTTGAGGCACTTCTTTTGGGGGTACTTTATCGGAGTTCTCCTGAGGGTACTCCTTCTGGGCTACTATATGTTGCCCCGAAAACGTTCATTGAATGGATGATTTTGGTCATCACTCCCTCCATTGAACTTTCAAGTGATTTTCATCTTTAGGAATTTTGACTGTTTGCCCTCGGAATTTCGACTACAAAGCTTTAAATCACCTTCAATCTGTATAATCCAGAGTCAGAAAATCGACCACTCCACATTCTGACCCTGTATCTATTCACAGAGCTTGACCTTGCAATTGTGTTGCAAATTTGGGGGGAAAAACAACTCAACAAATATCAGCAACTCAAACGTTGAAAATCCATCAACATTCATGGACCTGTTCCCATATTTGATAATACATGTTAAATAGTGGCTATTAGCCCATGGCAAGTTTCAAGGAACTGGGCTAGAGATATGTAAAATAGAGAAGGTAATGAGACAACATGCGGGATTGCTATATTGGCTCCATTCCTCTCAATCTCTTCAATGCCTGCTTAGTCTAGGGGTATTTTGTTGTCCATTGGTTTCTGACCGAATCCGTGCGGTCCCTCGTTCGATTCCCGGAACCGGCAACTAGTTAACCCTGCGCATCGTGATCCATTCATGGCAGGAATTAGCCTCTGTTGAACAGTATGCATGAGGTCTAGGTTTTTTTGTTTTTTGTTTGACACCACCCAGAAAAAGCACTCACAGTGAGTACCTCCAGGCACTCCCACTAAGTACCTGAGGTACTCAGATGAAGATGGTTTTTTGCAGAAAAGCACTCACACGGTGATAAGCCGTGAAATTTGCGAAACCTCAAATTTTACGAATGTATGACATTCAGCGCTCATCCAGAGGTTGGCGTGAGCTCCAAACGTCCAACCCAGAGCCATATTGCATTATCATCTTAAACTGGCAATAACAGCTTATTCCTGGAAACTTCACCCTTGGGAAACTTGGGGGTTGAATCCAGATTAAGGCTTAAAGCCCATACATCAAAGTCCTGAAACACCCTCTATACGTGGGAAGGCAAAGCAATGCTCACTATCAAAGGGAGAATCATATTATCCACCTCTGGCATTTATTGGCACGCTGGGAACCTTATTCGGGAGGGAAACACCTAGTTGTTTACACGACTTTGGCTTACCCGACGCGACACGATGGGTCACCTGATCAAGGCCTGCACCTACAATTATTACTCCTATACACCGGATCCACGACAGCGCGATCACCCGATAAGCCGCAGGCCGGATTAAGCTTGTACTGCGTGTTTCTGGATGCCGATTAAGGGCATCTGGGGTATCATTGGAAAAGTATTAAACCATACAATCCAGTCAACGATACTAGAAGTTGAGGCATCTACCACAGAGGAAGATATGAGTCAATTATCCTATTCAGGGGACTAATTACACATATAATCCCCTGATCAACGGGAGTCATTAGACAAACATGTAGGAGGGCTCAAGTAGCGAATAGGAACACCAGAACGCGCTCTGCTGATACCGATTTCAGGCTAATTAATTAAGTAGAATACCCGAAGCCTAGTAATCACGCACATGTAATAGTTTTTGTACAGTATATAAGGAGGGCAGAACTAGGGAGGACGGCACTGAACCAGACCCCAGAAAGTGAGGAGCAATACAGCCCTTGCGTACGGAGTTGAAGTTTAGGCTTGAATCTTTGCCTGTCAATTAGTCTCAGAATTTAAGTTCGGTTTTGGAATAGCATCAGTGGGATTTATAAGTGTCAGTTACGGGGCGTGAGCCATACCAAGTCCGAGGCGTGAGCCATTGTGTGTGTTTTTGAGGCGTGAGCCATAGTTACGGGGCGCGAGCCAAGCAAGTTTGAGGCGCGAGCCAAGTCAGTAGGAATAAGGCGTGAGCCAAACAACCGGGTCTAAACAGCCCACCGGATTAATAGTCCACCAAAAACAAACCGGTCTAGAGCCGTTATATCTGCATAGTTGGGAAACTTAAATCCCCGTTGGAAACCAACCGATAAATTCAGGTTGTGTCTTGAACGCCACTTCAAGAAACTAGTTGAGACTTAGCCACCCTTGGGGGAACGGGAATTGAATACTTTCGTGACAAATACGTTTACTCGTGGTTTCCTTGGACCTATACTTGTGTCCAAAAAGACCCGAATCTCGTCAGTGTATCAAGGTCATTAAGGGAGTGTGTTGGTGTTGGAGTCTGTCTATTGTCAGTTTAGTCGTGCTTAATCTCACTTTGTGAGTTAGGTGTAACTCAGTCGTTCGATAAGGGGAATTTTGGCAGTTGCATATTTAGACCGTTGAACCTGAGCAACCCTTTCAACGGAGTACCCTGAGGTACTTCATCTGATTGTTTTATAGCACTACATTGAAGTGTTTTTAGGGTACTCCATCCTATGGGTTTTACTTTACACAGTGTGCGAGGTCTACACACTTCTACATGGATCTGGCCATTCTACGAGCTTGTTACTCATCTTGCGCGGTCTACACCCGATGCACACATTCAAGGTCGTAGTAATTGGCGCCTAGGGCGTCGGGAAGACGAGTCCCCGTGGCCAGGTGCGTCTCTCCCAACCCCTGAAAAAACAGGAGCTTACCTTGAATTTTTGTATAGTACATCTCTTCACACTTCTCGTCCTCCTACTAGTACCACGCCACCATCGGCACGGAATTCATCACCAAAACGCTTCCCCCGCTCCTGAGCTCGCCGTCCCCCGAGCCCATCATGCTGCAGATCTGGGACACGGTGGGCCAGGAGCGCTTCTCCCACCTAAGGGACTGAGGTGCCACTTATGTAAAGGCCTCTTAGGTGGATTATTTTGTAGTAGCAAATCCCCCCTAAGAGGGTCCCAGAGGCAAAAGCCTTCGTGTTCTGTTCGCTTCAAACATAATCAGATCATTGATCTTCCCAATTCAGGTAAAATCTCGTGACATGACCACCTTCCTCTCTCCTGCCGCTGAATGGCGCCTGCGCCGTACGCGCTCACCAGCCCGCTGCACGCCAGACTCGATACCCCCTTCAAGAGCCGTCTGAGGGCCTGTGATAAGCGCAAGAAACAGGGACCAGGACACACACACGCAGAACTTAAGACGACCACCGTATGCCGTGTCTCAACACTCTCTTGCGTTGGGAGCGGGACCTAGCTCTAGGGATGCCACGTCTACTGTTGCTGCTACTAGGGCTGCAGATCTAGACACAAATCTGGAGGATCGGAGCGATATCAAATCTCCGCCTCAACCTTCGCCGCCTCCCCCGTCCACTAAAAGTGTCGCCCAACAGCCTAATGTCCTATGCAATCGTCTTCTACCTCAATTTCAAACCTTTTAGCCATGGTACACCAGCGTACGTACCCTCAAACCATGTGATTGTATGCACCTTCACCCATTTCGTCACCTTCCCCAGCTCGTGATCCCTCTAAAGTGCTGCTCAACGGCTTGTAATCGTCTTCTCCCTTGGTCGCAAATCTCTCGGTTCCTGTACGACGTCAAACCGTGTGATTCTCTGCACCTCCGCTGATTTCGTCGCCACTCACGAAGGCCTTCGCCAATTTCGTAACTACCTTCGCCGGCTCGGGATCCCACTAAAACCCTGCTCAACGGCTTGGAATCGTCTCCCCCTTCGGTCGAAAAAGCCTCTCGGCTCCAGCGCGACCGTACACATTACGAACTGTGTGATTTTCTGCTTTTCTGCCCCTTCACCCCACCTTCACTGCCTTGGGATCTCACTAAGCGACGCCAAGACCAACCCACTCTGCATCCTCCCAACAATCGGTCATAGTGTATGCCTCTGGTGGCACCCTTTATGACCTTCGCAATGCGCGCATCCCCCTTCCTCCAATTGTTGTGTCGCCTCCATCTACACCTTACACGCGTGGACTTGGGAACCCCAACATGCCTTTGGTGCGGGGTGCTTCGCGACCACATCCAAACATCCCCCATCACATAGTTTGGGTGGCAGACATCAGTTTGTAGCCTTCCAGTGGCACCCTTCACGGCCTTTGCGGAGGCCTTTGCGGCTTTTGGCGACCTTCGTTGCGTTGTTCTACACTCCTGTAATGAATCAATTTCTTGTTCCTCTTATTCACCGCTCCACATTCACCAAGTTTTAATTGCAAGATCTCAAGCATCGGTCATTCGTAGGTCTATTCAGGTCTATTTGAGGAATTTGAGATAGTACAGATGGTAGATCGTGCGTGCAAGCCATTGGACATAATGTAGCAGCATGGTATGTTCTCTGGATTGGTGGTAGGGATGGTGTTTGAGCTCACCCAGGAATTGTTCTGCCCTCTCCCAGCAAATCCACATCTCGGCGACCTCCTCCTGCAGCCTGCGCATCACCAAGGCTCGGCCCTTTGTCGATACATCCTCTCGAAGCTGGACGTCCCGTGCATTTTGATCATGGAATCGAACACCGTGCAAAACTTTCGCCAGAGAATCGGTAAAGGCCAAGTAGCCAGCGGAGTAGGGGTCTGTTGTATCGTCATCCTCGACAAAGGGCGGTGCTCACTTCCACCGTGCGAGATCGCTCTCATTGAGCGCGTCCACAGATCGGAGCGCCTCCTCCTCGAAAAATGGCGAGCCATAAGGGAGGGCCTTGTTTGAGAGCTCCAGCATGCGTGTGGTCGGTGTAGGGAGGTTGGGGAGAATGCTCGGAGGTGGTAGTGGACCTTTGCGTTGGTGTACTGGATGCCGGGAGGCTGCATGAGTCGTTTGACCTCCACTTATAGCTGTATGTCAATATGGGACTAAAACCAAGGGAAAAAACATGCACTGGGGGCTGTGACTGTACTTGGAAGTACTTTCCCGATTAGCTGATGCCTTCTCAGCAAGGGAGCTGTGTTTTGCGCTGCGGCCCATTGCCAAGATAGTGGTAAGGGCACAAGAGCTAATGATAACTTACTAGCCTTTCGGCTCGTTTCATGCCTTGGATTCCTACCACCCCACAGAATTCCAAATAAAAATCAGACGCCTTCGGGTGGCCCAGCAGTCTAATTTCCGACGTTGAAGCAGCCAGATAGGTGGGGAGGGCCATGTACAAGAAAAAGAAATGAGTGGGCTGACGGTTATTCTTCTTCCTATTGGCCGTTGGGTTGAGGTAATCCGAGGCAGCGGCGTCCGCTGTTTACGTGTACAATGTCTGAGGGAGGCGCGAGGGGTGGCGGGGAGGCAGCAGAGGTTGTCGTCGGAGGCGGCAGAGGCCGTCGGATGCGGCCACATTGGCGAAAGAGGGTGTCGTCAGAGGCGGCAGAGTGTTATGGCGAAGGTTGTCGTCGGACGCGCCAGAAGGTCGTGATGAAGGCCGTTGTCAGAGGCAGCGAAGGTCGTGGTGAAGGGCATTGTTAGAGGCGGCAGAGGGTCATGGTGAAGGTTGCATGAGCACGGAAGATCGGCCTGTGCTGTGGCGGTGTTCAATCCGTTCTTGGACTTGACACGTCTTTCTCTCGTTCGCTCTCTCCTGGACTCTACTCCCTTCTGTCTGTAGGAGGCTCTTTCCTCCTGGCACTATACACACTGATCTCATCCAAAAGTTAATCATCTGGTCCCTCCAAGCTTCTTGTCTCTCTCTCTCTGTTTGCTGTACATGCAGTCTCTCTCTTTTCTGTACATGCAGTCTCTCTCTCTTCCTTCTCATCTGCTCTCTCTTGCTGCATCTCCTTCGTGTCTGCGCATGTATTCACAACAATCTCTCCTGCATTGATACCGTTCTCAAGTCCAATGGAGATCTTTGTGTCTTCCTCTCCCGTTTTCCTCCGTGGTCTGAGTCTCCCCACCCTTTCCTTCGTGCTTCCCAGCATTTCGCGTTTGTCTACCATAAGTTTCCACTGGTTTCCGCAATCTCCCAAGATCTAACGAAGGCCTTCTTTTCCCCGAAGACCTTCCTTTCCCCCCAAAAAAGTCTTCTCGTCTTGTCTATTCAACCCTACTTGGTGTTTTTATGTAACATTCCACCTTGCTCCAGTTAGGTTTGTACCCATATCCACGAGTCTCTAACGAAGGCTTTCCTTTCCCATGAAGGCCTTCCTGCACCCCAAGAAGTCTTCTTGTCTTGACCATTCAGGTCTCCCTCGCGTTTTGAACCGGTCTCCCGTGCCCAAGGTATCCTCGACCGCCCAAAGTCTGATGATTGGTGAGGGATCACGAGAATTCCTCATCGCCCAGACCTCCCCTAGGTTCGCAGGAGTTGTGTTGCTGCCCCTTGGCCCTCGGGGCTCATCCATTGTGTTCTGTACCGTCAACCTCGCGTTCTGTGGCCAATCATCCATCGTGCCGCCACCTCCGCCGGCGATCCCTCCGCAGACGGCCAATGTCATCAGGCAGTTGGCAAATATACCCCCTGCAAAACTCATCACCCTCTTGCAATTCTTCCAAGGCCTGCAAGCCTATCCACTGCAGTATGACAACTCTTCACGCATCCGCGAAGGCCTCTGTATGTATTGTTTCCCATTGTTTCGAGGACTACCGTATTTGCCAGCTGTATACATATGTCTGGCTGACCTCATATCACAGTTGACCATCTTGCTAGGCCCGTACTATTGATACTGTACATTCTTCTTGTAATGTTGTATCTACGTACTTCTTGTAGAGCTTGGCTGTAGTCACTGTATTTTCATCCTGTTCATCCCCTGTTCTCCCGGCCAGAGCTCCACCAAATGACCACGTGACAAAAGAAGACGAAGGCCAGCGTAGGAAGGCAGAGGAGGAGGTGACCTGATTAGGAAAGGTCGTCGCTCCCGAACAGAAGCCCGAACCCTTCGTTGCCTTCACCTTCGGGACCCCTCTTAGGTAGGTTTAGCTACTACAGAATAACCTACCTGATAGGCCCTTTATGTAAGTGGCACCTCAGTCCCTTAGGTGGCTTCTCCTCGCTCACGTTCGCGTTTTTCCGCAACGTGGACGCCACCTTGCTCCTATAGTCACACGCCCCGAGACGCTGCACACGCTCACTGAGTGGTGGGCTAGCTCAAGGACAAGGCGCCTGTCGCCGAGGTGGACACAGGGTTCTGTGTGGCAGTCGTGGGGAATAAGGTGGATCTACGTGCGCGGCCGCGGATGGGGAGCGTGTGGTGACCAACATAATGATCCCGACAAATTGAAGCTTGACACCGAGTTCAGGTTGCTGGCACCGAGAACCTCCGAGTTGGTTTTCAAGCTTCAAGATCTAAGGAGGGCCGCAAGTCGCTGGATTTCGTCGTTTAACTCATCTCCGTTCCAGGGCTAATTGCGTGGTTCTAGCTCGTTGTAGCATATTGTACTATTTCACTATTCTTAGAAAAATTCGACAGAGAAGACTGATAAATTTTGTTTCAATGTACAGTAAGTAACACAATTTTCTGGACACATCAAAAATCTGGGATAAGACTGTGGATAATATTAAGCCCAGCGTGGTCTTGGTATCACCCGTCACTGGGCCTTTCATCGAAATATCACAGTACTTGTAAGCAGGCTCAACAGACACATACATACAGATGGTTACCGGCACGTAGTGCGTGATCAATTCCGTGTTCTCACGCTTTCATCTTTTTCCTTCACCCAGACCCTCATGACAGGGGTCCCAAATTGCGATGTCATGACGGTCCAGCTCGTTTGCGGATGCAGATTCCATCCTCTTTCAACGTTGTCGGATGGGGCTTAGGTACCTGTTTGATCTTCATTTTAGGCCGAGGTAACATTCTCTCAGATAGCCTCAATCCAGGGGGCGGGTCGGAATTGAATGCTACCTGCCTTACCTACGTTGCTACTTACAATACAGATGTGTTTTAGCTTCCCTTATAAGTTACAAATATCTTCACAAGCTTCGAAGCTGCATGTTTACATTAAGTTTATTTGACCAAATTGCCTTGACACCCTGTGTCGAATCGTTCAGTAAATACATAAGGATTAAATAAGTCGCACACCCAGGATGGGAACCTTTCAAGGTCGCTTAAAAGATCTATGAAAAGAATGTTTATTTGTAGTCTAATATATCTTGATTGATTTAGTGAGATTCAATGAAGTAAGAAAGGATTACAGACAGAACTAGAATTCATAGGTCTTTTTGACTTGATTGGTTTCTATCTTATTCACCATGTAAGAAAGGTGTGTGAAAAGATCATCAATCAGGTGCCAAATCAACCATATTTGATTTTTTGGGTATCGATGGTACACAAAAGCACATTGTAAAGTACATGTTTTAAGGCAATGAGGGACTTTTGCCATTGGATCAGAAAATGCCGGACAAATAGCAAAAATCCCTCATTGCCTTAAAACATGTACTTTACAATGTGCTTTTGTGTACCGTCGATACCCCAAAAATCAAATATTGTTGATTTGGCACCTGATTGATGATCTTTTCAGACACCCTTTGTCACGATTTAGACGCTATCTAATCGCGACAATGCCTTATCTAAGCGCCTAATCAAGCGCTCATCTATTTAAACACCAAGGCTATGCTTGAGTCATCAGTGATCGGACAGCCAGGGATCGGGTTCCCACAGGAACATGCCGATGAAGCACGACGGATTGGTGATCGGACAGCTGACAGGTGTCATGCTGCGGACATGTGGAGTATGCATGGGCATTACTCAGAACACATGGCTTCAGGACGTTTCTTACTCAGAACACGTGGTTCTAGCATGTTTATTACTCAGAACACATGGTTATGGTGCTTGTAGCACATGGACGCTCTATTGTATATATTATTAGCACTAGTTACATAGCCACAGTTGAACAGTATAAGTAGTGTAGCTAGTCGCATGTATTCCTTAGTCTTTTATTCCATCATTCTTCGAGCCTCACTCTTACCGAGCACCTCCAATCCGCATTGTGCGTCCATTGGGTGTTCTTGAGCCTTGAGCGTGACATAATAAAAGACTACCCTTCATACCTTCGTACCGCCCCTACCCTCCGACCTCCTTTCCCTTTCCCCCCATCCCTTTATCCACTACTTGGTTTCTTACCCTCTACTTGGCTTCTCGTATTTGAAGTTCCATTTTCCCTATTCCCCACCCGCCGATTCTCTACCTCGTCCACAGCGAGTCTAAACAAGTGCAGCACCAGTCGTTTTCGGTTTACCGAACAGACAGACGCTAGGCCACGGGAAACGTTGAGTCCATCCCAAGCCACATAGCAGTCATAGGAGTGCCAGCCGGACCTTCGGGGAAGACTGCCTCGCTATCGCCGGGGGTGTTGTAGAAGACCCGGGGTAGTTCTGTCGCAAGAGACCGTTGCGATTTCACCAACCGCTGAGTGCGGATTCGTACCAGCACAGTGACCTTCCGCGCCCCATCCACCTCCTCCTCGTTGGGAACCTCATCCCCGTCGACTTCCTTATACCGCTCCGCTGAACTTCCTACCTTCACCCCATTCGACCGACTCTACGCCGCCCTCGCCCACCCACCTTACCAACCACCTCGCCCGTCGCTCATATTACCAATGCCCGACAAAGACCAGAACCAGGGCACTACCTCTTACATGCCCGCTATGGACCTCGACCCCGCCCCGAGAGAGACTAGGTCCTCTCGGATTTCCTTCGCCCGCCTCCCCCCCACTTTCGACGGCTCTGACAAGAGCACCTTCCTCGACGCCCTCCTTAATTACCTATGGGCGTACGATTCGGAGTTTGACTCCGAGAAGAAGAAAATCGCGTTCACCCTCTCGCTACTAGGACGGACCGATGGTGCCTCGTGCCCAGCCACAAACTGGGTACGTAATTGGCAAAAGCGCACATTGCGCGAGGGGCTTGACAGCCTCTACCACTTCGAGGATCTGATCTCGGAGTTGGAAGCGACGTTCCAGGACAAGAACGTCAAGCAGACGGCGCACATGCGCCTTACGACGACACGGCAGGGAAAGACTCCCCTGGCCGACTTTATCCAGGCGTTCGAGTTGAACGCTGAAGAAGCGGGGTATGCCCCCAACGACAAGGACACCCCCCACAACACCTTCCTAGTGGAAACACTAGAAGGCCTTGTCGAGGAGGCGGTGCGCACCCAGCTGTATGCGGGTGGAATTGAGGTCCCGGAGGATTACACGGGACTCAAGAAGAGGCTGACGGCGATCAGCAGGGTCATGGAGCGGGGGAAACTCCGAGCGGCTCAGCAAGGCCGGATGTTCTGGGCCCCGGCGCGCGCACAAGCGCCGGCTGCCAAGACATCACCAGGGTTTGGGCTGGCGCCCCACCTCGCGAAGAAGATCGGGCCGGGGGAGACCGCCCCGATGGATGTGGATCGCACGCGGCAGACGCCGCGCGCTTTTAAATGCTACAACTGTGGCAAGGAGGGCCACATGAAGCGGGAGTGCCCGGAGCCTCCCAAGTCTAAATTCAATATCCGGTCCTTCAAGACCGATGACCACTCGCAGGAGGACCTGCAGGCTCTTGCTGCCGTCCTTCGCGAAAAGGGTTTTTAAAGGGGCCCCCGCTTGCGGCCAAAGCCGGGCGCCCTGCGGACACGGACAAAGTCGCTCCAATGACGAACATTATGCCTACCAACGTTTTTACTTTACTGCCCGAACTTAATATTAGCAATGTAGTTACCAACCCGGCTGATGATATCTATACACCAGAAAATACTAGTTTACAAAAGAGCATAAACAATTTCTTAGTAGCTAGTGTAGAAAACAAACAAAAAATACGTATCTTGGAGAATCAGAATCGGAAACGTAATTTAAAGAATCGCAGAATGGACGAAGTAAATAAGCGTTGGAGCGCATTCAAAAAGGCCCCTGGAACCCAAACCAGTGTGAAAAATAGTGCGACGAAAAAGGACGGCGATGCTGTGAGGGCTCAATCCCAGGATCGGGAGGAAGCGCCCAAACAAAGGAAAACACATGTGACGCTTAGTCAGAAGAAGACAGAGGCAGCGCAGAAGCTGGCACAGCCTGAGGATCAGCTTGCCAAGGAGATGAAGGAACTCCAGGAGCAGAGACGGCATCACGAGATGCTCGTTCCCGTTACGTTGACTGCGTTGGATACCGGGAAGACGCGCGCTGTCAAGGCTCTTCTTGATAATGGTTGCACTACCACGTGCATCGATCGAGATTATGCCAAGGCAGAAGGCTTCGAGCTCCAGGAGCTTGACGTGCACATTGTCGCCCGCAACACAGACGGAACGGAGAACGCCCGGGGAAAGATCACTCACTACGTTGAGTTGATGCTTTCGGTCGGCCCCCACGTTGAGCGCCAACAGTTCTTGGTCACAGGACTAGGCAAGGCTCGCGTGTTCATTGGGTACGACTGGCTGTTCAAGCACAACCCCGAGGTGGACTGGCGATCCCAAAAGATCGTGTTCAGTCGCTGTCCGCCTGAATGCAACATGCATGGCACCGAGTACCGGACAGGGATGTCGACGGAGGAAGAGAAGTTGGAAGACGGCGAGTCGATCCTATTGGTCAACTTTGCGGAACAGATTGATCTGCGTGCGCACGGATCACAGGCGCAGCAGATGGCAGAGGAAGCGAATCGTGGGAAGGAGCACATGGCCGAAGGAAAGGTCCCGGAGGAGTACCACGAGTTCGTAAAGGTGTTCGCGAAGGAATCATTTGATGCCATGCCCGAGAAAAGGCCGTGGGATCACGCAATCAAGCTTAAGCCAGGATCAAAGGCTGTAGATTGCAAGATCTATCCGCTCTCGGTCACGGAGCAGGGGAAGTTGAATGAGTTCCTGGAGGAGAACTTGAAGAGTGGGAGGATCCGCCCGTCGAAATCGCCGATGGCTTCGGCGTTCTTCTTCGTGAAGAAAAAAGATGGCAGCCTGAGACCAGTCCAGGATTATCGGAAGCTCAACGAAATGACGATTAAAAACCGTTATCCACTTCCGTTGATATCGGAGCTCGTAAATAAGCTCTGTGGCACCAAATACTTCACGAAGTTGGATATCAGATGGGGATACAACAACGTGCGGATCAGGGAGGGAGATGAGTGGAAAGCGGCGTTCAGGACGAACCGAGGGCTGTTCGAGCCGCTCGTGATGTTTTTCGGCCTGACGAATTCCCCGGCGACGTTCCAGACAATGATGAACGACACCCTTCGAGAGCTCATAAACGAGGGAAAGGTCATAGTCTACCTGGACGATATCCTTATCTTCACCGACAACTTGGAGGAGCACAGAGCACTGACGAAGCGGGTACTTCAAATCCTGCAAGACAACAAGCTCTTTCTCAAACCAGAGAAGTGTGACTTTGAGAAAACGGAGATTGAGTATCTAGGAGTCATCATTTCCTACAACTTGATGAAGATGGACCCGGTGAAGATCAAGGGCGTGATGGAGTGGCCGGAACCAAAGAACCTTAAGCAGACACAAGCATTCTTAGGTTTCACGAACTTCTACCGCCGCTTCATCCGAGGATACGCGGAGATAGCAAAGCCGATGACGAGGTTGACTGGGAAGGAAGGCTGGAGCTGGGGAGAGGAGCAGAAGAGAGCGTTCCAAAGGCTCAAGGATCGCATCGCCGAAGACGCCGTACTGGCGCTTCCCACAGATCACGGGAAGTTCCGAGTCGAGGCTGACGCGTCGGATGGAGCTATAGGAGCGGAGCTCGCACAGGAACAGGAGGGCGAATGGCGCCCTGTTGCTTTCATGTCTCATGGACTCAATGAGACTGAGCGGAACTACGAGATCTACGACAAAGAGATGCTCGCGATCATGACCGCGCTGGACGAGTGGTGGGAGTTGTTGATGGGCGCAAGCCAAACATTCGAGATCTTTACTGATCATCAAAATCTCGAATATTTCAAGAAGCCTCAGAAGGTTAATCGCAGACAGGCCCGGTGGATTCAGGAACTGGCGGAGTTCGACTTCACGTTGCACCACCGGCCCGGAGCGCTGAACAAGAAGGCAGATCTCTTATCTCGGAGATCGGATCACGACCAAGGGAAAGACGACAACGAGAACGTCGTTCTGTTGAAGCCAGAGTATTTCCGAGCGCAGGACATAGTGCTGGAAGGGCCAGAGACAGGAATCTTGGAAGAGATTATAAAGGAGAAGAAGATCAATAAGAGCGTTAAGCTGGCGCTCGAGAAAAAGCTACCAGCCTGGGAAAAGAAGGACAATATTATATATTACAACGGACTTATATATGTACCCCGGAATCAGGAGTTGCGCGATAAGATTATCGGACTCCATCACGACCTGCCCATGCTCGGCCATCCCGGAGAGAACCGCACGCAGGAAATGGTGGAACGTAATTATTGGTGGCCGAGACTGGGAAACCAGGTCGCCGAATATATAAAGGCCTGCGAGGCTTGCCAAAGGACTCGAGTGCGCCGGTACAAGCAGGGAAAGCTTAACCCGCACAAGATCGCTGAGGGGCCTTGGCAGATTATATCTATGGACCTCATTGGGCCGCTGCCGGTCAGCAATGGCTTTAACGCTATCCAAGTCTGGGTTGACACATACACGAAGATGCTCCATTGCGAGGCAACGAACATGGAGCTGACGAGCGAAGGTGTCGCCCGACTCACCCGGGATCGTGTGATTAGATATCACGGCATTCCCCGTAAAATTATATCGGACCGAGATACCCGATATTTATCCGGGTTCATGCGAGAGCTTAACCGGCTTCTCGGCATAGAAATGAACCCGAGCACGGCATACCATCCGGCGACAGACGGACAAACAGAACGGATGAATCAGGAGATTGAAAAATATCTCAGGATCTTGGTCAATCACCGACAGTCGGATTGGGCGGAGTGGCTTGCATTGGCCGAGTTCACTCATAACGATAAGACCAGCTCGTCGACGAGCATGTCACCTTTCTATACGAACACGGGATACCACCCCTGGAAGGGGATAGAGAACTCAGTCGAGTCGCGCAATGAGGCCACGAACGACTTCGCACAGAAAATGAAGAGGATCCGCGATGAAGCGTCGGTCGCTCTTGAGAAAACCCAGAAAAAGATGAAGAAGTATTATGATGCGCATAGGCGCGAGGCGCCTGTATTTAAAGTCGGCGACATGGTTTGGGTGGAAGGAGAGAACATAGAGACAGACAGACCGACCAAGAAGATAGATGCTCTCAGGCTGGGCCCTTACGAGATCCTGGAGAAGGCCGGGGCTTCGGCGTGGAAGCTGAGATTGCCGGAGACGGACCAGACATATCCGGTCTTCAACGAGGCACTTCTCACGCCTTACATGGAACCGCCCGAGGGACGAAAGGAGAAACGGCCGGGACCGCAGATTGTGCAGGGAGAGAAAGAGTACGAAGTGGAGGAGATCCTCAACCACAGGAAACGTGGGCGAGGCTACCAGTGTTTAATCAAGTGGAAGGGATACCCAATTGGAGAACGGAATTGGGAGCCGCGACGAAACTTGGCGAACGCACAGGAGCTTTTGGACAGATATAATGTCGAGCACAACCTAAACGCCAACCATGTCACGCTCGCCAAGGACGTAGATGGGATGTCCGACGACGAGAAGAAGGCGCTAGCCGCTGAACTTAGACGCCAAGGCTTGATGCCACCCAAGGACATGCAGGACGCAGAGGGTTTGATCGCCCGGGAACAGCCGCAGACCGATGGGATTCCGGTCTTGCCGCTGGGGCATTGGGACTATTTAATCAAGCGGTATAAGCCAAAGCAGGAATCGGCCGACTATCCGACACGCTATCTATATGACCCTATCACGAGACAGAGGAAAATTGTGGAGAAGTTCCCTAACGAAGGATGCTCGCGCGGTACTTCAGTCGAAGTTTAATTATTCCACGGTCGTCGGGACGCCGACCCTAGGAGGGGGGTAATGTCACGATTTAGACGCTATCTAATCGTGACAACCCCTTATCTAAGCGCCTAATCAAGCGCTCATCTATTTAAACACCAAGGCTATGCTTGAGTCATCAGTGATCGGACAGCCAGGGATCGGGTTCCCACAGGAACATGCCGATGAAGCACGACGGATTGGTGATCGGACAGCTGACAGGTGTCATGCTGCGGACATGTGGAGTATGCATGGGCATTACTCAGAACACATGGCTTCAGGACGTTTCTTACTCAGAACACATGGTTCTAGCATGTTTATTACTCAGAACACATGGTTATGGTGCTTGTAGCACATGGACGCTCTATTGTATATATTATTAGCACTAGTTACATAGCCACAGTTGAACAGTATAAGTAGTGTAGCTAGTCGCATGTATTCCTTGGTCTTTTATTCCATCATTCTTCGAGCCTCACTCTTACCGAGCACCTCCAATCCGCATTGTGCGTCCATTGGGTGTTCTTGAGCCTTGAGCGTGACACCCTTCTTACATAGTGAATAAGGTAGAAATCAATCAAGTCGAAAAGACCTATGAATTCTAGTTCTGTCTGTAATCCTTTCTTACTTCATTGAATCTCGCTAAGTCAATCAAGATATATTAGACTACGAATACACATTCTTTTCATAGGTCTTTTAAGCGACCTTAAAAGGTTCCCATCCTGGGTGTGTCGGGTCTAGGATTGCTGTCTTAGGATTTATTTTTGTTAAGCTCCTTCTCAAGGAATTTCTGTGTCTGCAAAGTGACTGATTCAAGAGGATGATATTTTGAATTGAGGAAAGTAAACACTGTGTGTGCTACGGTGGGAGTTTAACCGAAACTGACATTGCCTGTTCTAGCGCGTTGATCCTCTCTGTGAGCCGCTGGCGCAATTCCCGAAACAAATCGGGGTGATCCTCATTTTCGGCTGGATCTGCTGATTTGGGGATTCTTTTTGCAATCTCTTCGAGGATGTTGGTGACACCCTCCTCTATCCTCGGTCCGATTTCATCAGAGTCATTTCGACTGCTTGTCGTTATTCGCTGTTTTGCTATTGTGGCAACATGGGCCAGAGAATTGCACAGCCGGTCGGAGAAATGTGTCTTGAAATGGGAAGTAAGTGGCACATTCTGCTCTTTGTCATGAATAATGACATATCCAGTCCGCAGTGCAACCTGGCAGCTACACTTCAACCATTTTATGCAATTAAGGAGGCTTCCACAAGTTTCAAAATCGAATTCCTCCCAAACTTCGCACAGGGCAATGAAAGATAGGCCAAATGCTCTTTCGTTCTCATCAGCAAACTTATAATTGCTGGCTTTTAATTCGAAAATAGTGGTGAGGACAGAGCTGTATGCTTTGACCAAGTCCCATACCCCATATCGATCAGAATCCCGGAAGAATATAGCAATCCAGGAGCAGAGTTCTTTTCGGATGTGTGGCCGCCAGTCCGGTATCCCTGAGAGAATGTGGCCTAGCTCAACGTACTCTGGGGTGTAGGGGACATCACTTGGATACTTGAGGACAGTGTTTGATAATGATGACCACAAAAATTCATTTTGAAGGATCGACCGCAATTCTTCGTCCTGATAATACCATCTGGCGTTGCCTTTCAACAACACAATGGCAGCATTCCTGGAACTACCACCAGGAATTGAAAGTGCATGTAAGATCACATGAATGTTTTCTTTTGCTGGGGCATAATTATAATAGACCAGAGCCCCCAAAAGACTGGTGACCCCAGCTATTGTTCTACCATCCCAGGGGGTATCTTCACAGGAGATAGGGATCTGTGCTAGTGCCTTTTCCACCCAGACACCCTTTCCAACTTCAGTACTGGAATAATAAAAGTCTTCTGTGAAGTGGGCAGTCGCCAGAATGACATCAATCCATCCTTCAGAATGAGGAATGGAATCACAAAACCCGTACACAAGCATACAAACCCGATAATAGGGATCCCAGAGCCTAACTTTATTCTTAGATGAGGGAATGATCTGACCAGTGATGTCTATAATTTTTGCGGCAGTATTCATAGATATCACCCCCTTCCAGAGGCTGGAGCTCAGTGTATTGAAGAAGTGTTCAAACAATTGGAGTTGAAATTGGCTGCATGATGGTCAGTAGTTCACTATTGGCTTCAATGGGCTCTCACCTCTTGTCCATCCAAATGATATCAGAAGTGCTCACAGGGGAGACAAAACTTGTGACACAGAATAGAAAATCTGTCACAGCTAACCGGTATAGGTCTGGAATCACCTTGAATTGGTCCAGGAAATATTGTGATAACTCTGGGTTTGCTCCCGGGGTGAGATGTTGGAAAGACGGTATGTTGTGTAGCGCCCATTTCATACCTTCGATGTCGGAAGTGATGCTTGGGTTGCCTGTTAAAATTCCCAATGTGTGTTCCAATTCGGGTGAGACGTTTGTGCGATTGTCTAGCAATGTAAATTTTGGCTCTGGATTGTTATCAAAATTTGCAGAGTAAATACAGCGTAGGCTGCAATATGCCCTTCCAAGATGGACTGCACGGAGGGACATTCCTTTCCGGACATTGTATAAGTAAATTGAATTATCAGCGGTGTGCCAGTGCTCAAAGCACATGCAGAGATTATCGCGTAACCTGGTCAGCTGTGGCCCTACATCCATCCAACCTGGCCATTGTAGTTCCACAGCAACTTCGGATACTGCATCCATCACCTGGGGATCAGTTGAAGTCTCCAGAACCCATGAGACAGCCGGGACTTCTATGGATGGTACAAGAAGTGATGTGTTAAATAGTGGAGTGGGATCCCTTGTGATGAATCTTTCATTGTTTTCTGGACCCTGAGGTTTGGTGAAATATGGCAATAAATCCCGAGAGCATACTGAGTAGAGATATTGGATGAGCCTGACAGTTCTCCTGGTGAACAGACCGGAGAAGACCTTCACTTTAACCCATAAGGTCATTGGGATAAACCGAGCTACCAGAGGTGCAAGGGGAGTTTGGAAGGGAGAATCTGGGGAGATGACCGCAGATACAAGAAAGGCGATGTATGCCGTGGACCCTAGAGATGTCATTGTAAGTGCAATGATGGCCAGGGAAACATGTGTGGTCCATAGATACATAGAGAGACCAGCTGCAAAGAGAAACAACCCAAACTGGAGAAGCAAGGGGAACATCAGCATGATAGTGTCAAATTTCCATTTGCGCAGGCCATCAAATTTGCGCTGGCGCTCGAGGCCACGGGCTTCGAGGGTCCCCCGCTCCCCTGCTGCCATGTAATACATCAACCACTGCTTTCCGAGCACAGCCAGTAGTGCAGCAAGCAATGTCGATCCCAGGCTAATGTAGAGAAGGCTTTGAGCCACCAAAATGGTTGGAGCTGTGTGATGGGGTGTAATTTCCGGTTGGATCTGAATGATGAATGCAGAAGCAACTGCTGAGAAAAGACCGGCCTGGAATTTGATCTTTAGCTAGATAGAATGTAAGACAGGAGCGATACGCACAAATATCAATGCTGTATCGAGCTCCGTGCTATACTTTTGATGAAATTCCCTGTCGTGCTCATCCGCGAGGGTCTTGTACAGGTTCCAAAAATTGGTTCTCTTGTCGGTAGCGGATATGTTCGGTTTAAGATCTTCGACAGCTGTCTGCAATCTTCATAGAATTAGACGGAATATTACGGTGTCAGCACGCAACTCACTTGCTCATTTGCTCCTTGTTATCCTTTGCTAGATCTGTGAAACACGCCTGCATCGCACGGATGAACCTGGTATTCGTTCAGCGATCTCGAGGACCCAAAAACGATTAGTGTACTTGTCAATGGGCGTATCCGTGGATGCGGAATCTCCGTCAGCAGCGTGACTGGGGTCGTTTCGAGCATCAGGGACGGCAGAGTTGTGCTCTCCGGAGGGAGGGTACATTCTGAGGGCGAGAATGAAATTTGGGGGTGGAGCGGTATACGGAACGGTAAACTAGCGGTCGTGGCCCTTGATAAGCCTCCTCACTTCAGGTGTCTCCCACGGAATGTCCCTTGCTTCCCAGATAGAGAAATACCGCTGCGTCACATGGGCATGTGCATGTGGTCATTTGTGGGCGTTGACATCAAGAAGCCGGTCCCCGCCTCCTTCTCTTGAGTGCAGTGGGACTCGCCAGTCTTATGACTTTGACGCGTGTTCCTGCACTACCGATGCGCAGATGGCCCGGAGCTTGGCTGGACATGTAATAGACTTTCAGTCGATTTCCAGTGCGAATCGGAATCTAGCCAGCGGGCGACATTTATTGACAGGAAGAGTTGGGAACTTGCCGAGGGAGTTGTGGAGCAAAATTCATCTTGAGAAGAACTGAAGTAGCAGATAACGGGTATGCTGGGCAAAAAAAAAATCAAGTTTCCCTGATACGCATCGACGGGGAATCGAACCCCGAGCGGCGAGCTCATCATGATACGCGGCTTTGTTCTAACAAGAATTTGACGCGTGTTCATACACCACCGATGCGCAGATGACTGTGAGCGAGGTCGGGCGGGTGGTAAACTTTCAGACAGTTCGGAGTACGGGCGAGCCGGAATTCGGTGAGTGGGAGACGTTCAGAAGGAGAACTTGTATGATATCCGAGGTTTGGTCAGTTCGGCAGGTAAAATGGTGCATTGTATGGCGATGATGGGTATGCCGACCAAGAAAAGGGCACGAATTCGTCGGGATCCCCAAAAAGAACACGAAAAAAATGTGGGTGGCAGAAGAACGGAAGAGCAATGGGGAATTACGATATCACCGCTGCATATCGGGTTATCAGCCAGGCAACACAAATGGTAATCTGTGGACCCGGTTCGATAGAATAGCAAGGGTCTCTCGAGGAATATATATGGGTCCCAGCAAGGATGGCGGACGACGAGGAGGGGGATTCAGCACCAGATGGAGATTATCAGGATTCAGAAGCGACAATTCGAGAAGGCATTCGAATTGCGAAGAGGACCAGCGCACAGAAAATCTTGAGGAAAGCACCCAATAGAACCTGAAACATAGCCGTGGCCACCAGCCCAGGTGGTCCCCTGAAGCCCAAGATAGAATAGAGACGACTTGGTGTTCGGCAGAGATGGGCGTCAAGAGCAAGCACCCAACAAGCGCTCGTAACATGTGACTGTGAGACTCTCCCAATTGATCTTCCTCCGAGCTTGATGCGCCGAGGGACGCTTATCTGTCTAGTGACTGTATTGTGGACTCTGTGTGCTTGCTGGCCGTCTCTGGGCCATCTATAAGCTTGCTTCTTGTCTCCCCAAGATTACTGCTTGTCTCTGCGAGGCCTACACACCTTCACGGGGATCTGGCCATTTTACGAGCTTGTTACTCATCTTGCGCGGTCTACATCCGATGCCCACATTCAAGGTCGTAGTAATCGGCGCCTCGGGCGTAGGAAAGACGAGTCTCCGTGGCCAGGTGCGTCTCTCCCAACCCCTGAAAAACAGGAGCTAACTTTGAATTTTCATACAGTACATCTCTTCGCGCTTCTCGTCCTCCTACCGCGCCACCATCGGCGCGGACTTCATCACCAAAACGCTCCCCCCGCTCCCGAGCTCGCCCTCCCCCGAGCCCATCACGCTGCAGATCTGGGACACGGCGGGCCAGGAGCGCTTCTCCTCGCTCGCGTCCGCGTTCTTCCGCGGCGCGGACGCCGCCGTGCTCCTGTACGACGTCACGCGCCCCGAGACGCTGCACGCGCTCACCAAGTGGTGGGCCGAGTTCAAGGACAAGGCGCCCGTCGCCGAGGGAGACACGGGGTTCTGCGTCGCGGTCGTGGGAAATAAGCTCGATCTGTTGGCGGGGCTGGGGGTTGGGGAGCATGGGGAGGGGGCGCAGGAGGGCCTGGTGACCGCCGCGCAGGGCGCGCGCTTCGTGCGCGCGCTCGTCCCGCGCCCGGACACGCCCCCGCCGACGCCCGGCAGCCAGTCACGACTGAGTCTGGACGCGGAGCAGCTGCGGCTCGACGCGGAGGAGGACGACGTCGACGGGGACGCCTACGACGACGAGGCTCTCGCGTCCTCGGAGCTCACCGCGCGGCCCCTCCCATCCACCCCCGAGCCCATCTCCATCCTGCGGCACCCGCACCTCTCCGCGCCCAACGGCACCGGCAAGGGCAAGCACCGCAAGTCCGCCTCCTCGCTCTCCTTCTCCCCCGCGTCCCTCTCGCCCTCGGCCTCCACCCCGCACAGGGCGAGCTCGCGCGCACGGAGCGCGCGCGCGAGCACGGCGACGAGCACGTTGACGGTGTACCACACGCCGTCGTCGAGCGTCTTCAGCGACGGCGCGAGCGAGTACTGGCACGACGCGCAGTCCAGCATCTCCCACTCGCAGCGCTCGTCGCTCGCGCATTCGTACTCGCCCGTGCGGAATGGGTTCGGGAACCGGCGTGTGGGCGAGCGCTCACCGAGCGAGGTGACGATCACGCCGGCGCGGTTCTCGTCTACGTCCCGCTCGCGCTCGTCGGCGGAGAGTTCGCCGTCGCCGTCGCCGCGGCGCGGGCGGGCAGACGACGCTAATGAACGGGACGGGGACGAGGGGCACGTATACATCGGCTACTCCTCCGCCTCTGCCTCTAGTCCCACCACCACCAACGGCGTCTCCGCCTCCTCATCCTCGTCCACCCCCCGCCTCGGACTCGCGCCCATAATCACCTCCCCCTCCCCCTCCCCATCCGCCGACACGGAGAACCCCTTTGCGCGCACGAAGAAAAAGACGCCCGCGGAGCGCGCGCTGGAGCGCGGCCCGTCGAGCGCCGCGCTGAGCCCGCTGCCGTATGCGCAGCACCTGCCCTTTACCACCCTCACCGCTGCATCCGCCTCCGCGCCCTCTGCTTCGACCGCGCCCGGGGCTGGCGCTGGCGCCGCGGCTGGAAGCTCCCCCGCGCGCGCGTCCCTCGAGTCCCTTATCCCACCCTCCTCCACCACCACCGCCCCCTTCTCCTCCGCACCCGCCCCCGCCCCCGCCCCCGCCCCCTCCTTTCGCCCCACCCTGCCGACGACGGAGTGGCTCGCGGAGCCGGACGTCGGCGGTGGGAGCGGCGCCGCGCACTTCCGCACCTCCGCGCGCACCGGCGCCGGGGTGGAGGACGTGTTTGGGTGGGTCGCACGGCGGCTTGTGGCGCAGGCGGGGGTGCGGGAGCGGGAGATGGGGTACGACGAGGGGACCGTCCGCGCGCGGAAGGGGACGGGGAGTGGGTGGGGGAGTGGGGGGTGGGGCGGAGGGCAGGGGGCGGAAGAGAGGTTGAGGGTGCGGGTTGGTGCGAATGGGAATGGGAACGCGAACGGGAAGGGGGGGGAGGGGGGGAGGTGTTGTTAGCCCGCAAGGGAATAATTTATTAAGGACGGTGTAGTTATTCGATATCTAGGAAGGGTGGATGTAGTATACTTATATCGTACACATATTTTCTCGTTTGTTTTTGGTGCAGTTCGTATTTTTATTGTATGTAGTCTGGTGGAATTTGGATTCGGATTGAAAGGGAGATGAGGGGCGAAGGGATACGACGTAAACATATTTCTCGCGTTCGTACCCCTTACCCTGCCCAGCCCACAGCTATGCACATCGGTAGCGTAGTTTGGGAACGCGCGTCGAACACATATTTGTGTTGTGCGGATCGAAGGGAGATTGAATCGCCGCGCTGCAACGACGGACTTTGCCTTAACCCCCAGCCTCATATTTTTCAGTTGCCTGATGCATTCACACGGTGTGAAGAATTTTCTCGACGAGACCAAGACGAGACCGTCGTTTTTGACTTTCTCTTTTGCCCCTTTTCTGCGTTTCGCCGATCGACGAATGCTGACTGTTCCGTTGCCGATACTCCGTCGGATATTCCTCTGATGCGTACGTGAATTGTCATGGGCTTATTCGGAGATTCGGGACGTGCGAGACTCAAGGCGCCGTTTACCCGAGGCGTTAACTACAAAGCCTGCTACTCAGGCGCTGAAACTTCAGCCCACATCCAACAGTACGTCCGAGTTTCAGTCACTGCCAGGCATATACTAACCCGAGTTGCCCTAGACCCACCATGGCCACCAGCACGCGCCAGAATTACATTGAGAAAGTCGCTATCGTCGGCGTAAGTTCAACTTTCCTAATTGAAAAACTAGTCACTCACACTGCCTCAGGCGGGGGGCCAAATGGGCACATTCATCACCGAGGCGCTGCTCAAGACCGGGAAACATCACATCACCGCCATCACCCGGGCCGACAGCACCTCCAAGATTCCCGCCGGCGTCGAAGTCAAGAAGGTCGACTACGAGGATTCCGCATCGCTGATCGAGGCTCTGCGCGGCCAGGACGCGCTCATTATCACCATGAGCGTCATGTCGCCCCCAGGCCAATCTGCCAAGCTCATCGAGGCTGCTGCCGCCGCCAATGTTCCCTGGGTCCTGCCCAATGAATACGGCGGCGATCCCACCGAGACAAAGATGGGGGCGGATACAATGATTGGCCCGGCCAAGCAAGCGGACCGCGACCTCATCGAGAAGCTCGGGAAGAGCTCCTGGGTCGCCATCTGCTGCAGCTTCTGGTACGAGTACAGCCTCAGCACTGGACCCCTCACGTACGGCTTTGACTTCGAGAATCGTTCCGTCACGTTCATCGACGACGGCACCACGAAAGTCAACACCACCACTTGGCCCCAGACCGCCCTCGCCGTCGCCCGTCTTCTGAGCCTCAAAGTGCGCCCCGACGATGCCGACGACAAAAGCGCCACATTGTCGCAGTTCCGCAACAAGCCGGTGTACGTCGCGTCCTTCTTGCTCAGCCAGAAGGACATGCTCGAGTCCGTGTTGCGGGTCACTGGAACGGAGGAGAGCGAGTGGAAGGTCGAACATGAGGCGCACGAGGCGCGCTTCGCTGCGGGAGTGGCGCAACTCAAAGGGGGGGATCGCCGTGGGTTCGCGAAGCTGCTCTATGCCAGGGGGTTTTATCCGGACGGGTCGGGGAACTATGAGGCGAGACATGGATTGCACAACGATATTCTCGGGTTGCCGAAGGAGGATTTGGACGAGTTTACGAGGATCGCGGTGGAGAGGGCGGAGCGTAAAGTATGAGTGTTTTAAACGTCGGATAGTCGTCGCAAATCATGATTATTTTGAATTTGACTGGTGTAAACCACTGCAGATCGGATCTTGCTGAATCCAGGGAATTTATCTCGGAACATGACCATTCATCGCCAGTGCAGTGCTAAATGACGACACGAGTAGCCTGAGAGAAGTACGTTGATCTGCGAGCAAGGTGAGTGCCTCGCAAGCCCGTCGCGTGAAGTGTTCTTATAATCTTCAAGGGTCATAAATTCCGGGTCCCGCCGCGGTTGGCCAGATTGAAACAAGATATTCAAGTGGAAATCAACAAGAAGCGACATACTCAGATCAGCTGCGCAAACACTCGCGAAAGGTGTTTCTGCGAAATGAACCGCGATTGGACATCGAGCGGACATGCCTCTAGCGCCAAGCGAGATGACATGCACTGGCACTGCTGGCCCGCGCACATGTCGACGGCAGACAAAAGGCGCTGGGTGAGGGCCGGGTGGAAGCGCGCCTGGAAAACGATACCTTATAGCTAAGAATTTGGACGTGGATAACCGAAGTGGGCTTACCACCGGCCGTCCCTCAGCAGTTCAGCAGCGAGGGGACGAAGCCCTTGCGGGCATAACGCGACGAGGCCACCGGTCTCGCCATAGATTGCCCAGGCTCGCGATACGAGGCTTCAAACAAGCCGGCTGAGCTATCGACGTCGCTCGAGGAAGGGTCATTAATGAGGTCTTGAGGACCTTACCGGGTGTTAGAAAACGTGGATGAGTTAAGGATGGAGGGCGGCACACCTTGCACAGACGTCAAGTCGCACAGGGGGCAAACATGATAGCACTTGTCATACTGGCATCGGACAGGCATCCGCTGGGCATCGGACAGGCATGTGTTGGGCATGTGTCAGGCATGTGGCAGGTAATTTCTCACCTGCCTGCCATGTGGTGGGAATGTTTCACATCCAAATTACTGTATAGCTATTGGCTTCTTTGCCTGTTGTCAATAGTATGGCACAGCGGTTATTGTTGTGTAATAACCTGTTTGCTGACTCTTTTGTCCATTTCGGTTGCACCTGTGTTCAATCCCTGCATTGCACTTCTTTTTTCGCTTTTCCCAGCAGAGCTCTTCACATCAGATTGATGCAGTCTAGCACATCTGAAGACCGTTCTATGGTATCATTCTTGATGTTTTGCACGAAGATAAAAATTTAGGTACTATTCTGCACATTGGGTCTGATTTTCGCATTTTTCTCTTTCCTCCTTTCCTCTTTGCCCCCGGAGTTTTCCAGGATTGTTTTCTATATATCCTGTGTATAAGTGTATGAAATAACTAAAGGATTTGGAGAGTGAAAGATATTGAGAAAGGGTTGCCGGATCATCAAAGTCAGTTAATCCCCATGAATGTTCTGGCCTCGCGCCTCATCCTTAACTTCTGGGGAAAATTGAAGAGCCTTTTGTATCCTATTGAAGGCCTTCTGCTTCATCAGAATTTCTTGCCATGATGAGGTTCTCATGTTCTGGATGCGAGGAGGCTGCAGTCACGAATGGCAAGGCAGCTGCTGAGTAGTGCTGCCTGAAACACATGAAGCGGGGGTATGAGTCCCCAATTTACCACAAGGAACAGTTCTTGCCCCTCCCCCTCAAAGATCCTGCAAAAAAACCCTTGCCTTGGGCCTGCAAAGTCTTCCTATAAATTTGTATCAATATTTGTGTTGTTAACAGTGGAAAGTTAGATTCTCAAGCCACGTCACAGGAGGCCATTGATGCCCTCATCCTTGTGGAGAGGGATTATCGAGGGTGCATGGTCGGTGAAGCAGCAGCCACTGATGACATTATATCTCAGGACTTTATCAAGCAGCTAGGATATTAGTGACAACCAGTGGTATATGGTAAGTGGCTGGAATCTAATACATGATAAAGAGCCTTACATCCAAAGCAGACTGCGAGATCTCTGAACAACCAGAATGTCATGAGGAGCTTCATGTACAATGCCTACAAGTTCAAGCAGTGAAGGACGAGGCAGTGGAAGAGCTTGTCTGTACGAGACAAGACCCTTGTGAGGGACAGCATGAACTCCATGTCGTGCCCAAAGCCTCAAGTTCTTCATTGGCTGCACTCAAAGGCAGCAAAGTTTATTGCCAAGGGACAGCAGAGCATGAGCATATATATATACTATTGAATTATCCTCCGATTAAAATGCTTGAACTGATAATTCATAACCTTGCATAGACACTGAAGTGTGAACTCACCAATTCAGGGTCAGAATTTGGGCAAGTCCGATTATTTGCCCTTTTTATTTTATCTCTGGCATTGGGGACTGAGAGGTCTAGAGAAATTAACCTGATACAGTTCAATATGTATTCATCCTGTTCCTCAGTGCAAGTTTAACCCTAGAGGCAGCGCTAGCCCCCATGTTCATGTTTAAAAAATCTGCTGCTCAGTTTGTACAAACACCGAGAAACCAAACATATAATATTCAAGAGTGGCCTATTTACTGTGTTTACAATGCAAAAGAGTCATTGAGCAACTACTATGGACAATTGAGAAAGATTACGAGGACTGCCATGTCACAAATAATTTGAGGAGCAGCAAAGGGATACTGGTAAAGTGGAGAGTTCTGGAAGCCTTACTGTGATTGAATGGTAAAATTTGAACTTTTTGGAGGGTAGGGTGGCCGTTGGGTTGGAATGGCAAGCATTGGGGGGTGGAAAGTCCCAAATCTTTCATCTATTGGTTCTGTCTAATGGGCTAACCCCGATTATACCTAAATTCAAAGTCTATTACTCCATACTAATTACTCATATCCGGACCATTGGTCCCACAAACTCCTGCAGATTTAGTATATCATCCCTCCAATTGGTTGGTTGAGGAGTCATCTCGACTCACAAAACTGCTCAGCTAGTTGGTTCCGTTTTCCTACAATTCATCTGTTCTTCATCTCCAGCTCTATGTCCCGATCTCCTGAAGGTCTTCTTTGTCTATATAGTCTTTGTAGGCTGTAGCCTGAATACAATATCCCTATTTGTATGGTTGTCTTGAATCGTTCTTGAAGTCTTGTTCTTAGTAAATCTTAGATCTCTCCATGTTCACATTTGGATGTTACTCTGTTCTTGTGTACTAAGCATGTGAAATTGTGTAATGCTACCTACCTACCTAGTCCATAACTTCAACTCGTCCGACTCGACAGTCTGGGCCTGCACGTAATCTAACATGTCGCAATCTTGATATCAAACAGATGCAACTTTTGTGTCTTGTCAATCATTCCTGAGTGACTTCAGTTTGCCTACACACAGTATAGCCAAATTCCATCCCCTCTCCTCGGTATGTGTACTAATAAGCCTGATCTTGGCCCTGTTTGTGGAGGTACTGCTAGAGGTCTTCCACATTGTCTTGACAGTGATAGTAGACTTATAGCCTATTCGTTCAGAGCTCCTGAAAGCCTCTTGTATATAGAGATTGAGTGTTTGACTATGAGAAATATGTGAAACACAGAAATTCCTGTGTACTTGATTACATGACTTATGAGCATTGTCTGCATGAGTACAGGTATTTGCGCTGACTCGCCTTCTTCCCACCACCTCCCTGACACCCCTTCTCGTACATGTTGTAGATGTTTCCAATGGGGATGTCATTATCTTTGATGAGTGTGGTGTGCTTGTCAAAGAAATGCCTGACAACAGGCTCATTGAATACCTTCACACGTTTGGGATTGAGGCTGAAGGCAGTAGCCACAGTGATGGAAGGATGTTGTTTTAGGAATTTGTTGATCCAATTGTGGCTGGGCTTTTTTCCGAGAGGATGCAGGTGTTGGGTGCCTGCACAGATCGACTTTTTGCACAGGGGTTTACCGGTCGCAATGAGGTGCTCAATCTATTTGACAAGGACATGCTCCACAGAGGGGCTGAGGTACTAGTGGGCCTCTCAAACCACCCAAGGGGATTTGTGAATATTATTGAGGCGAGCATAGAGAGTAGAGTAAGACAGGCCCTTAATGCGGGCAGCCTGCTTGATGTTGGGTTTCTAGCCAGCTTCTGTTGGAGATGCTGCTCACACACCCTCTGGATCTTCTAATCTTTGACATCCTATGATGGACACGCTCGCATGTAACATGTCAAGGAGGATATCAACAACACATTGATGGTGTCAAAATAGATACCAATGCATTTAGCGAGTGGAGATTGAATCCCCTCCAGAACATCAGAACCCCATCATGGCAAGAAATTCTGATGAAGCAGAAGACCTTCAATAGGATACAAAAGGCCCTTCAATTTTTTCCAGGAGTTAGGGATGAGGCGCGAGGCCAGAACATTCATGGATATTAACTGACTTTGATGATCCGGCAACCCTTTCTCAATATCTTTCACTCTCCAAATCCTTTAGTTATTTCATACACTTATACACAGGATATATAGAAAACAATCCTGGAAAACTCCGGGGGCAAAGAGGAAAGGAGGAAAGAGAAAAATGCGAAAATCAGACCCAATGTGCAGAATAGTACCTAAATTTTTATCTTCGTGCAAAACATCAAGAATGATACCATAGAACGGTCTTCAGATGTGCTAGACTGCATCAATCTGATGTGAAGAGCTCTGCTGGGAAAAGCGAAAAAAGAAGTGCAATGCAGGGATTGAACACAGGCGCAACTGAAATGGACAAAAGAGTCAGCAAACAGTTTATTACACAACAATAACCACTGTGCCATACTATTGACAACAGGCAAAGAAGCCAATAGCTATACAGTAATTTTGATGTGAAACATTCCCACCACATGGCAGGCAGGTGAGAAATTACCTGCCACATGCCTGACACATGCCCAACACATGCCTGTCCGATGCCCAGCGGATGCCTGTCCGATGCCAGTATGACAAGTGCCATCATGTTTGCCCCCTGTGTCGCCGCACTTGATTTCATCCGGCAAGTCGTAGCTGCGGGCCGAACAGCAGCCCTTCAATCTCCCAAATTTTCTGAAATTCGTTCTGTGTTCCGTCATTGAGAGACAGAGCTTGTGGCAGATTGAAGAAAGTTGATACCTTCACCTCGTCCGAAAGACGGAGTTTGCAGAGCGCCTTGACAAATGGGGTAAATGGGAGCCCTCGGCGCAGTATTCGCAAGCTCTGGAGCAGTTCCATTGTCTGAATGGTGCTTAGCCGTGGCTGGCTGGAGGGCCCGGGCGTGGGCGTGGGCGTGTCCGGGCGCGGGACGAGCGTGCGCACGAAGCGCGCACCCTGCGCGGCTGTCACCACGCCCTCCTCGTCCGCCCCCGCCAGCCCCGCCAGCAGATCGACCTTATTCCCGACGACCGCGACGCAGAACTCCGTGTCCCCCTCGGCGACAGGCGCCTTGTCCCTGAACTCGGCCCACCACTTCGTGAATGGGTCCAGCGTCTCGGGGCGCGTGACGTCGTACAGAAGCACGGCGGCGTCCGCGCCGCGGAAGAACGCGGACGCGAGCGAGGAAACGCGCTCCTGGCCCGCCGTATCTCAGAGCTACAGCGTGATGGGCTCGGGGGAGGATGATCTCGGGAGAGCGTTTTGGTGATGAAGTCGGCGCCGATGGTGGCGCAGTAGGAGGACCAGAAGCGCGAGGAGGTGTACTGTACGAAAATTATGGCGGTCAAAATGCACATTTAATCATACGCTACTTTTTTTTGTGTTTTTCAATTTTCCGCTACTTTCATCATGAAATTTGACACTTTGCGCTACTTTCACGGCTCAAAGTGAAAAAATGAATAAGTAGCGCAAAATTGGATTCTGCGCTACTTTCGTTCAAGATCACGCTACTTTTATTCGACAGGTGTGTGATCCGCTACTTTCGCTTAAAATGATCATCGCGCTACTTTTGTGAGGTTGGAATCTATGGCGGTCAAAATGCACATTTAATCAGCCGCAACTTTTTTCCCATGCCGCAACTTTTTTTGGACATTTTGATGATCATGCCGCAACTTTTAGGTCCTTTTGGTCCTCCCAAAATAGTTGCGGCCGAACTTGCTCTCCGCAACTTTTGTTTTTGAGTGCCGCAACTTTTTTTTTTTGGGCCGCAACTTTTTTTTTTCTGAAAGTCATTTTATGTTTGGAAATCATTTCCATGGCTTTTTTTCTCACAACATCTCTATTAACAGCGCGTTTGGGGCGCAACAACGCGATCACGAGAGCTGACTGAGTCTTGGCGTAATACGTGACAAATTGAACTGAGCTCAATTCGGATACAGTGAGGCCACTCACACAAGGTATTGGACCTATGGTACAACTGTCAGTGTCCACATGCTCACCCTTCTCTTCACTCTGTTCAACCAAGGTAATCGTTTTGCCTTTGTGCCCGAGGCACCGGCAATCGCCTGAATATTGCCTTAAGTGGTCTCATGTCAAACTCGGTCCGATTTTACCGGTTGCCTGATCAGCGACGCGCGTCGGCGCGCTCATCCCCCTCCTCAAGTATGTACCAGCTTTACAAGAAAACATACTATATTCCAATTAAACTATATGTGAGGTAGATTAAGGGAGGAGACAAGGAGGAGATATTAGAGAGTGTCGTGCATCGTGTCTGAATAGGTAAAGGATTAAAGGAATGAGCATGCGAGACCGGGGGTCCGAAAATATGGATCCAGATGCGGCAGTGGTATTAGGCGTATGGATTGTATTTAGTTTCCGGGATGTTCAGGCCTGACCGCGGAGTTGGTGTGTAGTTCCGCACACTGGGAGTCGACGACCTTCCAGATGACATGGCAGCTCCACCGCGAGCTAATCCAGAGCCCTGGGTCGTGGACGAAACCGGGCCTGAGCTTCCAGCCGTCCCGAAAGCCAATGTCGGAGGCATTGAGGAAATGGAGGTCGACGTCGATGGGAGTAAGGTGGAGCCGAAGAGCGAGTCCGAGAGGAATGGGCTGTCTGAGGTCATGGGCCCTGCCCCCTGCCTTGATGGATCGAAGGAGAAGGATGAGGTGGCTGGGGCGAGGCGAGGGGAAGGGACTTCGTCATCGTCGGAGACGGTATCCACGTCAATTGCATCTGGGAATCTGTGAGTCACAGCGGCTCCGGGATCCTGGTGGTCTGTACGTACTCTCGCGAGACTCCCGGGAACCAGACCGTGCTCGTTTTGCATCTTCCAAGTCAGATATGCCAACGTTGAAAGATGGTGATGCAGTACGCTTGCGAGAGCCTGAATCGCCTTTGCACAGTGAGATGGAAGTATAGCTTCAAGATGAGACACTCACCGAAGCCCGAAATCTCCTCAATGTCGTCATCGCGGTCAGTGTCAAAAAGGGATTTCTTACCCGGGACCTCGGATAACCTGGAGCTATGGCGGTGGACTCTAACGCCCTCGGTATCATTCCTGGGTTCCTTCTTGACCTTCAGATTGACGAGTTCCCTGATACCGTGGTTCTCATCAGAGTCCCAGTCGGAATCCTCAGATGATCCGACCTCAATCTCCGAAACGGAACGCGGATGAGGCTGGGTCGGATTTGATTTGCCCACAGTGCGCCTCACAGGCTTTACGTCTTCGTCCTCGGATTCGGAAGGCATATCCTCGCCGGCCCGCAGACGATGGATGGCAACCTCCCAACCCTCCCTGTAGACGCAGGAGGGGATTTTGTGGCGGGTTGCTGCAAGAATTGTCAGATCTTTGATAACACGGAATATCCTCGCAACGCACCAACACGAACAGCCAAATCCTTGTAATTCCGGTTAGTCCCCGTCCCTTTCGCATCATCGAGGTCTTCTCCCCCACCAGGTCTCGTCTTCATGACATAGATCCTCTGCTTCTCCTTTCCCACCAGGAAGTAATGTGGGGTCACGTCAGAATTGCCGTACTTCTCATCCAGATAGTCGAATACCCCGGGCTGGCCAAGCATATCCCGCAGCCACTGTCCAACGCGGATGGGCAGCCAATTTCGATCAAACTGGAGAGGATTGCCATCGGGATCCTTGGTGACCATGAGGCCCTGCTCGCGAAGCCTCTCGGTCACCTGGCCCTTGGGACAACGGGTGTCTCGGATCTCGTCCTGGACGTGCTCATGAATCAATAATGTGAAAAGAATAGGAAGATGTGACGTACATCAACCCCGCAGACGTAGACTTGGATACTCCCAATGGTCACAGCCCGCGCACTCGGCTGGGCATTCCCTTTGCGCTTGGTTGATTGCTACAAAATCTGATATCAGTCACTGTCTGTGGGCGACATTCCATCACGTACCTTTCCCAGAGCGGATGAAGAACTTCCGCCATCTTTGGGACGGTATCCAGCACTGGTTTCACGACGAGCATCAGCATCAGTGACCGGCTTTGCTTTCAGACGATCCGGGACCGTGTATTTTGCCAAACGGTCCGCGAGGATATCATTCATGGTGCGATTCGCAGTCCGAGGAGCTGACAGCGAATGAGCTTGCTTGCGATGTTTACAATGCTTGCATTTTGGGTTTTCTGATGTGGCCCCTTCGTGCTTCGGTTGGTATCCTGGGCACGAGCAGCCCTTTCCCTCCTTTCCAGAGCAGGGCATGTGAGACAATTTTTGAGAGCGTACGTGGCAATGTTTTTGAGAGTTTGGATTCTTCAAATTCGCTAATGCTCGATCACATCAGAGTACGATCGACGGTACTGCTAGATCATATCAATATCTCCACTCTCTACCGCCCGGATTTTAACCATTAGCTCCAGACCCTGTGCCCATTTCACTGCTCGGGGCCACCAAACTGTGAACGGCAGAGCAATCGGAACATCCTTTCGACCCACTTTGATGATTTCAATCTCGCTGTACACGCCATCTTCCCACTCGCCCTCTGCAACACCTAGTCCATCAGGAATTATACCCTCATTGTGTGCCTCTCTTAACGTGTCGGCGAAAATCTGCTCGGCTTCCTCGTTTGCGAAGGGCAACTTGTTTTCCATAACTTCGATCGCTTCGTGTCGAATGTGATGGTCTTGATCACCGGCGATGGCGAGGTCCAAATCACCTTTCAACGTACCTGAGTTATATTTCCTAGAATAATCTAAATGGTTACCTTCCTGCCCATAGCGCTGCAGAATATCTGGATGTACATTCTCGAAGTCATCGCCATATTTGCCATACAGCAATTCACCGACGAATCGCATATCCTAAGGAGTATTGTCAGCGTAACTTTACAATGTATGAAACAAGAATCACAGCGGGGGTTTGATTTTCTCCCTTGCCAGAAATCGGGTGGTGATTCCACTGATTTTGAAATTCTTTGCAGTCCTCATTAATGTCGTCCAAAAAGAGGTGATGCAAAAGCCACAGATGGTGAGGATCATCTGGATCAAATCTGTGCAACCTTTCGAGCCGGAGAAAGAACCCCCGCCACCGGCGTGCAAACTGGGAGCCAACTTCAACCCATAGACGCTCAATACGAGTATTTCGTGTTGATCTAGACCCATGTAGTCAGATCGGACCGGGAGATTGTGAAATTGCTTACGTTCCCCACAAAAAGGAGCCGCGGTTCGGGCCGCGATACTTTATCATCCAAATGGAGACTTCAATATTTCCCCCCCCTCGATCTCCCCGAGCACGAGAGGGGGCACCATATATTTGAACTGCTTGCAAAAACAGATCGAGGACGGTTTCGGCCTTGTTGTTTGTGCTTGCTTTCAGCCCCACGACCTGAGATTTTATATTAGGGGCAAATGTAGTTCAAGGTAAGAAGATCCTACCATTCGATCGTAGCCATCAACGAAGCCATGAATAACGATGCCCCAGCGGATGAGTTTGTGGTGTCCATCCAAGTGCCAGACCGAGTTTGGACGTGGCGAATAGTATTCTCGGCGTTTAAGCGTATGCTTCCGCAGAACTTGACCCAACCCATCAATACGCAATAGTGATTTTCGCACCCTCTCTTTCTGAACCTTAAGCCCATGCGTTCGGAGGAAACCGATAAGATACCGAAGTCCTGACGAAGGTTTGGTTCGTTTGAAGTGTTTCGTCAATATGTCGAGATCCTGATCACTCAGATCGGAATAGCGTTTGTAAACTCCATATTGCTTGAGATAATTGTGGAGGGTATTGCGATGGATCCCAAGGCCATTTGCCAGCGTTTGCAGGGTGATTTTACGGTGGTCCGAAATGGCGTCCGCGAGCCATACTGGTTCGACCACCTTCCTAGGTCTGCCACGACCATTTCGCTCAACGCGGATTGGGGCAACGTGCCTGAGTTTTCGATTTTCTCTGTTCATGATATCAATTACAAAAAGGGCTCAGAAGTTTCTGTTATGATACTCACATCCCATCTGCTATGGCAGCGGCACGCTCCAGATCGACCATGATCGCACCGAGGGCATCAGCACATTCTTCAACCCATACACGATCTCCAACTTCTGGGACAAGAGCATCCAAAATGGGGATTATTCGGTTCAGAATCTGGTCTGAATGTACGCGGAGCCTCAGGGGATCCGCCTCCTCCTGACGCAGCAGAGTTGAGGCCCGATCATACGCACATGAGATGATGTTGTGTGCCTGCAACACATCGGCAGACCACTGAAAATTGTCGGGTGTGTCTGGGAGCGCGGGGAATTGTCCGGGATGAGCCATGTGAAGTGATCGTGAGCGGGGTGGAGAAGTCGTATATCAAGAAGCGCGAGGCAGTGATGTGGTCTTGTTTGGCTTCATCTCTGGCACGTGGCCGACGACGCGTCGCTTTTCCAGGCCCTTCCGCTCAGAATCAGATGTCCCAGTCCGACTCAGAGCATGCCACAACCGCTGCTTCCGGAAATGTTGTCCGTCATCCGGTCTTCTATTTCGGGGATGGATCCGCGATATTCGGCTTGAAAGTGTGTCGTATTTCATGTCTACCAAATGTCCAATTTTAAATTTTTAACTTGACGTTGATCGGATTTCAGAGCCAAATATCCAGGGGCGAGCCCATTGTTATGCTGTATAAACTCCACTCCAGTGTCCTTGGCTCTCGATCCGCTTTTTTTGCCTCCATGTTCTCACTGCCTAGGGGTCCAGATGCTTCATCGCAGGTCCTGTCGGAGGGACAGGTGGACGAAAATCCGATTGGGCTACCAATGATTAGCCAATTCGACTTCGACAATTTACTGACGTACTTCTATAAAGGGCCTAGGTATTCCTGGATTCTGTTTTGTGTATATATTGGGCTAATGTCCTGCTCTAGCGAACATCCGACAACCAACGAATTCCTGGTTTCCGTCCTGTCTCTGTCCACCTTCTTCGAGATCAAGGATGGAAGGACCCATGCCATTTCCCAATTAACTCGTCCTGGCAATACTTTCCCCCCGGCACTTCAATTTCAACTCGCTCGTTGCTATCGTGTTGATCATTGGATCGAGCCTGCATTCCGCAAGCTTGTGGAGATGCCCATTGAGAACCTCGACATGTACCAAATGGAGCAGATCGGACCACACGGTTTTTTTCAGTTGGTTCAGACGAAAGAGAGGCTTCTCCACGTCCGCCGACAGCTCGCTTTCCACATCCCGCCCGTAGTTCTTGATGGGGACTGCACCACTCCAGCCTACTGCACCCATGCCTGGGCCTGTGAGTGGAAGGAGAAAGTGCCGCGGATGCTCCACCACCCGGATGTGCCGTGTGATGCTGTTTCTCTTCTTCGGGCCCTCGAAACTGCAACGATTCACGAGCTGTGCAAGCCGTGTCAAAAGTTGTCAGTCACCTGGTTGTGGGGTAAAGGATGGTCGACTGATGAAGAGAAGGAAATTGAGGATGGAATTGCGGAGCTGATGACGTTACAAACAGGGGGGCCAGTTCGGGCGAAGACAGAAGAATCAGAGCCTATCCCGTAAAAAATAGAGTTTCTTCTTCGTCTAGAATTCAGTGGCACTGTTCCAAAAACAATTGAGACCACATGGTTGATGGATGTCATTGGATGACGCACTAACGGGGCAACAAGTCCATTTCACCAACTTTGCAACAGATGAGTACGTCATCCACGGAATCAAAAAGGTGAGGAAAGGGGAACACTGATTTCGAGGCTCGAACAGGGGCCACACAACGACGCGACAGGACAACAACATTACTCTATCCAAGTAGACTATGGAACCATGATAGATCAAGGAGACCATGAGTTGCTACACACAGTAACACAGACACCACATTTTCGCGAGATCTGCCATTGATCATACCAAATGGTCGCGATATCATTCAGATGCAATGTCACACACGTCTCGTGATCGCGTTGTTGCGCCCGAAACGCGCTGTTAATAGAGATGCTGTGAGAAAAAAAGCCATGGAAATGATTTCCAAACATAAAATGACT
Source organism: Mycena maculata (assembly GCA_029448575.1). Taxonomy (NCBI): domain Eukaryota; kingdom Fungi; phylum Basidiomycota; class Agaricomycetes; order Agaricales; family Mycenaceae; genus Mycena; species Mycena maculata. The sequence goes on along the minus strand of JARJLG010000084.1, from coordinate 248,383 downwards.
TTCAAAAAAAAAAGTTGCGGCCCAAAAAAAAAAGTTGCGGCACTCAAAAACAAAAGTTGCGGAGAGCAAGTTCGGCTGCAACTATTTTGGGAGGACCAAAAGGACCTAAAAGTTGCGGCATGATCATCAAAATGTCCAAAAAAAGTTGCGGCATGGGAAAAAAGTTGCGGCTGATTAAATGTGCATTTTGACCGCCATAGGAATCCCGCTACTTTTTTCGGACATAATTTTTTTTTTTGCGCTACATTCGCACAGAATATCTATGGGTCCATGGTACAGTATCCAGTTGTACGGTAAAGGCGTAAACTAAGCTGGGTATACAAGAGGCCGGTCCGGGGCCACCGGCCCGATAGCCTACTCGGGCCTGTCGCAAACACAGTACTCATGCTATGGCAAGCTGTGCGAGAATGAATAGCAGGGCTTGGAGTGTGGAGGCAGGCAGATGGTCCCATCGTCGTACACACTCTGCAGGCCAATCCGTCCATGTTCTGGAGCCCGAGGAAGCAGCCTCCTGCCACCTTTGGAGGTCAGTATAGACACGAGATAGGTGAACGGGATGGAGAGGACGGGGCAGCCAGCAGATGTTTGATTGAGAGGAGCTTTGGGTGGTCATTCTGCAGCGGAAGTGCAGGAGCTATGGGAGCTGAGATGAGGTGCTGGTGTGTAAGGATGTGGGTACCGGTGGCATGGGAATCCCTTTGAATGGGGGGAGGCTGCCAGTGTCACGTACCACTGGTGCTTGCTGGGATATCACAGCACCAGGTCATTGCAGTGGGGAAGGCAAGCCCTTCATGCCTTCCACCCAGATGCGCAGAGGTGTGGATGTGGGCCTCTCGAGTCTATACCACCTTCGTCACTTCATCAGACCGGTTAATTTTGAGAAACTTCGTCACCTCAGATAAATTTAGCCATTTGACTGATTGTTCGTCACTTCTGTGAATGTTTGTCGCTTCAACTCGGCACCTTCAAGACCCCGGAACGTCGGCCATCATCATGCTTGGTCTCAACCTCACAAGGCCTGGCGTGTTTTTTTTTATATAGATACCTTACCCGAACACTAACCACTAACCCTAACCTCTAACCTCTAACCTCTAACCTCCAACCACTAACCACTAACCGCTAACTGCTAACCGCTAACCCTAACCACCTAACCAGCCGACGCCGGCACACCGCTGATTCCGTGATGTGCCGACAAGGCCTTGTGCTGGGAAAGTGACGAACTTTGGCCAAAAATTGATGAACTCACGAACTTTCACAGAATGCCATCAAAGTGACTATCTTTCCCGCATTTAAGCGAACTGACGAAGTGACGAAGGTGGTGCGGACTCGGGCCTCTCAGCACATAGCACGAAGTACATGGGGGCAGAGAGAATCGGCGGCAGGAGGAATGGCACACAATGTGTACTCCAGAGCCTACAGTAGGCAGTTCAGGAACAGAAAAGTGTGCTGACTAAAATCGATTGGTAGTGAGTCTACTTCTTCAGTCTAATTCTTCGCCTTGGCTCAATTCCAAAGCCTGAAGCCAGGCTATCTCCAGGTATCTCCATACTTGTACCAAGGGCCCCAAATTTCCACAAGGCACTCAGCCGGTAGCCCCGGCCCGGCCTCTTGTATACCCAGCTTAGTTTATGCCTTTACTGTACAACTGGATACTGTACCATGGACCCATAGATATTCTGTGCGAATGTAGCGCAAAAAAAAAAATTATGTCCGAGAAAAGTAGCGGGATTCCCACCTCACGAAAGTAGCACGATGATCATTTTAAGCGAAAGTAACGGATCACACACCTGTCAAACAAAAGTAGCGTGATCTTGAACGAAAGTAGCGCAGAATCCAATTTTGCGCTACTTATTCATATTTTTTTTCATTTTGAGCCGTGAAAGTAGCGCAAAGTGTCAAATTTCATGATGAAATTAGCGGAAAATTGAAAAACACAAAAAAAAGTAGCGTATGATTAAATGTGCATTTTGACCGCCATAGAAAATTCAAATTTAGCTCCTGTTTTTTTACGGGTTGGGAGAGACGCACCTGGCCACGGAGACTCGCCTTTCCGACGCCCGAGGCGCCGATTACTACGACCTTGAATGTGAGTATCGGATGTAGAGTCTAGACCGCGCAAGAGTAACAAGCTCGTAGAATGGCCAGATCCAGGCCCCGGGAAGCTCCACCAAAGGATTGTCCGCAAAAATCACGAATTTCAGCCTCAAAAAGCCACTCGTTGGGCCTCCAGATCCCCGCAGAAATGTGTAGACCTCGCAGAGACAAGCAGTAATCTTGGGGAGACGATAAGCAAGCCTATAGATGGCCCAGAGACGGCCAGCAAGCACACAGAGTCCACGATAAAGACACTGGACAGATAGGACAGATAAGCGGCGTTCCTCGGCGCAATCTCGGAGGGAGTCTCACACATGTTACGGGCGCTTGCTCTCGACGCCCATCTCTACCGAACACAAAGTCGTCTCTATTCTATCTTAGGCTTCAGGGTACCACCTGGCTGGTGACTCTTTCCTCTGTCTCAGGTTCTATTGTATGCCCTCCTCAAGACTTTTTGTGTGCTGGTCCTCTTCGCAATTCGAATGCCTTGGCGAATGCTCGCTTCTGATATTCTCCATCGGGCGCCGAATTCCCCTCCTTGTCGTCGGCGCATTCTTACTGGGACCCATATAGATTTCTCGAGAGACCCTTGCTATTCTATGAACCAGGTCCGCAGATTACCATTTGTGTTGCCTGGCTAATAACCTGATATGCATCGGTGGTGGTCTGAACATCCGTCAATATCGTACGCATCCATGTACTTTCAAGTGACGAGCTCGGGGGTTCGACTCGTCGTCGATGGTTTCTTTCCGCGTCTTTTTTGGGGATCGCGACGAATTCGTCCCCGTTTTTTGGTCGGCATACCCTTTAATCAATCCAATGAGCAATTTTCCCTACCCGACGGACTGAACCTCGGATATCATATGTACAAGATCTCCTTCTGAACGTCTCCCGCTGACCGAATTCCGCTCACCCGTACTCCGGACTGTCCGAAAGTCTCCCACCTCCCCGACCTCGCTCCCAGTCATCTGAGATGTATGAACACACGTCAAAATCTGTCTTGAGGAAAAAGAGCTCCGGATTCGACTCTGAATCCCCGTCGTCGCATATGTGGATTAGGTCGATGTCTTTCTTCGTGCGTTTGAGGTCGCTCCCAGTCTAACTCGATACCACGGACTTCCTTCGGCCTCGCACAGTCAAATCGGTGTCTCCTGATGATCTCGCTGCTGGTCGGAGCGCATTCTCCAAACTTGTATCCCCGGACCTTATTCCACCGTCGCACTAAATCACTTCGAAAGTCCACCCCCTATACTGCTTCATGCTCAGGCATCTGCGCATCGGTGGTGCATGGACACGCGTCAGAGTCATAAGATCGATCTCGTATGATTGTATCAATGACGAAGCTCGGGGTTCGACTCCCCGTCGATGCATGTTGCGAATCCGTGATGCTTTTTGTTCGGCCAGCATATTCACTATCCGCTTGCAAGTCTCCTGAAAGTGTGTCCGATTTCTCCAACTCTCCTGTCAATGAATGTCTCCCGCCAGCTCAATTTCGACTGATCCGCACTGGAAATCGACTGAAAGGCTCACACCTGCCTGACCTCGCTCACGGCCATTCGCGCATCGGTGGTGTATGAACACGCGAAATGATGAGCTCGGGGTTCGACTCCCCGTCAATGCGTATCTGGGGTTATCTGCTACTTTAGTTCCTCTCAAGATGAAATTTTGTTCCAGAACTCCCTCGGCAAGGTCCCAGCTCTTCCTGTCAATGAATGTCGCCCGCTGGCTGAATTCCGACTCGCACACTGGAAATCGACTGAAAGTCTACTGGCCCTCTGCGCATCGCTGGTGTATGAACACACGTCAAATTCATACTGGAGCAAGATTTCTCTCTGATGAGTTAAACCTTGATCTTTTTTTTTTTTCATGCACCGGTCGAGTTCACTCCCAGCTTGTCTCTGGTCGGAATTTCCTCCCGGCCTGCCCGTCAACGCGCATCGCTGTTTGAATTCGACCTGCGCACTAAATCGTTTCCAAAGTCCACCGCCTATACCGGTTCCTTCATAGGTCTATGCGTATCGGTAGTGAAAGAACAGGCGTCAATATACCGCAACTCGGCACTGACGAGCTCGGGCTTCGGCTCCTGTCGATGTATCCCTTGGGGTCTGCTTTTTCTTTTTCTGGGTCGGTCTGTCTCAAGCCCTTCCATCGCAAGTCTCCCGCCCGAGCTCACGGTCCGATTCCTCCCATCTTACCGCCACTTTGAAGGTCGCCCGCTTGCCGAATTTCGATTTGTGCACTGTGCTGCTCCAGCTTCCGTTCTTAAATTCTTTTCTTATCTTGATTACAAACTTAACTTCGACACCTTAAATGCTCCTGCCGGCAAATCCGTCACGAGTTGAATTGTGTCCGCCCGGCGGCAGAACTCAAGCAGAAAGTACGCGCTTGGGCAACTCAAACATATGGAGTCGAACATATGGAGTCAGTCGGATGTCCTGACGCTGGCGTGCCGTGGCAACACTAGTGTACCAGCATCGGTGATCCTGCGAATGCCCTGCTTAAGGATGAGTTTTTTATGACATCCATCTTCGTTCCAAAAATGACTGCGACAACTTAAATGTTCCTGCCGGCAAATCCGTCACGAGGTGAATTGCGCCCGTCCGGGTGCAGAACATCAAGCCCCACGTACGCGCTTGGACGGCCCAAACATACGGAGCCAGTTGGATGGCCTGACCCTGGCGTGCGACTCGAATTCAACCCCAAGCCAGAAAAAAACTGTTATGTGCTGGTGTGGAAAACCGAACGTTCGGCGCAAGTTCGGCGGGCCGAAAATATCAAGGCGTCAAGGTGAAGCCGACGTGGGATTCACCCACGAGTATATAAAGGCAGTGGTCCCGACGAGGAAGCTGTCCCTTTACCAATGCCCACGGACAGCGAGATCATCGCTCTTTGCCTGCTGGTCGTCGTCATAATCTGGACTGCTCGCCGTTTCTACTTGTCCCCGAACCTCATCCAGCTTATTCCTGGACCAAAGTGCACGTCATGGCTATATGGTGCATGTACATTGCTATACGCAAATGCTATGGCCTAACTCGTCTATAGGACATATGCCTCAACTACTTCTGAGTGAGGAATACGGGGAACATGAATTTCAGTGGCAGGAAAAGTACGGCCCAGTCTATTCGATCAAAGGTTGCTTTGGGGCAAGTTTCCATTCAAAGGCTCGTCCCATTCTGTCTCCTTATGTCTCGCCGAACTTTTCAGGAGCCTCGCTTAATGATCTCGGATCCTGAAACTGCAAAATACATCATCAACAGTGACCTTTTTGTCTTAGGCCCTTCCCACCAGAAGATTACCAATGTACTTTTTGGAAGCGGCAACGTCACTCTGGCAAGAGGTACTTTGTTCACGCCATGTTTGCCATTTCGTTCAAACTCAGTGATCCCCAGGTGAAACTCATCGCCGTCTACGGGGCATCATGAACTCTTCGTTTTCGGCAAATAATGTGCGCGCATTACTCCCCATCATCCAAGAAATCGGTACAAAGGTGTGTACGAGATTTCAGTACCCAGGAATCAATCACGATATTCAATATTCCGAGCTCGTGGATCGATGGGACTCTCTAGGTTTCCCAGGAACCACCGTGGATATATCCACCACCCTACACGATGCTGCATTGGAGGTCATGGGTAACGGTGAGTCCTGGTGGCTTTCACACCTCCTCCTGATGATCGTTCCTAGCAATTTTGGATTATCCTTTCAACGTCTTAGCGGGCCAGAGTGACCTGGCCCAGATTCAGAAAAAAATGGTGTAAGCTATGATTACTTGATCTCCATGGCCCCGTCATTTACTTGTACTCAGGGACTCCGCCTCCAATCCGACGAAGTTGGGGAAGCTGTTCGAGGCTGCTCTTCCCTACATTCCAGATGTCCTCTTCCGTTTGGCCTTCAGGATCCCGACAAAGACTGTGCGAATGTTCCAAGAATACCACAGAATCACAGACAACTTGAGCCGCGACTTGGCTGAGCAGAACCGTGCCGATCGAGCATCTGGAAAAGCAGAAGGATTTTTCGGTGCTTTCGGTGTGTCAAATAATTAGTTACGCCTTTTCATTGACCTAATTTCGCCTCAAGTCAGCGATGGTAGTGTGCCCGATCAAGAAATCGGTGTACATTTGAGAACAATATTGATTGCAGGCGAGGATACGACGGTGAGCCCTCCAATATCCATACGTTATTCCAATGCAAACATTGCAGGCACAGGGCGCCACCTTGGGATGGATCCTCTACAAGCTCGCTCAGATGCCTGGCTTCCAACAAGACCTACGACAAGAAATTCAACTTTCAGACCTGACAGAGCGCTCTGACTATAACAATATGCCCTTGCTCAATGCGATCATCAATGCAGGGACACAAGCCACTAACACAGTTATGATTCGCTGACTCCAAAAACTTAGGAGGTTTTACGAATGTATTGTGCCTTTCCCTTGGCGGAACGCACGGCTACCGAAGACTGTGTTCTCCCGTTGAGCCAACCGATTACCACCATCACGGGTGCCCAAATTTCCGCCGTACCGGTAAAGAAGGGACAGTGTTTCTATTTGGCGATTGCCAATTATAATAGGTAATTATAACGCGTTGCGCGGAGCCTGCCTGACTAGCTATCAGGCTCAATTCGATCTGGGGGCCTGATGCCGAAGAGTTTCGTCCATCACGATGGCTCGACAAGTCACCTCGCACAGGAATATCTCTGGGACCCCACCCTTCCGGGTACGTTATCCGATCTTCGGCGAGATATCAATGTATTTATCGGCTCGGCAGGCTGGCCTTCTTGGGCGGTCCCGGGGTTTGTCTTGGCTGGCGCCTCGCGTGAGTTTTCTTTTGTTGTCCGTGGGTCAACCTGAAACATCCATGTTCAGAATTCTAGAACTCCAAGTTTTTGTCGCGGAATTGATTGGAAAGTTTGTTCTGACTCTACCGGACAACGATTCAGTGAGAGCCCGGCTCACCATACTTCTGTTTCCCACGACCGCCGATGGAGTACAGCAGCTTCCTTTGCATATCGAGCATTTTAGTTAGCTGCATTTTATACGCGTTGAACTCAATATGACAATTCATCTCTTTGGGGTTTCTCTAGGTAGTATGATGTTGCTTCCCTTCGCCTGCGGTAATTTCTAGCGGTGAATCTCAAGAAGATCCTGGAAGTCTAACTCGATACCACGGACTAGACTTCCTTCAGCCGCCCGGCACTTGCCAATTATGGCGTCTTGAGTTGATTGGGCTTTGTGGAGCCGTTTTCCCAACATTGTGTGTCGAGAAGCCCCGAATTTGCCTCGACTTGCGTTTCAACCTGCCGTGTCCTCGTGCAGGACTCGGACCAAGGCATTTCGAACAATTGTTCGTTTCAACTTCGGCACCGACAATCGGAGTCACGTAATCCATCAATCGCGGGGTTTAAACTCCCAAACTTGACTCCGCCCACCATCCGCATCGTAACCATGGCGGGATACCAGCTCCAAATCGCCATCGCACTGGGGGGCCTGGCTATCAGCAGTGCTCTCTTGTTCTTCCTCAACAGGACATCCGAAGGGAAGATACATCTACCCGCAGAAGAAGATACACACCCTGGCGACGACCCACTCGACGTCACTTCCGCAGAGGATCTTCTGGATGGCTATCCGATCGATGAAGCGGCTTTCTGGGCTCAGGTCAGAGCGATCCCTCCCCTCGTCGATCCAAAACTCACACCATTTGACCAGATGTTTATGAGGAAACTATTCGTGTGTGTTTTGCTCGGACTGCTTGTAATTGTCGAGACGGCGTGCTTTTTCCTCGGCGGCGACAGTACTATTTCTGCGCTGCGCACCTGCTTTTCCCTCTACCTCCTCATCGTCGGTGTCTTCGCGGTTCGACGGTCAACAGTCGAGAAGCACGCCGAGTCTGTTTGGCATCTCACTTCCCTCACGTTCTTTGCCGTCGTGCTTCTGGGTTTTACCACCATGATCCCAACGGATGAGTCCCCTGCTATTGACAAGCCTACTATATTCTTCTGGTATCTAAGATCTGCTGTGCTCCCCCTCTACGCTGTCACCTTCCTCACGATCCTAACGACTCCGCGCGGGCCTCTTCTTCACTACCCGCCCTCTGCAATATATTCCGAAAAAATCGCCCAGGCTATTACCAACACCGACAAAAACAATGTCGCCGGGGTATACGGTACGCGGTTGCTGTGGTGTATTTTCTTTACGGGCTAAACAAGCCGATAGGAGCCTCGCCCTGGAGCTTCCTCTTCTTCTCGTACTCTACCAAGGTAGTCATGCTCGGGAACACCGCCACGAGCCTCGAGATCGGCGACCTGCCCATCCTTACCGCGAATATGCGTGCCACATTTCACTACGCCGGGATGCGGCGTGCTGTGCGGACCTGGAAGCTATCGTTCCGCAGCTGGCGGCCGCGCGCCGGGTCTGGCGCGTCGCTCGCCTATCAGCTCGCGTGCGTCAATCGCGTCGCACTGTCTGGCCTCATTCTACTCTCGGTCACCGCCGGCCTCGCATTCTACCTCCCACCATACTTCATGAGCCGAGTCCTGGTGTACCTCGAGTCGGACCCGCACCGTACGGCTGCCCGGTGGGGCTATGTGTGGGTCGTGTGCCTCTTCAGCTCCAACTTTGCCCTCTTCGCGCGTGTGTCTTTTCTTTTCTTACGACCACTTCTAGTGCTGATGACCGATTTCCGACGACAGTTACCGGTACAACCTCGTTCTCTAAGGATGCTCGTGCTTTGTCACTGATACTCAAAGCACAGCTCAATTGTGGTCGCTCTCCACCACGATTCTGCAAGCGCGCATTCGCACCCAGCTGAATACCATCCTCTTCGCCAAGACCCTCGTTCGGAAAGACATTGCGTCGTCTGTAGCCGCCTCCGCACCGGGCAATGTGACGGACGGAGAAGCCATCCCTTCCTCAGAGACGAGCGATTTTTCCTCAAAGGCGCAGATCATGACGCTCATGTGCACCTATTCCCTTCCCTCGTTCTCGTGGTTTTTATTGACTCCATTTTCGGGTTGCAGGACGACAGACGTGGACCGCGTGGGCAAATTCAGCCACCAGCTCTTCACCATCGTCGGTAAGCTCGTCCCCCCTTCTTGTTGCATCGTCGCCTCACGCAGTGCCTTGCAGACGCGCCGATAGAACTCGCAATCGGGACGTTCTTCCTGTACAACCTCCTCGGTAATTCATTTCTGGCGTGCATTATGAGATTGTAGAAGCCTAGCCTGACTGTTCTTTTCGCGCAGGCGTCTCGGCATTCTTCGGCCTCGGGGTCGCGGTGTTGTCTCTTCCCATCAATAATTATGCGGGGAAGCTCGTAGCCGGTATGTCTTTTTTTGCAACACTTCATGCAAACATGAGGTGACCTCTATACAGGGGCGCAGGAAAACCTCATGAAGGCGCGGGACGAGCGGGTGGCGCTGATGAACGAGGCAAGTCAGAGTGTTTATTTATCTCTGCCCATTCCCCTCAGCGCACACGCAGGTCCTTGGCGGGATCCGGATGCTGAAGGTACGTGCTCCATTCCGTGAGGCCGGTGTCGCTCTTACGCGAGATGTGGGTGCTCTTAGTTCATGGCGTGGGAGCGCAGCTTCGAGGCCCGGGTCATGGCGATCCGCGTGCGCGAGCTCAAGTATCAGCGCCGGAATTACACGATCGAGGTGAAGCGCACGATTCCCACCATCTATTCTTCACGCTGACGCCCCCGGCAGGCGCTCCTTGCGGGACTCTGGTACGCCACCAGGAGGATTGATTCCGAGTATTTAGGTGGAACTGACCCGAATTTAGGAGTGCCACGCCTGTCCTCGTCACATTGGTCTCGTTTTATCACTTTGCGGTGGTCCGGGGAGAGACGTTGAGCCCCTCCATCGCGTTTACCTCTGTGAGTAATCGATACCCCGGCTACTCGTCGAACATATTTCACATGGAATCGTAGATTATCGGTGCGCTACCTATGTTTGCTCCGTCGATAATCCTTAGATCTTACTTGTTTAGTGTTCAACGAGCTCAAATACGCACTGAGCGCCCTTCCAGAGACGTTCATCAACATGCTCCAGGTACAAATCCCACTAGATCTCAATCTCCATGGATCCTTACATGCGTTCAGAGCATCGTCTCTTTGCGCCGTATCGAAAAGGTGTGTGGTTCTGCCCGATTCAGCGCCTGATTCTTTCTCATGCCTATCGATTTATGTAGTATTTAAACACCCCGGAAGTGACCCCCGTCCCGCCCATGACACATCAGTCCCAAAGCATCGCCTTCCAATCCTGCACCGTCACCTGGCCGCAGGCGTCCGGCACTATTTCCACTTCCGCAACTTCGACGCCGCGGCACAAATTCGTCCTCGTTGATCTGTCGCTCAAATTTCCGCTCGGAGAATTGTCGTTGATCTGCGGCAAGCTTGGCTCGGGGAAGACGCTGCTCCTGCTCGGTATATCCTCCACTGATTTTAAAATTCAAGTCCATCGGTGACCCGTTGCTTGTACAGCGCTGCTGGGAGAAGCCGACGTATTGAGCGGACAGCTGATGTGTCCCCGATCGCCCGCAAACTCCTTGGCATCATTTGCCGCGGATCATCCCCCGAAGGAGGACTGGGTCGTCCAGGGTATATGCGCCTACGTTCCACAGGTGGATGGCTTGCTGTTTGTGTTACCGGGCGCATTCTAATTGTGCCACAGGCTGCCTGGCTGCGCAACGCTTCGATCAAAGGTAAGTTTCCTCTGTACGCGCGGGCACGTAGCTGAAGACGCCGGTCAGATAATATCCTCTTCAACCTTCCTTACGACGAGACACGTTATAGGCTCACGTTGGAGGTCGGTGTACCTTTGCCGTGGTCTGTCGTTCGCTCATTTCTCGCCAGGCGTGTGCACTCGTGAGCGATCTAGAGATTTTGGAGGACGGTGATGACTCTGAGATTGGGGAACATGGGGTAAGCTTTGTCGTCCGGACTGTGGTGGTACATATATAAACACCTTACAGGTTAACCTATCGGGCGGGCAGAAAGCGCGAGGTAAGAATGATTCATTCAGTAAACGTTCATCTCCTCATATTATATTCAGTCTCTCTCGCTCGAGCCGTTTGTAGGTGTTTCTTTTTGTGTCTGCGGCAAAGATTTAGTGTGGCTCTCCATCCAGACTCCCGCGCCTCGCTGTTGCTCTTGGACGACGTCCTTTCGGCCGGTACGTCTCAGACTCGTACTGTCGTCCCCGCCGTACATCTAAATAAATCCAGTCGACGCGCATACCGCTCACCATCTCTACCACAATTGTCTCAAAGGCGAACTCATGCGCGGCCGGACAGTCATTCTGGTTTCCCACCACGTCCAACTTTGCGCACCCGGGGCTGGGTATGTTGTGGCACTCGACAACGGGCGGGTTCAGTTCCAGGGAACTAGGGAGCTTTTCAAGAGCTCGGGGGCGATGGCAAGTTTGGTACTTTCTACGAAGGCAGAACTCGAGGACGAAAAGGAAGAGGCTGCCATTGCCGATTCTGGGGCGCTGACGACAGCGGACGCAGACCATAACAAGGCCGAGTCCGGGTCGGACCCCACACCGACCGAGGTAAAAAAGGTCCCTCGAAAATTCTTCGAGGACGAGAAGCGTGCCGTGGGGCGCGTGGCGTTGGATGTCTGGAAATTATATATCACTGCCTGCGGCTCGGGATGGTATTGGGTCCTGTTTTTCTTCATCTTCATCCTCGCTGGTCTCGCCCCGCTCTTGGAAAACGGATGGCTGGGGTATTGGTCGAGAGGCGAGGGCTCCAACAGCCCTATGTTCTACCTTGGCATCTACACGGCGGTGAGTTGCGCCATTGACTTTCTGATAGTGTTCTGAAGTGACGCCTTCCAAGGTTGCGTGTGCCGGTTAGTAAAACTTTGTCGGGGTGACTCAAACTCACGCGGACGTAGGGTTAATAACCACAACTCTCCGGTTCTTCGTACTCTGTGGGTGTCTTTCGCTCCACATTTTGATGATTCGCACCAACCTGCATTCCCAGATCACGGGTCGATTAGTGCATCTACTATGCTTTACAAAAGTACCGTGATCCAACTGTTTCATTTTATTTTCTGCTGAATACATTTATAGAGCTTCTCGAGACTGTCCTTTTCGCCCAGATCCGCTTCCACGATACAGTTTCGCGCGGACGTCTTTTGAACAGATTTGGAAAGGACTTCGAAGGTCGGCCAGGATATCTTCCCGAAGTAATGCCTTTCAGCGCCCCCCAGGAATCGACAGCAATCTTGCCGAGAACTTTGGTTCAACGACCATTCACTTCATTTCTACAATTGTGCGTGTATCAGATATCTTCCACGCAGGCGAATTAAATGTGGATGTAGACCACAATCATCACAATCAGTTTCGTTGGTGGTCCAATATTCATTGTGGCTACCTTCGTCGTTGCGGTGATTTATTACCAAGGCATGCGGTGTTCCGAGATTGCGCCATTCCTCTTCTAACGTGGTTTACAGTTGCCAAGATTTATGGCCAGGCCTCGCGGGATATGAGACGGATAGGTGTGTTGTCCGGTTTAACCACACATTACTCTCCTTGAGCCCTTTCTTCTAGACTCGGTGGTACGTCATCCCTCTCCCTCCTCTGGAAATAACAAATCATTCTTAGACTCGCTCGCCCTTATATTCCATGTACTCGGAAACTATTTCCGGTGTCGCTGTACTGCGCTCCTTTGGCGCTTCCTCGAAATTCCTTCGAGACATGTTCCGGCATGTGGACACGGTAAGTTTTGATGCAATATCTTTCATATTCCCTGCTTGAACGATAATAGAACATGAACCCCGGTTACTGGACCTGGGGTGTAAGCCGATGGCTCACGGTAAACATTTACATCATGACATCCTTTTGTAAAATCTGTATTAACCTGTTATCGAGATCCGCATGACGTGCCTTTCGAGCATTATCATGGCATTGATAGCGCTGTTGGCGGTTCTCAACGACAAGATATCCGCTCCTCTTGCTGGCTTTGCTCTTGCATTTGCAAACACAGTAGGCTACTTCACAGCCAGAATGTACATCTCAAGCTAACGTGTAACTCAAGCTCACATATGACCTGAATTTTGTTGTAGGGACAACACGCCCAAAATGATTGGTATCATACTCATATACTTCCAGCTCCGCGCATTCGTCAGCCTGGAGCAAGCGATGGTTATTTTCCTCCAGTGGTTCCAGATCTGCTCTGACATCTGCTAGGTCGGACTCGAACGTATCAAAGAGTACTCAGACTTGGATCAAGAGGCTGCCGAGTTCATCGAGCCGCGACCGCCTTCTTCGTGGCCGCAGCACGGTGCCATTCAATGCGAAAATTTGGTCATTCGATATGCTGTGAGTCAGTGGGATTGGCATTGCCGTATACAGCGCTAATAATGAATGCAGCCGGATCTTCCAGATGTCCTGCACAACCTGACTTTCACAGTCAACCCGGGCGAAAAGGTCCCCACATATTCCTGTTTTTCGTTGGGTCTTTACTGAATCACATTCCCAGATCGGTATCCTAGGCAGAACAGGTATACGACGGACGGCACATACATCTCCTGAAAATATTTTGATGTTTCTAGGTTCTGGGAAAAGCACGCTTGCGCTTTCCTTCTTCCGGTTTGTTGAAGCGACTGAGGGCCGTATTGTTGTGGATGGGCTAGACATCGCAAACATTGGGCTCGCGGATTTGCGCAACAAACTCACGATCATCCCGCGTACGTCCATTCCCAAAATGAGTCGAGAGCGTCCTGACACACATTCTCAGAGGATCCTACTATTCTCAGTGGCACGTTAAGGTCTACGCTTGATGTCTTTAACGAGTATCAGGACGCAGACATTGTATGTTGACCGTAATTTGTTTTCCTCCACGCACTAAAGTTCTACGATTCAAGTTTGAGGCCCTCCGCCGCGTCCATCTTATCCCTGCAGAAGGAACCGCCGAGGAGGACTTGGCCACAGTCAATGCGAATATATTCCGCAATCTCGATTCACCGATTTCAGAGGGCGGAGATAATCTCTCCACCGGGTATGTTATTCAATCTATCCGCAGGGCGTGGCTTCACATAATCTCCAGCGAAAAGCAACTGCTCTGCATGGCCCGTGCAATCTTGAAGCGGTCTAGGGTACTTGTGATGGACGAGGTGTGTTGGATTGTTCAAAGATCATTTCTCTTATTGAAATCTCCGTGTAGGCGACGGCGAGGTGTTACTCACATGTGGTCAGTTCTTCCTCTAAACTGACGGTAAATTTCATCTGCAGCGTTGACTACGCCACGGACGAATTGATCGGCAAGACAATCCGCCAGTAAGTTCAGTCATTCCCTCCGCACATTTCGATCCAACCTGCTGGCCATGATAGTGAATTCAAGGAAAGCACTATCCTCACCATCGCTCACCGACTGCGGACAGTCATTGACTACGACAAGGTTATTTGACACCCTAATCCAACATCGGTCACTGACACAGCCCAGATCTTGCTCCTGGATCAAGGTCGCATCGCTGAGTTTGATAGGTACGGGAACCTCAGAAGTCAACGTTTCAACACTCATTTTTCTTTTGTGCTGTCAGGCCAGCAAACTTGCTCGGAAATCCCAAATCTAAGTTCTACCAACTCTGCAAGGCCACAGGGAGAGAGGAGTTTGCGATGCTCCTAAGGATGGCAAGTGTGTAGAGAAGAATTGACCGAGTTGTAGTTAGTTGCCGCGTTGGACTTCTTGTAACTCAAGGCGGGGTTGCACGAGGTAGGAAAATAGATAACCATGCGGCCTGAGAAACATCGGGGGCGACCGCGAATAGAGATTAACGAGGGCCTTGTTGGAACACCATGATTTCGGTAATTGAGGAGGAAATTGCTCGACATATCAATGCAGTTGTACATTTTTAAGAGCGTGTAGAATACATAGCACTCATGGGTGTTTCTGAGATTGGACGGGATGCATTCTTGGCGCTTGCCAACACCTCTTTTACTGGAATTGCAATATCCGCGTTTTCGTATCGACGAGAAGGAGTGTCTTATTATGTCCGAGTTGGTGATGGGCACCGCCACGGACCTTTACAGCCGTTTGCAGAATTGATGACAGTAGCCGAGAAAAAAAAAGAAAGAAGAGTTTTGATGCCGGAACTTGTTTTGCTCATTTCTCCTTCGTTTCTGGTCCGATTAGGCTGAGAATAGAGGGGATCAAGAGGGTTTCTCAGGGCCTTCATAACAATACCATACTCACCTCCCAATTCACAGATTCAAGCTCGATGGTTTTTCCCTTGTAATCAATGGATTTGATGGATGTCCAATTTTATAACCCACATATCTCCTTCATTTCTCAATGGAATTACATAAAACTGGGAGCGGATTAAAACCCCAGCTCACCTGAATCTTCTATGTGCTTTTCAACCGTCATTGGTCCTCATCCTCCGGTGTAATGTGTGATTATGTTGGGAGGGGTTATAAACAGACTCAGGTAAATTCACCATTGCACACGATCAGTGAGTCACCTTTTTTTGTATACTGGCAAAACATTTGGTGGCAATTTGGGGCTTTCTAACATACCCACGCACATGTAATTTCGTCGAGAAATGAGGGAGATAGGTGTATTATAAAATCGGACATCCATTAAATTCATTGATTACAAGGGAAAAATCATCAAGCTTGAATCTGTGAATTGGGTGGTGAGTGTGGTATGGTTGTGAAGGCCTTAGGAAGCCCTCTCAATCCCTCCTATTTTCAGCCTAATCAGACAAGAAATGAAGGAGAAATGAGCAAAACAAGTTCGGGCACCAAAACTCTTTTTTCTTTCTTTTTCTTAGCTACTGTCATCAATCACGCAAACGGCTGTAAATTGCATCAGACCACTTTTTAAAATTACTCAACGAAGTGTTTGACAACTGGACGTAGGAGAGAACTCCAGTTGACAGCCTGAGAATCCAAACAACGAGTCGGGCAATTCCAGATGGGAGCATATCATATTGCTTGCTTGTTGGCATCAAACTTCCTTGGCAACCCTCCATAGCCGAGGAAGGTGGAGGAGGTGTGCTTATTCTCTGTGATCTCCTGTACCATCCACTGTACGTTGGGTTGACATTCTCTCATGATCAAATTTGGTTCAAGTTACAATGTCATGACAGATCTCTGTAAACCTAGCCACCTTCGAGTCGGTCCACCGCTGCGAGAAAATGATCACTGGAGAATTGCGTGCCCTTCTGGGGATAGCATTGGAAAAACGGCCTTGGTCACGTGGGTGAGCCCTGTACCAATATCTGCGCATGCGAGGCCAATCATTCCCTTCAGTTCGTACTCCAGTGTTTCGTCGGTGGGTCGCCTGGCATTGTTCTGCCTATATTTGACCGTCTTCATGCGCACAGAGGTATATATGTAGTATGGTCATGACAAAATTACCCACCTGCTTGGATGCTTTCTCAGGTTCTCAGGTTCACGGCCCAACAGACGGCAACTACCGGAGACAGTTCATAGTTGATGATTGCACGTGTTTCGTGGAAATTATTGACACCGCCGGCCAAGGTGTGTGTGTGGCAAAATTCGATTCCCGAGCTGTGTTTACTGAGGGGGACGCCAGAGGAATATGCAATGCTGCGAGATCAGTGGATTCAGTCTGTGTTTTCACCTTTCGTTCCTCAGCCTGCTCAATGATAATCGGGCTTAGAGAAGGCCAAGGATTTGTCCTGATGTACTCCATCACATCCCGAGATTCGTTTGACGCGGTCAGGGCCTCCCGTCAGTCCGTCCAGAGAATGCAGGGCGAGAACCCAATTATGATGTTGGTTGGAACCAAGTGCGACAAATCATTTGAGCGGGTGGTGTCTATGGAAGAAGGAGGGGTGTTGGCAAAAGAGCTCGATTGTGAATTCCTCGAAACATCGGTGAAAACCGGACAAAATGTAGAACGGGTCATGACAAATCTCTTTCAGTCGTTATGAGAGGAAAGGACTCCAGCCTTGACTCCTGGGCCAGGGTCAGTGGGTGAAAGAAAGAAGAAGAAGAAGAGCAAGTGTATTATCTTGTAGGCATTGAATCACACCTGTGGAGGCAAGAATGAGATTCATCCTGGGACCTAGCTAGATGTATAGATTTGATTATTTCGCAATCAGAATTTGAATGGGGCAAGACAGCTGGCTTTAATCACTGTGGAGGTGACTTTGAAAGTCCACCACCTATACTGCTTCATGCTTAGGTCTATGCGCATCGGTAGTGTATGAACACGTGCCAAAGTTATACCAAGGTGCCCACAGTTGGGTTAATGATTAAATGCTCGGCTCCCTGTTAATGCATGACCAGCCTCCTCTGCTTTTTTCGGTTCCTTCAGTTCCTTGTTCCTCTCAAGATGCAATTTTGTTCCGGAACTTCCAAATCTCCCTGTCACTTCACACTGTGTTGCACACTGACTGACATTTGACTCGCACATGCTAGAAATCATCTGAAAGTGCCACACCTGTCTGATCTTACTCGCAGTCATCTGTGCATCGGTGGTGTATGAACAATCTTTCCTGGCAAGGAAAAATGATGAGCTCAGGGTTCGACTCCCCACAGATATGTATTAGTTATTGGGATACATTTTTTCGTCCTCCTAGTGATATTCTGGATTCAAACCAGTTAGTTATATTGTGGAATCAGTCCTCCTCCTTCCTATAATTCAGATGTTTGGCTGGCTTGTCTGAAGGTCAACATGAAAATCATGTCTATTAGGTACCACCTCTTCATTCCTTGACTCACAATGACAGATCGGCCAAAAGAAACAAGATATCCAAATTCAAATCCCATTTGATGCATTAGGGTGGCATTTTTTTCAGTTTCCTTTTCTCTGGTGAGATTGGATTCTGATTGTCATGGAACATAGGGAAATTCGCCCCAAAGAGAGAGTCGGGTAATTGGCTCGGCCTTGGCCGGAAGCAGGTTACGGCATCTGGAGATCGATCAATTCCTGTCCTTGCCAGTTAACATCATGTCAATCGCAAACTCTCGCACAACACTTTTCCTCCCAATCGTGAAATAAAATTAGTGGATTTTAAGTTTCGGTGGTCCAAACCGCTATTCAAACTTAAGTTGTGCACCCCACCGCACCACCCTCGGACTTACCTCCCGAACTTACACTCAAGTTCCTTGTGTGACTTAAGTCAGGGCACTTCAACAACTTAAGTTCAGGTCCCCTCCACCAACAGAGAAAAATATTACAGTAGCACGGTACATGACAGGAACTTAAGATATATAGAATCTTAAGTTTGATTGGTGGTTCAGACCTCCTATGTCTTAGGGCCTGATCAGCAACCTTGAATTTCTTGGCCTGAATTTCGGTTGAATTCTTTTAGCACATACTTTTCCCACGATTTTGGCCCCAAAACTGAAAACTGAATGCATTTCTTTGACTTTCGAGGTGTCCGTGATGAAAGGGCTGCCAATATGCTCAACTTTCAAGAGATTTCCTTGAAATCTGGGGGAAACTTTGCACAACAATTTTTCTGCCCCCCTCCGACCTCAGATCTTCACCAATACATGCCATTAAACATTGTAGAAGGGTTTAGGGACGGGCCTGGTATACATGGGAAATTCAAGCAAAATTCATGCGTGAATTAATGGTTGCAGATCAGGCCCTTAGGAGGAGCTAATAAAGTACTCGACAAAGTGCACAGAGGAGCTTCTTGAATACAGATTTGGACATCCCCATTGCCTGGGTGAAAACGTTCCAGATGACCTATTATAATGTTGCAGTGTTTAGGTGATTTGCCGCACTTAGAGCCAAAGCACACACCATTCAAGAGTTCATCTTTTCCAGTGAGAACAGATGTGTGCGTTGGGGTCCTCTCATTCAATGACAAAAAAACAAAAGCTACTCCAGCCACAGATTTAGCCAGCCCACATGGTCTCCGGACTCGTTCCCAGTGCAGTATATGCACCGGTTTGCTCTGTTTTTTTGCGGGTTTCGGGTGGTGTGAAGCCCATGAATCACAGAGGGGTCATGGTCTATCATGTCAACCGTCTATGTGCTGCAGTGGCTTCTGGTGGCTTCACAGGCCTCACGTTCTTCACAAATGTGTGGTCCTCACGTGTTCTTAATTAATCTATACTGACCAAGCTGGAGTCGGACATACAGGATACCCTTTTTGGACAGTTATTAGAGGCCTGCTTGCAGCTAGGGATCCCAACCAGGGCCTTACTAAGCCCATCACACTGGCAAAAATGAATATTCAGCACAGTTGAACATGTTGCCGAAAATGAGTGTTTCAGGTGCAAAATAAGTATTGTTGAAAATGTAGCCGAAAACAATAATTTCGGCGATCGAGGGATTTTTGCCATTGGTTCGGAAAATGCCGGACGAATGGCAAAAATCCCTCTGTCACCGAAATTGTTGTGTTCGGCTGCATTTTTGGCCGCCGTGTAGTGTCCAGAATGCATTTAGTACCCGATTAGGTACTAAAAACTGGAAACTTTCCCAGCATCATTTTTAGTGCTCGATTGGGTAGAAAGGCTTCCCGGGCCGCCGTTTAGTGTTTAACATTGATAGATTCCCAGCTCTTCAAATCCACCGTTGTGTTCATCGTTCTGGCTCAGCTCGGCTCCAATAAATATGAAAATATTCCTGTGGATTCATACCATCATTATTTATGTTCTTTCGCTTGGATGGGATTTTTTGGCTTTCTTCAAGGCCCCAAATCCTCGATTTTCGCATATATCAATGACTCTGGGTTTTAAAATATTCAGGAAACTATTTCCCACCTGTTGGATGAGACATGATGAGCACATGGATTGAACATGTTTCAGTACAGTACAACTACGTTTCCTGGCCCTCTTTGGGCTAAACAATTATTTATTTTTGTGTAGAAGAACAGCTCTCAGGCCTCCCAGATATTTTGGCAAGGAGCCACCTGCAGCCATGCATATTTGACATTCAGGTATTGTAGCTAGCTTGAAGTTGAATTATCTATTGAGAGAGACCTAAATAATGTGGTCTAATATGAATTCTCAGTGCATTCCATGGACAAACAAACTCTTCATGTTCTGCATACAGTTCTGTTGTTGCTTACTTAGGAGTATCTTACAGACTTCCCAGTCCCTGTGAATGCTGGTCCATATTTATGCTTTTAACATTTAAACCAGGTCATTGCCTGTTGTTCCATGTCCCTTTGTGAGTTGCATCTGGCTCAATAGTGCACAGGTTGCATGGATCAGACAAGCATAAGGAGCTTTGGAAGGGCTATGTAACTTTCAGTATACACAAAAACTGCCATTAATTTTTTCCCCCTCGATTCTTGGCAGGTGTATTCATCTGTCAGTCAAGCCAACATACTGTCCAGGAGGTACCAGGGATACCGTGATTGATCCAAGGGTCAACGTGGAAAAGAAAATATGGTGCACATTGAATTTAGTGACTTATTTAGATCAAGTCTCCCTCCGGAGAATGGCCTCGTCGAAAAAATAAATGACAACTGCGGGGATTGAACCGTAGGCCTTGGAGTGATGTCAAAAAAAATACCACACCAGATACTTACCAACTAGGCAAGATAAGACTTACTAAGGTACCCCCGTAAGGCAATAGTACCAACCCCATCAATTATATTTGAATAAAGAAAATTTTGATCAAAATTCAGGACACCGCACGGGGGCCACATTTTTAAGCCCATTTATTTTGCACACGAAAGAATCATTTTCAGCAACATGTTCAGCTGTGTTAAATATTTATTTTGGCCGGTGTGCATGCACTCCTCGGGACAGCCAAAACGTAAGTGCCTTGAACTATGCTTCGTTCTTCAGGTTTCCCACGACTTCGACGGAGCGTTAGGTCGGAATGTGTCAATGCATCGCCAGTGGGTCGGCACAGACATTGGTGTGAAGGCGCAACGAAGAGCGGCGGGGTCCGCGGCCAACACGCGGCGGACTTTCAGCCCCAGTGAAAAGTCCCGCTAGGCAGGTTGAGCTGGATCGAGGCAGATTGACAAATCGAGGTAGATCGAGGTAAATTGAGCCACAGTCGCCGAGAAAATAGCGGCAACTTTACCAGAACTTAATTTAGAGCGACATCTTGAGATCTTTTGACAACTAGCTACTAAGTTAGTCTAAACTACCAGTACGAGTAACCGGAACGGCCGGAACCCGCAACCGATAACTTTCAGCGCTAACTGTGGTGTGGCTTTTGCACTTAATCAAACTGAAGCAGTCAACAACTGGCAAAAGGCTGCCTAATGCCATGAAACTAGCCTCCGCCATTGCTTCCCTTCTTCAACCACTCTAATCTCTACCTCTTTGAGTAAGTCGACACATAATACGACCAAACCTCCTCACGGCCGCCTGTCAAAGACTTTGGCGCCGCGCGTCCACATCCGCGTCCTCCAAATTTTCTGCTTGCTTCTGGACATGCTTCGTGCCGCTGCGCTCACTCCAAACTGTGCCCATTCCTTCTTTCACTGACCTCTGTCTTTTGTCAATCCCCTCGAACCGAAATCCACTCGCTGGCGCACACCGCGCGGCTTGTCCCTTCTGATCTGCTTTTGTGCCCGTTATGTCTGGCGACACCTCAGAGAGGTATTATTGTGACTGCCCTGTATATTGCAAGCATCGGAAGCGGGTAGAAAGATCCACATGGTTTGACCATGCAAAGTACCGCAATACATTGTGCTCCTTCGACGAGCACGCGGCAGGACTTGGTCTCTTGACGGATGGGGACTTGAGAGGAACCACTGCTGTCTCCGAAGGTCCTCCGGTTAAGAACGGCTGAAATTTCAGCCGTGAGTCATCCCGCTCCGGTCACCACGGCCGATGGCTCACATCGGCCGACTCGGCTTTATCGGCTTCGACGATGGTTATAAAGTTCTCGCGCCGAGGTCAAGGGGTATAATCAAGAACCCTCATCATTATCTTGCAACACTGTTTTCAAGACCCTCTTGGACAAGCAAAGGGTAGGGACAAGGTTGGGACGAGGACGGTTGTACGATTGATTCCAATGAGCGCTTGCGGCCCCAGACCCGTTGCACTGCGTTACGTAGAAATCGAACGAAGCCCGAAGGAAGAATGATGCTTTCGTAATCTGGCAGAGGAGGTGACAGATTCGCAGCATGTGTGCGCCAGCGCAAGGTCAGCGAGGATCAAGTCGATATTTAGGGCCGAGGAGATACTGTAGGCGGCCATCTTTCTTCCACAAGTTTTGGCGATTGAATGTCATTCAGCTCAAGAGCGAGGATGCTTTCTCTTTCCCCTGTTGTTTCCCTGCGAATCTCACCAGGCTGTCCAGACATCTCAGTAACCAAAGTCGGCTCAAAAGCTGGAGCACTTTATGCCTTGGCGCCTAGCGACCAGTTCTCGAATCTCCTCATTGCCGAGCTCGGCGGATGCGGAGGCAGTGTGCGGCATTCATTATTAGGGACGGTCAGAGTTGGCGTCTTTGATGGTCGTTTCAAGAGTCAAAAATTGGAGGAGACGCCGAGAATTTGCCATAAACGGCTTGTGAGACTACATCAGAAACGCTTATGAAACGGTGACTCTAACCGTCCTTGACGTCCCGAGCAATCAGAATCTTCTCAGCAGAGGGTGACAGGTTTATGTATAAAGTCCCCAAATTACAGCGAGCGGGAGACGTCTCTCCTGTTGTCCTTCCATCTCACCCAGCGTCCCGGCACAGCAACGTGCAGACTGTCCCTGGGCTACCACTCCTTGTTCCTGCTCTCTACCCTCGTCCGACTCCTGGGCGCATCTTCTGGGTCTCGATGGCAAGCAAGGGCGATGAAAACGTCGAGCTTCTCCAGCTCGTCGGGGATTCAAGGTCGACGGGCTATCTTGCAGGTATGATTCCAGTGGCTTTCGCGACAATCTATTCACCCTGCCAATTATTGCAGTCGCTGCGCTCTGCGTGCTCTTGTGAGTGTTTGCCGTGTACGGACCGCCTTCCGCTGATTGGGCGTCCCGGAGATATGACTATCTCATTTGTTTCCCCCAAGAGGCAAGTAAATGTTTCCTTTGTATACAGCTCCTTCGCTCAGCCTGCATATAGGCGGAATTGATGTGGAGAAGCCGCATCGGAGTTGCCAAGATCGTATATGTAACGGAAAACGCCTGTGGTTTTTACTCCCGCTTATGAAATATCCAGCTTTGGAATCGATATTTCAGCCTGATTGCCATAAGGTACGAATTTGAACCGGATTTTTTGGGGTACCCTAACATGAAGATCTCTCCCGCAGCCTGAACACGAGCGGTAAGTATACGTATCTGTCCTGATTCGCTGATCTCATTGGGTAATTAAGTCATCATAAGAGAAATTGACACTACGGCTGTCAGCATTGTTCACCTATCTATGTGGTTCTACGCTCACTATATAGTTCCAGGCGTAGGTCCTCGATTTTCAGTCCCCTAACCGCGATTCAACTTCAAGAAAGATGCATAAATTGGTTGAAGGTACTTTCGCATATTTATTTCCTTCTTTGCTGCCGGCTGAATCCGTCTTAGGTCCAAGGAGTCACATCAACCATTATCATTGCCACGGTGGACTTGGTCCTGATGTTCAGGTACTCAGGATTATTTGGCTCAGCATGTACCTGACTTGCTGGCTCGACAGGGTGTGGATTTTATACGGACGACCGCACATTTTCATTTACGTTTTTAGTCTCATGTCAATAGGTAAGAGATCCCTCCTCGCGCGCAGCGCCCGTCGTCGAACTCCCCGCTCTCAGTGGAAGTGGTCGTCATGTATGTTGTATTCTTCTCTCCCATTTCGTTTCTTTTTGAACACGGCGTGTAGGGTGGCTGTAGAATTCTTCGCCTATGCTCAGATGACGGGTTCGGTCTTCCTTTCATGAGTGACCCACCGGTACTCATTCTTCGATTCCAGAATACGTGCACTTGGGGTGTGTACACACAACTTGACCGGCAGATGACTACTTTTCCTTTCCCACAGACCCATTCTCGAGGGATGCTACGCATACAGTAGGCACCACTATGCGTGAATGCAACGCTCACTGATAACCCATTCAGATGTTCCAAGATTCGTTGCCTTATACGTAGCGGCCCCGCTTCTCGTGGTCTGTCTCATCGCCAATTTGAAAATATTTCCCCGTCCGAATAAATGTTCCAGACCTTCATCATGTTCGCAATGACCATCCACAAGTGCTACACGACTATGCAGTGGAGCACACGACACCTCATGCCGGTTTGGGAGCTCTTCCTGTGCGATGGGATAGTCTGGTTCTTAGTGGTATCCGGTGAGTTCCCCGTAGTAACGCTGTCTGTCGACGAGCCTAATATCTCCTATCCAAGTCGCAGCGGGTGCGGAATTGCTCATCTGGCCGACGTGGCGGGAGACACTGAAACAACTACTCGTGGTGTGCGTCCAACTCTTCCCCCTCTTCCTGCTCATCTCCACTGATATTTTCATATCAACCAGACCCGGGCTTGTGTACGTCCTGTTTCTTCTACCCGCTTTTCTTCCAATTTGACATATGTATCGATTCCAGGGTGTATTCAACCGTCGCCTCCCGCACCCTTCTGAATATCAAAGAAATCATGGCGAGCGACCGACCGGAGGCACAGCCCACTTTTTAATATACAAGGGTTCTCGCCGTCCATGATGATCAACACTTCGCTGCTGTTTGGAGCGCGACGATCCATTGGGCTCGTTGGTCGATGTGTAATTGTGAAAAAGTGAAACATGTATGCCATAGTTCGCCCCGCTGACGTACTTGTGCAAAAAACTTTATCTACATCCGTTCGACCCTCGCCGTCATCACTAAATAGTCGGTCTTGAGATTAAATGCCACCGTGACTTCGGAAAAGACAGTCATGCTCCTGCACAATAGAACCGATTATCTATATATATGCATGGAATCGAGTATACATACAACGACACTACCAATTCGAAAACACTCCCTGGTCTGGCTCACCCAACGTGGAGTCCCTCGTCCGGTTTACGTTCGGTACTAACACATTCAGAATTTGGGTCACCTCCAACCAGCGTTGGAATTATTCCTCTTCCTCTCCTTCTGTACCATCCACCATCCATGCTTGAATCGACATTCGCGTTCGGCTTGCAAGCCCGATTGTTGGCTTGGCAAGCCGATGACTCCAGCCAAAAATAATCAACGGGCTTCGGCGTATTGCAGGCCTCCACCAGCTTCGACCCTTGATCTAGGTCTTTTGCAGAAATGACGTGAGAATTCCCTCAAAGGCTGATATTTTGTCTGTGATCCGATCCTCGTGTTCAACAACACAAACATGCCCATCAAGGAAAGATTGGCCGTTGACTTCGAGCCATAGATATGTATGGGCTTGCATCCTCATATATATTGCTGGAGTGTTGAAGTGTCAAATGGCACTCAAGGATGGAATAAACTATTGCACAGTGCAGCAAAAATTGGACTCTGGCAACACAAATATTCAAATTGGGATCATCTATATATTGGACTCTAAATTCTGTATTAATCTTGGCACCCATGAATTGCCCAGAGCTGCTAGGATTGGGTCACTGCAACTTGTAAGGCATTTAAATTCTTGGGACACTCTCGACACTCCGCGCGTTCGGTTATTGGGAGGCAGGCTTAAAGTGGGCACCGCCACCGTGCAGAACGAGCAAACGGGCTTGGGATGGATATTCTTATTCTGATACATCCAGCTATCATATATGTGTCTTGGACAAAGACACAAGTGGGTTTTTATTGCAAACAACAATGTTGAAATTCGGCGGAGCAGTTCAAAATCCTCAGCCAAGTTCAGGAATTTTCGTTGGAACGCCTTTTTCAGCATGGATTGCGGCTTCAAATGATGCCCTGGGCCCTGCTGAAGCTGAACTTCTGGCTGTTCTCGCCGGGCTAAATGACGCACAGTTGCACATGCCATCAAAATGTCCTAAATTCCAGGGTCCACATGTTGAGTTTGAGAAGAGTAAGAAAGGGCAACGAGCAATAGTAAACGAGCGAAATTCAATTCTGAGTCGAGTGATGACTGCTATCAATGGTGGCCACGACGCTAAGCATTCTAACGTAAAGGGGAGACGAGGAAAATCAGTGCGGCGCACCATGGTAAATTGCACAGAGGAAATTACCGTGGTATAAAGCCTTTGCATAACCGAGGACATGCCCAAGCCCATTTAAACTGAAGCCGAAGCAGGATAAACTTGAAATAAACCTCCAACGATGAAAAACAGTGGGTCCAATTATTTTTTTTCCTGGTCTGACGGCCGGATTAACCTTAGTCGCTGGTTTGAATGCCGGTAGCCCCTTGGACTGACGCAGCGATCCACAAACAAACGTGAATGGCAGGTCGGAAATTGAAGTCCGTGGTTCTAAATGTAGGCCGTCGAGCGGCCGCCATCAGCCCTCGTTTCGGTTCGGCAACCGATCCGGACCCCGCGTAAGCGATATTACCCAAATGATGGCCTCCCGTTTTGGGCGATTTTCGCTCAATTCTCTTTCTCTTCGACATCGAGCATGAAGATCATCATAGCAGGCGCCTCCGGCTTCGTCGCCACCGAGCTCGTCCGCCAAAGCCTCAGCCACCCAAAACTCACATCCGTCGTCGCCCTCGCCCGCAAGCCCGTCGCAGCCCCGCCCAACGCCGGTGCCGACGCCAGCAAACTGACAAGCATCGTCGTGAAGGACTATGAGCACTACCCAGACGACGTCAAGGCCGCGTTTGCCGGCGCGGACGCGTGTATCTGGTGCGCTAACCACATTGATGTTTCGTTATACTGGAACCAAGGGCGAATGAACACAGGACCGTCGCCATCACACCGTCAAAGTCAGCCAGCATGCCCTTCGACGAGGTGAAGCGCGTCTGCCAGGACTGCACCATGGCCGGGCTCGGCGCAATCCACGCAGCGGGCCCCGCGACGCCGTTCCGCTTCCTCTACGTGAGCGGCATCGCTGCAGAGCGCGACCAGGCCAAGACACCCAGCTTCCGCCCGGAGTACTCTCTCATGCGCGTGCGTCGGCCTTCTTCCCCATTCCCATTATTCGCATCCAAATTACAATTTGTACGCAGGGCGAGACGGAGAACAAAGTCCTCGCGTTCGCGGCGGCGCACGGGATAGAGGCGGCGGCGGCGAAGCCGGGGCTCATCACCGGGCCGGGCGTGGGCAACATCGTGCGCAACGCGCTCGCCGGCGCCGCACGCCTCGCCGGCGTCGTCCCCAGCGCGGACGTGCGGCTCCTCTCCGCGGCGATGCTCGACCAGGTGTTAAACGGGTTCGAGACGGACGAAATTATGCATGCGGATCTGATAAGGATCGGTGAGGGGGTGCAGGCCGAGCAGAAGTGACGTGAGTTGCAAATCGGATTGAATTAAGTAATATATGGCAGGAACGTATAGCCTATCTCAGAGTTAATTCAGGGCGCAGATGACCTTGGACGAACGGATATGTGCGCTCGGATTCCTCGGCCGCCAACGTATCCACTCACCGCATCATTTTGCACTCTATGCATTACCTCACCCGCGACCTGCGCTGAAGACGCAATCTACGCTCATCTGTCTCAGGTTTCCACAAATTCGTTTATCCTCCTGGATTATTTGGGTCCCTCACCGACTTTTTCTCGACACCCTACTTACCGCGTCAAATTCCTTCCTGTCGAATCACCCGAGGCCTTGGCATGCAGTTATCTGCGCTCACTTTGAAGGTTAACAGCGAGCTCGCGTCGATGCCATCCAAACATATTTTTTTGTTGATGTGGGATCCGACCACCTGCGACTGGAATGTCCCTCATGCTGCACCGACCTCCTCCAACGCACCGTTTCCTCGTAACTTCACCGGCCCGAATGACAGGACCTCAAGAACCACTTCGCCTCTGGGTACTTGTGCATCGGTGGTGTATGGACATCGACCTTTTAGAAAGCGAGGAACATGATCCATGACGAGTCCGGGGTTCGACTCCCCGTGGATGTATACATCCGTCCTGTAAGAGCCTTTTTTTGTTTACCTCAGCCATTTATATTGCGGAATATGAGCTCTCCGCTTCCCGAGACTCACCTTTCCCGCGTGCTGCACTTTCTTCGCCGACACACCATCTCCTCGTGCATCTTCCCGGGACTTCGCGGGCCTGAATCGCCTAGAGAGCCGCGGCATCCATCTAGCTTGGGTTCCGGGTGCTAGCGTATCGGTGTTGGACACGCGTCGACTTCTCGTACATAAGGGCAAGCTCATGGTTAATGACAAGCTCGGGGTTCGACTCCCGTCGATGCGTGGCCTTGTTGCGTCGTCTTTTTCCGCCAGCCGTGCTGCGGAATCCGACCTCCGAATGTCTGTCTCCCCCTCTCTGCCTCCTTCCTGCGACTCAACTTTCTTTCTCGCGCATACGTGAATTCGTCGCTGACACGCGACCCCCTGGAACACATTCCCCGGGCTTGGGCTTGGCTTCACGCGCCTGAATCACCGAAAGAACCACGGCATGGCTTCTGGGTGCTTGCGCCGGTGGTGTATGGCCATTGGACACGAGTGGGGAAAGCAACGACGTGTCCATGACGTTCCATGTACAACTTCTCAATCTCCATTGAACCACATCTCTGGCCAATCTCCGCCGGGTCGCCCGATTGTGCCCTCTTCCGGCTCACTTGTCCCGCCCGCGGGGAGATCCGGTCAAAGAAGGCCAAAGTCACCCATTTCCTTCGAGTTTTGGTAGGTAGGTAGGTCGGTAGGTAGCATTACACGGCACGGTCCGAATAACGAACGCCGGATTATCCCGGTGTACAATTTTACAAAGCAAGTAAAGATACGCCATCGCCCCTGGACCTCTCCGCCATCTAAGGCCCAGTCGCAGACCCCATAGGTTTTCCCATGCCTCGCGGTAGACCCCAGACAACGAAAAGAGGCAAAGATGACCTAGAATATTTAGCTTCAGAACTTCAGACGTTCCTTCTACTTGGACGGTACATAGGGATGGCATAAAATTCTTCGAGGACCTCATACACGAATTTTGCAGCCAGAACAATAGTTCGTAAATCATAGCCTTCAAGAACTCGACGCTTGTCAGTTCAGCCAGTTTGTCTTTCATTTTCGGCACAGTGCGAAAAAGTTTTTCCAGGAATAAGGTGCGCAAGTCGAGAACTGCCGGTGAGGCGTGACATTCCAATAGCGCATGTTCTGGACTTTTAACTGTAGCCAAAAAAAAAAACGACAGAGGCGCTCGTTTTGAGGGACTGGTTGTAGTGCATGACCAACACTGTGTAAAATAAAACTAATAGGATGGAGTACCTTAAAAACACTTCAATGTAGTGCTATAAGACAATCAAGTGAAGTACCTCAGGGTACTCCGTGTGAGTGCTTTTCTGCAAAAAACCGTCTTCATCTGTGTACCTCGGGTACTTAGTGGGAGTGCCTGGAGGTACTCACTGTGAGTCCTTTAAGCACTCCATGTGAGTGCTTTTTCTGGGTGGTGTCAAGCAAAAAAACAGAAAATGAAAATAGCCTAGACCTTATGCATACTGTTCAACAGAGGCCAATTTCTGCAATGAATGAATCACGATGTGTGGGGTTAACTAGTAGTTGCTGGCACCGGGAATATACGTATGCAGAACATATCCAAAAACTAGATCAATCGGATGAGGATATTCAATGCTACAGCTGTTCTGCTCAGAAGCACCCAAATTTGCCGAAAAAGGCAATTCCCACGCCTCCGACAGATTCTTGGGGGCACTGCCCTCCGTAATGAAAATCCCAATCGATTGGTCCTACTTTCAAGGAAAACGGTTCCGAATTGAGCTCGCAATCACTATTCTGGCAAAAACTTGCCAAAAGAAAAAACGGCCGCACCCTAAGTGCAAATTTAAAGAACTGTAAGAACCTCCAGGATATATTGACTGCCCCTCCACAAAAAAAAAAAAAACAGACCGCGTGCCCACTATTCATCTTGCTCGACCAGTGAACAGCCTATTGCGCGATCACTGAAAAGCCCGACGCGGCTCGACCGGCCATCACCGATCGGAGAGGACCGGAGAGGCCCGGTGCGTCCCGTACGGATAAATTCGGCGTCCAGGCGTGGTCCCGGAATATCGGAAGCGGAAAATCGGGGGTAAGAGTTGCGTAACGGAAGGGTTCGTCGGCGTTTTGTCTATACTTACATTTTCTCGCCAACTTGCAATGTCCATCCCAGGGAAATCTTGCAGCTCATTTCGAAGCCGTATCAAGATACGCGAGCAGTGATATATGGGCAGGTGGGATGGGACGGGGAGCGATGGATCAAATCAAATCCAGATGCGGAAGGCAAAGGTGTGGGGTAGGGATCTGCATCCCATGCCTGTCTAGAATTGGGTAGGGACCTGCTTTAGATATGAGCAGGTCCAGACCGATCAAAGTGATCGTTACTCTTCGTTAAGTACTGTATAAATTTACAGCCAATGTGGGAATCCCGGTTAGATATCCGCAGTCGGTCGGATAACCGTGTTGTATCCGATTATCCGTGGCAGCTGACAGCAGCGCGTTGACCTTCCAAGTCGCTGCTTTCGAGGATTTATTTTATGCTTTATTGCATTGCCTCCCCCAGAAGTCCCAGACATCATCTTAACAATCGTTGGACCGAATTTTTGACCGAACCATGTTTAGAAGGTCACCAAGCGCGGAGATCGCCGAGATGGACGGAGATCATGAATAGTTCTCCAAGCCGGCTGGATTCGTCATTCGTGGCCTGTGCCACGTACAGCGCTTTCCTCAAAGATGCGTATCCTGTCTCGTCGTTCGCTCGAGGTGGAATCGCACTATAATAAAAGATTGAATAGAACTGAAAAATACCTCGCTATTATTTTCACGAATCGGAAGTGCGAGCTGCATTTCTATTTTTGCGATCCGGCGGGAGACCCGGGTTTTGATTGGTCAGATTTGTGATCGGGAGATTAGCCGCTCGGCAACATGACGTGACACGGAGCCGATTTCTCACCGTGCTCTTTGCTCTGCTCTTCTACCTCCTCCGAAAGCGCTCGACGGCAAATCTTGTGTCCGCAAGAGCTTGCACTTGGACGTACTCTCACCGTGGTCTGTTGTGGATAGATAAGTCTGGTCTGGGCCATTATTCGGGCAGTGCACACCGCAAAATCTCCGTCTGTGCTCCCATCTTCGCGGCGCACGACGAGCACCAATATTCTCGAATTTTCCAGCATTTTTCCGCTTTTCTGGAGCAAGATATGTCCTCCAACGACGAGGAGTACGGGCATGACTTTCACCGGGGGAAGAAGCGCCGCATCCAGCGTGCGTGCGATGTCTGTCGGCGCAGGAAGAGTGCGTATCGTTTTCATTACTCTTTCTATCGGATGCTGATTTCTCCACAGGTCGATGTGGGTTTTCAAGTTCGATTTAGACTCTTTCTAACACCCCCTTCACGGCGTAGGCGACGGATCACAGATGCCGGGCGACAAGTGCAGCACCTGCATTGACGCGGACCTAGACTGCACCTATCTCGAGGCGGCTACGGTGCGTCCTGTGTCTTCGTCTCCCTTCATCTAATTCATCCATCGGGGCGTAGAAACGGGTCCCCGTTAGAACGTCCGTCTGCTCGGATTGCGCGATATAGTATACTGACGGCCCCCGCAGCAACTACGTCGAATCGCTCGAAACGCGCCTGGAGCACGCCGAGGCGCTCATCCGGCACTTGCGCACCGAGCTCGCGACCGCTCACTTCAACTTGACGTCGTCCAGTCGCGCGGCGGGGGCGGGGTCGCCGCCGACCCACAACTCCCCGGCAAGCACCTCGTCGAATAATGACGCGGGCAGTGCGCCGGAGGCGCCGCTGCCGACGGGCATCACGGGCGCGACGCTGGAGGTCATGCGCACGGCCCTGCGCTCGTTGACGGGGCCCCCGCCGCCGCCGAACGCGGAGGATCTCCTGCATCTTGAGATCGCACGCAAGGTATGCATCTCGGTGTATCCTCATTGCAGCCCCATTGCGTTTCTGATTCTTACCATTGCTATTTTCCTCAGCTTGAGAAGCTCGCGATTGGCAAGCCCAAGCGGCACTTTATCGGGAAGAGCAGCGGTGCGGCGCTCGTCAAGGCCGCGATTGACCTCAAGGCAGACGTGCGCCGCGTCGAGCGGCGCGCGGGGAGCGAGGACAGCCCGAACCCCGGTGGGCGGGCGTACCGCGAGGCGCAGAGTCCGGATGGGACGGCGTACTGGGGCAATGGGGCGCCGAACGGGGCGAATGGACATGGGAACGGGCACGGTCAGCGGCAGGGAAGCGGCGGAGGGGAGCGCGACGACGAGGCGGGGGCGGGGAGCGACAGCGAGAGCGAGGACGGGGAGGTGCCCCCGCCGTGGACGTCGCGGCGGATGAAGTTCTGGACGTTCAAGCCCGTGAGTCCGCTTGTACCTCTGACTTTAATATTCGTCGATGTGACTTGGGTGTAGTGGGAGAACACGGCCCCGCGCACGGTCGCGTATTCGTTCCCGCCGCCGGACCTCGCGGCGGATCTGACGGAGCTGTACTTTACGCACGTGAACGCGTTTATTCCGCTCCTGCACCGGCCGACGTTTGAGCGGAGTGTTAGGGATGGGTTGCATCTCGAGTGCGTGTTTCCTTCCCTATTCCTTCCCATATACGGATACACCCCGGACTGAAACTGATACTGTTGAAGGGACGACTCCTTCGCGGCGATCCTGCTGCTCGTGTGCGCGGTCGCGTCGCGGTGGAGCGACGACCCGCGTGTGTCGGCGCCGGGCGGGCACGAGGGCGTCGGCAAGCCCTCGGGTGGCGTGAATCCAGACTCGCTCGCGTGTGGATGGGGGTGGTTCGATCAGGTGTGTGCTCTGCATACTTCGGCTCGTTCGTAGAGCATTTTGATGACGGAGTGCGTTGCAGGTCCCGTTGGTGGGAAGACACTTGTTTGGGCAGGCCACGCTTTATGATTTGCAGTATTATTGTGTGCGTGTCTCGTTCCCATCCAGGTTTCCATTTTCTAAGTTCAGGCACTGACACCCGCCATCCCAGCTCGCCGTCCAGTTCCTCGAGGGATCCTCCGCACCGCAAGCGTGTTGGACCTTGATCGGTGTCGGAATCAGACTTGCGCAGGTGCGCAAGTAGATAGATGGGCTTCGTTTCTCTGCATACTTAAAAGGGCGTGACCTCAGGACGTCGGCGCACACCGGCGCACGCCAGATCACGACAGCCCGTCGGTCGAACGCGAACTGTGGAAGCGCGCGTTCTGGGTGCTGGTGTACATGGACCGCGCGCAGAGTGCGGCGACAGGGCGGGCGTGTGCGATCCAGTACGACGAGTACGTGTTCCTCCGCCTCATCATCCCAGCGCACTTGGTTGCTAACTGCAAGAAAGCTTCGACCTCGATTTCCCACTGGAGTGCGACGATGAGTATTGGGAGCATCCGACGCGCCCGTTCCAGCAGCCTACCGGTGTCCCGTCGCGCGTCGCGTTCTTCAAGTATGTCTGTCGTCATTGAGACCGTTCGAATCTCATCCCGTGCAGCTCGCTGCTTCGCCTGAACAACATCCTCGCGTTCAGTCTAAAGATTCTGGTGCGTCCTGCGTGGACGCCTCTCCCCGTGATCTACCGGTGCTGATGTGTCTATAGTACCCACTCAACAAAGTGAAGGTCGCGTTCTCCATCAGCGAACACTGGGAGGAACACGTCGTCGCCGAGCTCGACTCGGCGCTGAATCGGTGGCGCGATGAGGTTCCTGCACATTGTGAGTCCCTCTTATTGTTTCCCCCTCCATTACATATTTGTTGGTGCTGACGCGATATTAGTGCGCTGGGACCCCTTGCGCGCGAACTCGCTGTTCTTCGACCAGAGCGTCGCGCTGCACTCGGCGTATTACCACCTGCAGATTTTGATCCACAGGCCGTTTATACCAATGGTGCGCAAGTCGGCGCCGACTGTATGTATTTTATTTTGGATCAGACGTCCAGAAAGATACTGATCTGGGTCTGACATAGGCGCTGCCTTCGCTGGCAATCTGTACAAGCGCGGCGCGGGCTTGCGCCAATATGGTCGATATTCAGCGGCGCCGGAAGGGGAAGGTGCCCGTCGTCTTCAATTTGGTGGGTCCATTTTAGGTCTGGTAGATGCATTCCACTAAAGGATCCTACTTCCCAGCCGGCCGTATTCACGTCGGGCCTGGTGCTGTTGCTGAACGTGTGGAGCGGGAAGCGCACGGGCTTGGTTCCCGACCCGAGCCGCGAGATTGCGAATGTGAACAAGTGCATGGAGGTTGTAAGGTTGTGCGAGGACCGGTATGCGAAACGATCATGGCCACATTTGGCATCGCCGCTGATTTTCTTTGTTGTAGATGGCAATCTGCGGGACTGCTCTGGTTTGTCTTGCGTGATTATATACACGGTTAAAACTGATTCGTGCACTAGGGACATTCTCTCGGAACTGGCATCCGTCGGGCGGCTCCCCCTCCCGAATCCTAACGCACACGTCATGACTGTGAATGACTGCGACCATTCGCAACAGAGCCAACGGATCAGCGCAAGCACCAAACACCCGCCACCGCTGCCGCGCGGCACACGCTACCCCAGCTGCCACTTTGAGTCTATGCCTCCCGAAGACACGTCGCGCATCATGCTTGGCTCGCGCGGCCTCCGGCAGACCTTTGACAGGCCCATCAGCGACGCCCAGTTCCGCGCGCCCTACGCGCAGCCGCAACCAGCGTCATTCGCGGGCGAGATCGGGATGGGTGTTAGCGGAGGGGGCCTGGGGATCGCGCCCATGGAACCGAGCGCGTTCGCGCCGAACCCACCGCCCAATACGTGGTTCCCGCCGGAGGACCCGTTCGCAAATATGGTTGTCAACCCCGGCCAAGCGACCCGCGAGCTGGACGATATGATGAGTCTGATTGACAGTGATACGATTGCGATGTGGACTAATGCGCCGACTGGTTTCGAGTGCGTGGTTTTTCTTTCTTTCTTTTTGTCGAGCGTGGCTGAATGGGGTAACAGGGTCGATGATTGGGGGAATTACTTTAGTAATTTCAGCGAGATCACTCAGGGGCAGCCGATCGCGCATAGTGGGATGGGGATGAACGGACATGGGCATTGAGGAGAATATTGTTAGATAACTTGCGACTGGTATCTGTTTTTCTCGTAATTCTTGCAAGTCACGCGCAACGCTGAGTCAGGCATCAATTTCTTCTCCTGCGTCGCCATCACAGTTCATCTTGACCGCATCCATGCACAGGAGCCTTTACATCGATGAAATCGTGGAAATAATCTGTTCCCAGTTCGACGCTCGATTCTTAGGGATGAGGAGGGCTGACAAGGATGACGGTAGAGCTCTTCTCTTGCCAGAGCGTGTAGAGCGTTTCACGACCCTGCTCTGAATGCGCTGTGATACTACCAGAGGAGCCTCTTGCATATTCTACAGTGCATGCCTGAGGATCTCTGGCAGATCCCCCCCGATATCATTAAAAATATTGATCACCTGGTGAGTCATTCATTGTCTACTCAATGCCATGAACAAGGGCCGAATTATTTTCTCCAGGTCCTTTCCCGGCCCATGGTAGCGAAAGATTGGGAGCGTCCGATGGTGTACCTGAATCGAATTCGGATTCTTCAGTGCCTTGATAGCGGCAATATATACCACCATATGCGGGTGTCGTTTCCTCGAGATTTCTTATGCCCGAACCTTCGAGATCTGACCTGGTCACCACATTCGGACCACGCATTCCCTTGCATGGATTTCTTTCTTGGACCCCAAATCACAAAGATAACGATTGGGCTCTTTGGATCGGTTGCCCACCTGTCCCTGCTTTCGGTTCTGGGAGTTAAATGTCCGCGCTTGCTTGATGCCTCCCTTGCCGACCCTGGCTGGCATGAAGTAGAGCGACCCCTCCTTGTACGGTCCGTGGCATCATTTGTTTGCAACTTGACGAGCCTGCGCTCCTTGTCGTTGCCGGATCTAGACTCAGAGACATTACAACGCATTGCGCAGCTCCCGACTTTGGAATCCCTCATCCTCCAACACCCTAGCAATGGGGCCACACTCGCCATGTCTACGACACAACCCGGCTTCGT
Organism: Mycena maculata; assembly: GCA_029448575.1. Taxonomy (NCBI): domain Eukaryota; kingdom Fungi; phylum Basidiomycota; class Agaricomycetes; order Agaricales; family Mycenaceae; genus Mycena; species Mycena maculata. The sequence continues at coordinate 212,384 of JARJLG010000084.1, read as the reverse complement.
GGGCTTGCAACACTTGCAAATTGATATGGCCAGTCCAGGTTTCACCACCGCGTTGATCCGTAACATGAATCGTGCACCACTGTCGTACGCTTCCGCCCAGTTCACCACTCCATACGAATCGACCTACCTGCACGACTTTTACTCCTCACTCGCGGCCCACGTTTCCCACTCCTCCCTTCTTTCCATCAATGTCAACTATGACTACAACGAAGATCTGGGACGCGACTCCATACACATCCTAATGGCCCCCGTTTTACGAACGCTATTCTGCTTCGTCAATCTCACGGAAGTCACACTTGAACCTCCTATGGGCGTTGGCATCGATGACGCTACTGTACTATTTCGACCAAGTCTTCACACCATGTTACGCGTCACTGCAAGTCTTCATTTGGGAGGTCTTCATTTCTGACAAATACGATCAATAATTGCCATAAATGGAAGTCCGGCATATGCCGGATCGAGTTTTTGACGGTTTTTAGGCCTATTTGGGCTCGAAATGTCTTCGTTACGCGTTACTGCGACCAAAAGTCTTCAGTTCAGCAGGCCGTGTTATGCGTTACGTGAAGACTTGGTCGAAATAGTACAGTACGGTCGTCGACATGGCCCGTGCATGGCCGCAAATCGCGTCCCTGCAATTAATCTCGCCAGGGTTCCATCCGCAAAACCCGCAGCCCCGCGTCACGCTCAATATATTGTCGCGCACGCTTGTGCGCTGTAGCCGGAATCCGCCAAAGTCCGACTCGGATCAACCCGAGCCATCAGCTTCTGAACCAAATATACCAAACACCTTTCTACTTCCACTGCCGAGTCTCACACTTCCGCCCCCAGACTCGCGATCTATCCGCACTCTCCCGCTTCCACCACAGCCTCGATGCACGGCCTCGGGCCTTCCAACTATTCAATCCCCAGTCCGGACCGCTCCAGCCCTTCAGTTTACCCGAACATCCGCGAAACCTCATTTATTTCTACATTGCATTGTCTCCTCTGATCCGGCCAGAACTACACAGGTCTCGTTTTCATTTCATTCCTACTAAAGACTACTCCTATCTAGATATATCTATAAATACTGTACTCAACTTCTGCAATAAAACACCTTGGATTTCCCCAAAGTCTCGCCAATCAAACGTTCAACTCGCTTATCCCGTCTCGCATCGTCTCGCTTCACCTCTCTTAGCCTTGCTCCGCTTCGTCTCGCTGTCGCCCTCGACGCTACATCCGTTGTAGTTCACATCACCCCTTCGACCTTGTCAGCCGCCAGTTTCCACTCACGGGACTGATCTTGCTGAAACACTCGCTTACTATCTTCCTTCCCTCCTCCTCGCCACTCACTCATCTCCATTTGGGTCTGTTCGTGCTTGGACGGTAGGTAAGCGCGTCATTTTGGAGCCCACCGCGAGGGTTTCAGCCATTGCTTCTGGTTCCTCTCGAGACCAGCGGTCAACTACTTCTCGTAACCTCCGACTCGAATTCATCGCCGCCTTCCAAAACCCCTCTAACCTCACCGACTCCGCTCCGTACACTGCTGAAGCTCTTCTGCGGAGTACCCGACAATCTCGCTCAGCACAGTAATCTCTCGCCACACTCCCCCAGCTCCCCAACTTTAGCTTGGCTCTTCGACGACCCGCCTCCTCCCATCTCGTATTCCCCAACCTCCACTGCTCCTACGATCACTATGCCTCCTGCCACCGCCCCTCCCGCTCGTATTCCTGCACGCGGCGACCGCAATGCCCCGCATTTCAACTCATCAAAACCCCACGAACTTCGTCGCTACTTCACCGACCTCGAGTTCTTGTTTAGTGAAGCATCTATCACTGATGAGACCAAGATGAAGAAGCACACTACTCGCTTCCTCCTTATCAAAGACCAGGAAACCTGGGAAACCCTTCTGAGTTTCACAGACGCAACTAAAAAGTACGATGCCTTCAAAGCAGATGTACTCAAGCTTTATTCAGGTAACGAGGAGGATCGTCGCTTCGGCCTCAGCGACTTGGACGCACTTGTTGGCCATTACTCACGGGTCGGCATCCACACCAAGGAGGACCTCACCAATTCCTCCGCATCTCGAACTACCTCATCTCCAAGAGCCGCCTCTCGCCCACCGAGCTCAGCCGAGCATTCTTGCGTGCCATGCAGCCTGCAGCATTCTCGCTTGCGGTCCATCACCGCCTCCAGATCAAAAAGCCTGACAACCACCCCGAAGACCCGTATGCCCTCGAGGACCTCTTTGAGGCAGCACAATTCTGCATCGCTGGCCCAGTTTCAACTATCGCTTTTTCGCCAATTGTCCCTGCCACCTCTTCCCCCGCACCCACGGAAATTAAATCCGACCCCAGCATCGCGGCCCTTGTCGGCACAGTCTCTGAGCTTATCAAAGTGCTCGCCAACGGGAAAGCCAGCAGCGCCAACTCCAACAATGGCACAGGTTTTAAGAAACGTCCTGATGGTTGTGGGTACTGCAGTGACTTGGACCACTTCATTAACCAGTGCAGACACGTCCTCGACGACATCAAAGCTGGTAAAGTTCGGCGCAATTCGGACAGCAAAGTTGTCCTTCCCAACGGCTCGTTCGTTCCTCGTTCTATCCCCGGTCCCAACCTGCGTGCTCGCGTTGAAGAGTGGCACAAGCAGAACCCCGGACAGCTCGCCATTGCACAGTTGCTTGTTGAAGTTGCGATGGATCATTTAGCACCCCCTTCCAATTTCGCCACTCCCGCTGAAGCCCGCACTTTTGCCCTCTCCGCTGAAGAACACATCCAGACTCTGGAGCACGAGATCAACACCATTCACACTCGTTCGCAGGCGCAGCGTGCTTTCCAGGCCGAACGTGAAGAGACAGATCGTACCATTCCTCATCCCGCCACTACTACTCCTGCCACGGTGACCCCCGATTCAGCTCCCCCGGTCGCACCCACCGCTCAAACCATGCCATCTAATCCGCCACCCGCTCCCGCTTATGCGCACCCGTTCTCTGCCGCTCGTGACGGCGCATATGCCCCACCTAAGGACCGCAACTTCGGCATTCCTGCGCAGAAACCTGCGTATCGCACCAATGCTCCTGTCTACAACAAACAAGATGCCGCTGATGTTTTCAACGCATCTCTCGACGCTCCCATTTCTATGACGCAGCGTCAGCTCTTGTCCATTGCACCCGAAGTCCGTGCACACATGCGCGAAGCTACTTCTTCACGCTGGGTGCCCTCGAAGGATAACAAGCCCAACAATGTTCCGGTCTCGCAAATGCTTAACAGCATTGATGAGGTACTTCCTTATTCCCCTGAACCCGACACTCTTGAAGAGCAGCGCTCGAAAGATAATCGGCACACAGCCCTCCTAGACTCGTTGCCCACAGCATACACCAGCGCAGCCGAATCCAACCTTCCCCCAGGCGCCGTCGTGATCCCCGACCCATACGCAATGTATTACGAAAATGGCTCCTCCATTCCAGACGACCTCATCGTATCTATGGAATCATCCGCCATACGCTCCATCATCCCCATTGTCGACAACCGTGAACGCGTCGAGTGCATTGTTAATGGCGGTTCTCAGATTATCGCCATGTCTGAGATGGTCTGCCATGACCTCAGCCTCGCCTACGACCCCACCATTGTACTTCGCATGCAGTCTGCCAACGGCACAGTTAGCCCCTCCTTGGGCCTCGCTTGGAATGTTCCATTCCGCATAGCTGACATCACACTATACCTCCAAGTTCACATTGTTCGTAACCCCGCCTACGACTGCCTTCTCGGCCGTCCCTTCGATGTGCTCACCCAGAGCATTGTACGCAACTTTGCTAATGAAGACCAAACGATCACCATTTGCGACCCAAACACTGGCAAGCTTGCTACCGTGCCAACTGTTCCCCGTGGCCCTCCGTGAAACCACCCGCAGGGTTTTCCCAACGACCCAAAGGCCCACAACTCGAGGACTTAATCCCTGATCAAGGGGAAATAGCACTCATTATCGTCCCCGATCCCAACAACCACGGCAAATTTATCATTCAGTCAACATCGGCACTCGCATCGGACATCCTCGCAAACGTTCAGCACACGTACCTTTCTGCTTGCACCAATCTTGGTTCGCATGCGGATACGGTTACTTACGCCCATACTGTTGTTCAACCGGCATTCCCCACGGCCCGTGATTCAACTCACGGCTCGGACTTTCAACCCATTTATTCCATTCGCACCACTAATTCGACTCCTGCCAATCCTGCACCTTCGTCCGATATTCCACCTCTCGTACAAGTATTTGCCAAGAAGAAATATAAACCAGTCGCGCTCAAAGGCCGCCCGGTTCTGGGCACTCTGCACGATAAATTCCGCATCGAATGTCACATCTACGGTGATCCACTCGCTGAAATGCCCGATTTAGATCCCAACCCGCCACCCTTCGTCCCCACCGGCCGATACACCTCCGAACGTCGAGACGCTCTCAATAAAGCACACTCTGAAGACTTCCTGTGGCCGGAAGAGCGTGCACTTATGCACCACTTCATGTGCTTGCAGAATGGTGCCTTCGCTTGGCAAGATTCCGAACACGGCCGTTTTCGCACCAACTTTTTCCCACCCGTCGATATTCCAGTATTGCCCCACACACCTTAGGTGCAACGCAACATCCCCATCCCACCAGGCATCTACGACGAAGTTTGCAAAGTCATCCGTACAAAGATTGAAGCTGGAGTCTACGAACCATCCAACTCATCCTATCGCTCCCGCTGGTTCTGTGTTGTCAAGAAAGACGGCACAAGTCTTCGGCTTGTCCACGCCCTCGAACCACTCAATGCAGTCACTATACAGCACTCTGGTGTCCCTCCCTACACCGACCAAGTTGCCAAACACTTCGCAGGCCGCGCTTGCGGTGCCATGTTCGATTTATATGTAGGTTACGATGAACGCCTACTTGCCACATCTTCCCGTGACTTCACCACTTTCCAAACCCCATACGGCGCCCTTCGACTCGTTACACTCCCAATGGGGTGGACGAATTCAGTCCCCATATTCCACGACGACGTCACCTTCATCCTCCAGCCCAAAATCCCCAACTTAACCATTCCATACATTGACGATGTCCCCGGCCATGGCCCTGCTTCCAGATATTTACTCGAGGACGGGACATCCGAAACCATCCCCGAGAACCCCGGTATTCGCCGCTTCATTTGGGAGCACTTCAACAACATGAACCGCATTGTCCAACGCATGAAATACTGCGGTGGAACTTTTTCTGGCCTCAAACTCATCCTCTGTGCTGAACGCATCACTGTCCTCGGCCACGTCTGCACTCCTGCAGGCCGCATCCCTGATGAAAAGCACATCGCTAAAATTGTCAACTGGGGTCCCTGCAAAAATCTCTCCGATGTTCGCGCATTCCTCAGCACCATCGGTGTCACTCGCATATTCATCCGTAATTTCGCGCTCCGCTCTCATCCCCTTGTGATTCTTACTCGCAAAGAAATGCCGTTTCTGTTTGGCCCCCAGCAGATGGCCGCTCAAGAAGATTTAAAACACGCCCTCATCCACTCCCCCGCACTGCGCCCACTCGATTACAAGTCCGGCGCACTAGTCATCCTCGGTGTTGACAGTTCACCGATTGGAACAGGCTTTTTGCTTGCTCAATGTGATCCCCAAAACGTCTCACGTCGTTACTACGCACGTTTCGGCTCTATCACCTTCAACGAGCGTGAAGCCCGGTTCTCCCAGCCCAAACTCGAATTATATGGTCTTTTCCAGGCACTACGCTCCTGGAAAATGTACCTCATTGGCCTCGGCAACCTTGTGGTCGAAGTCGACGCCCGTTACATTAAGGGCATGCTTGCAAATCCAGACCTCACACCCAGTGCTAGCATCAACTGCTGGATACTTGCCATTCTCACCTTCCACTTCGAACTCATCCACGTCCCCGGCGTTCAACACGGACCCGACGGACTCTCCCGCCGCCCAGCACAGCCCGGAGACGGACCAGAACCTGAAGACGACTTCGAGGACTGGATCGACCAAGTCCACGGCTTCATGCACATGATCAACCACTCGCCTTACATCGAACGCCGCCCCCAGCAGACTATCGCCACTCTCGCAGCTGAAATCGCCCCCGATGGCCAAGAGCCTCCTTCATCCCTTTCCTAAGACATTGTTCCCCGTTCCGACTCTGCTAAACTTGCTGATGCAAGAGTTGACTCCGTCCGAGTCTGGCTCAACAATCTCCAACGCCCCCGTGATCTCTCCAACGAGCAGTACAAGTCATTTGTCCGATACTGCATGGAATTCTACCTTGCAGACGGACAGCTCTGGCACAAAGATCCTCAGTCTCGCCACAAACTCGTTGCACCTCAAATTCGCCGCCTCTTCATCCTGCGCTCCGCCCACGATGACATCGGTCACAAAGGATTCTATGCAACTCGAGCCCTTATAGCGGAACGCTTCTGGTGGCCGTATATGGCCCACGATATTACGTGGCTCATTCAGACATGCTACCTTTGCCAAGTCCAACAAACGCACAAACTCCTCATTCCACCCACTGTTGCAGTTCCTGCTCCTCTTTTTTCCAAAGTCTACATTGATACCATGAACATGCCAACAAGCGGTGGGTTCAAATATATCGTCCACGGCCGCTGCTCCCTCAGTGCTTATCCCAAATTCCGTATGCTCCGTCGTGAAACCGCCCAGGCAATTGGAGACTGGTTATTCTAGGATCTAATTTGCCGCTGGGGTACACTCGTCGAAATTGTCACCGACAACGGCTCACCTTTTCTCAAAGCCCTCGAGTACCTTTCGAAAAAATACCACATCCATCATATTCGGATATCAGGCTACAACTCCCGCGCAAGTGGCATCATCGAGCGACCACACTATGATGTCCGTGAAAGTCTTTACAAAGCAGTCGACGGCGAGCAGAATCGTTGGCACACCGGTGCTTATTCAGTCTTCTGGGCTGAACGCGTCACAATCAGCAGACGAATGGGCTGCTCCCCATATTTTGCAGTCACCGGAACTCACCCGCTTCTCCCGCTCGATATTTCCGAGGCAACCTATCTCCTTCCCCCTCCCGAATCCGTCCTGTCCACCACCGAACTTATCGCCTGCCGTGCCATCGCACTCCAGAAACGTCACGAGGATCTCTCCAATCTTCATTCCATCATCTACGAAGCACGGCTCCGCGACGCCGCTCGCTTTGAGGTCGAACACGCTGCAACCATTCGAGATTACAACTTCCAACGCGGTGATCTTGTCCTGATGCGAAACACAGCCATCGAAAAATCGCTCAGCAAGAAGATGCGCAAACACTATCTTGGCCCACTCATCGTCATTTCCCGGAACCGCGGAGGAGCATACATCCTATGCGAACTTGACAGCTCAGTATTCCACCGGCCCATCGCAGCATTCCGTGTCATACCATATTTCACCCGCAATTCCATCACCCTTCCACGACTCGAGGAGTTGCTCGACATTTCCACGGACAAGCTTCGCGAACTCGAGATGTCTGAGTTACAAGACCCCGAGGAACTCGATTCCGACTTCATCACCCCATCCCATCTTCCATCAGATGACAATGATCTCTAAATATTCCACTCCCACCTTCAGTATTTCAGTCGGGAGGAGAAGCACGAACCGTATCTATCCAACCTCGCATCCTCCAGGATTTCGCCGCATCCCGCTTCTATGCCGCTTGCGCAGTTCAACTTCCATTGGACTTAGGCTATGATGATTTACTGAGCCTTTCGTTTCCACAAACCTTGCACCAAAGCTTCGCTCCCAGCAATCCAGTGACTAGGGACAGTCACATTTTCAGTCGGGAGGAGATGTCGCGCACGCTTGTGCGCTGTAGCCGGAATCCGCCAAAGTCCGACTCGGATCAACCCGAGCCATCAGCTTCTGAACCAAATATACCAAACACCTTTCTACTTCCACTGCCAAGTCTCACACTTCCGCCCCCAGACTCGCGATCTATCCGCACTCTCCCGCTTCCACCACAGCCTCGATGCACGGCCTCGGGCCTTCCAACTATTCAATCCCCAGTCCGGACCGCTCCAGCCCTTCAGTTTACCTGAACATCCGCGAAACCTCATTTATTTCTACATTGCATTGTCTCCTCTGATCCGGCCGGAACTACACAGGTCTCGTTTTCATTTCATTCCTACTAAAGACTACTCCTATCTAGATATATGTATAAATACTGTACTCAACTTCTGCAATAAAACACCTTGGATTTCCCCAAAGTCTCGCCAATCAAACGTTCAACTCGCTTATCCCGTCTCGCATCGTCTCGCTTCGCCTCTCTTAGCCTCGCTCCGCTTCGTCTCGCTGTCGCCCTCGACGCTACATCCGTTGTAGTTCACATCACCCCTTCGACCTTGTCAGCCGCCGGTTTCCACTCACGGGACTGATCTTGCTGAAACACTCGCTTACTATCTTCCTTCCCTCCTCCTCGCCACTTACTCATCTCCATTTGGGTCTGTTCGTGCTTGGACGGTAGGTAAGCGCGTCAATATTCACTGCATTTGCGTACCACTGTGCCCATCTCAATGTCCTGCGCATTTTGCTGGATGCTTCGGTCGTGCCAGCATCAACTGCGCCGCCGTCTCCACAACTTACGCTCGCTTCCTTGGACATTGGGCACAGCGCTATAACTGCTTCCCTTCCGGAGGGCGACTACCTTTCGGTCTCTTCCCGGAGTTAATGACAATCTACTGTACTATTTCGACCAAGTATTCGGCCCCTGTGACCAGTGACCATAAGTATTCATTTGCCATCAATTCAGCAGTCGCTAGGACCTGTGACCGCAATTTCAAGTGTTCATTGGTTGAATTGTTCAGCTCACATTAATTCTATTGCCAATCCTTCCGAGCGGTGATTTCATGATCTTTCGCTTGAATATGCAATTTCCAGCCTAAATTTAACCCAAATCTAGACAACAATATCGAACGTGCTGGGTGAAAAAAAAAATCAATTTTTAACCCCTGGAAATTTCCAAAACGGCCCAGTATTCGCCGCCCCCGGTGACCTGTGACCTTTATAAAAAGCATTCGATTCGGTGGGCGCTGTGAACAGTGACCGAATTAGAGCTGGCCAAATACGCTATAAATATGCTCGTCACCGTATCATAGTCATATCCGTATTGTAGCCACCCCGGGGCCTCGTATTGTATTCATAGCGTATTATATTATATTTTGAGTCTGAATATGACTATATTTTGAATATATGCAAAATATATTTACTTCTTATGAGCGTTAATGAATTTCGTGTAGTCTAGCCCAGATTTTAGCCATTCCTTCGTCACAATATCCACCGCTGCTGTCTCCACAGTCATGGATGAACGAGCATCCGATAATGTGTGCTTGACACTTGAGAACAGGTGTTCCATGGAAATGCTCACACCAGGGATTGGAAGAATGTCTCATGCAATACACACCATGAACGGTAAAGTTCCTTGCATGTTCTGGGACCAATAATGAGTATTAAGATGGAAGGACAGTATGTGAAACTCGCCTTCCACCAAGTCAACAGGTCATTGAAATCTCCTCCTACAGGAGAAATATTGCCAAAGTAAAGTTCGACCTCAACCTTGCCGCCAATGACCCCTGCAGGTATGCTCTCCGTACTACGATTTAAAGTGAGCGCAAAGATAAGGTGACAATCCGTGCTTCTGGCCCGCTTCCGCCCACCATGAATATTGAAATATATTTGACTACGCCGAAGGAGTATTATATTATAGTCATACTAGTTGCTACCCGTGAATAAATTCACGGGCGCGGGGTAAGAAGCTTGAGATGAACAAATTTATTGTAGTACTTCTGTATATACAACATTTCTTGTGGTCCCTACGAGCTCTAGGTTGTCATCTAATAGTATATGAATACCGCGATGATTAGTGGCTCGTGAAAGGGCAACGTAGAGTTGACCATGAGCAAACACATCTTGGAGAAGATACAGCCCAACTCGGTCCAGTGACTGGCCTTGAGCTTTATTGATGGTCATTGTGAATGCTAAACGGCCAGGAAACTGGAGGCGTCGTAATTGAAAGGGTAATTTGGACGAATTGTTTGTCGTTAATGGAATGCGTGGAATGAAACATCGTTCACCAGTATGAGGACCGGTTATGATGATCCCTTCGAGCACTCGACGGCTGATCTGTGAGATGATCAATCTCGTGCCATTGCATAGACCTGCGCTTGGATCCAAGTTGCGTAGAAGCATCATGGGGCAGCCCACTTTCAACATCAAACGATGCAGAGGGATTCCTGTTGGTGTGAGCGTGTTCAGGAACTCAGTGGGATAAGAAGATGATTCAGTTGCTGTCCCGCTTCCAGTAGGATCAACTGCGTCGTCAGCGCTTGGTAAGATACGGACTTCTCCCGGAAGCATTTCCAATATTTTTCCGTTTAGCATGTCGACATCCTTGTTCAAATGGGCCAGGATGGCGCGTCCGGTGAAGTACGCACATAGATTGTCTTCGGCACGGGGTTGATCAATGGAGTCGTAAACGGAGTTGATAAGATGCGGAAGGTTTTCCTTTCCTGGCGGTAATAGCATACTTTCTGGAAGGTAGATGCGGTCATTTATAGACGGGATCTGACCTTCACCAACTTCCAGTAGCCATTTGGCAAAATGTGACGCCTGTAATCGCTCAGAAGGGGAAAGCGTTGCCTTCAGTACTCGCATATTGAAGGTTAGATGCAGCTGTTCAACTTTATGCCAAAATGGAGACGCTGTCAGACATGCATTCAGGATGTCTGAGCGAAAGCCATCGGCGACAACAGGCAAAGTTTGTCGCCAATCACCTTCCAATTTGTCGAGTGAGGTCGGATCTATTAATTCTATCAACCGGGAGGAACGTACCAGATAAAAGAGTAGGGATCCCTCCAAATAATTCCGTTGAATCGCGGATGTCCTGTAATGCTCGATTGACAGCCTCGACAGCGAACCGGTGCTGGGAGCCGATTTCATCCCACAGAAGTAGCCGAGTTTGCCGGAACAGTTGCGCCAAATGTGATTGACGCGAGATCGTACAGGAAGCATCCGAGGTCAGATCCAGCGGAATTTTGAACCTCGAATACGAAGTTCGGCCATTGTCGAGCAGGATGGCCGCAATTCCTGTAGAAGCAACTGCTAACGCGATATCTCCTCGTTCTCTAACAAACGCAAGGATAAGGTTTTCGACATGGGTTTTTCCACAACCACCTGGTCCGTCCAGCATGAATGTACGTGGTTGTTGACTGAGGTATGCTCGAGTAACTGTGTCAAATACAAACCGCTGGTCAGGATTGAGCTGTGGTATGGAAGCCGCCAATGTTCGTTGAAGTGATGCACGGTTGAAGGCACGTTCTTCGGCAATAATTCGTTGTTCGAGAACATCTCTCAAATTGAGAGCTATAGACGGGCCGCGTAGATGGAAATCCCGAAGTGATTTTCTTGCAAGCTGTAACTGCTGATCAACGAGGAAGAGGCCCATAGATTCAATGTGGGCCCGAGTTATCTCTGCATCGGATATGCCGTGTTGTCGGAGAAGGTATCTGCAGTCATCGGTAATTGACTCAGAATATTTGTCCCATAGCTTCTGAGGATCTCGGGGAGTGCACTCGAGTAAAATGGTACAAAATAGACGGCGTAATTGGCGTCCTGTTTGCATGGCTGCAGCTTCAGTTAAGCAGAATTCATACTCTTCATCGGACGCTAGAAGGCCGAGGGCAGCACAAGCTGCTTGGAATGTAGGGTATGTTGTCCCATTTATGGTGCGTAGATGCTCGAAAGAGATCGCACCCGGAACAGAGCAAAGAAGCATACGAAGATAGTATCGTTCGCCTGCACTGGGGCTGACGAAGTAGATTCGCCCATAGGCAAAGCCGCTTTTACGAGGCATCCACTTCTTTTCAGAGCTGTTCCAGGTAAATTTCTCGGGCATTCGATCATATGTGAGATCTCGTGTCTCCTCCGGATAACGTTGGCAAGCGGCAAAGTATTCTGTTAAATTGGTACATCTGGCTTTCTTGGATGTGACGACTGACTCTATTGTAGCTGTCTCTGGATTGAATATAACTGGCTGGTGGTCAGGCAAGTGGCACTGGAGGCGTGTAACACTCGGCGAGTTGGCGTGGAGGCTGAAACCGAAAAGACGCCAGACAGCTTCCGCCGGTCCGATGTACCGGCCATCAATGTAGTCAGAAATTTCGTCACGTCCTTGAAATTCAGGACGACCATCGCCTCCCTCTTCTACGGTTGCCGCTGCCCGAGTTGAGCCTTTGTGGACATATTTCGGTAGGTACTTGACAGCTAGGATGCTCACGCATATCTCCATGTTTATATGCGCTTGGAATTTAGCGACCAAAGGCCTGGGTAAAGTTAGGATTAGTTGGCTATTCGTCTTGAGTTCACAAATCCTCGAGATACCTGGAATATGGTACAACAAATCGATTATCAAATCTGAAGCCTCGTTTCATGAAGAATCTTCCATCATTTCGCCGTCGATATGCGGGATAGCTGTCTTCAACCAAACTGGTGGAGTCATGGAATGGGCGAGGGTAATGACGGGTGCATTTCCCGTCAACTGTGCAAGGTTTCGTCGAGTCATGAACGCCACAAGGGCCATGGAGAAGTTCTGCCGCGACTGTATGAAAAAGATCTGGTTCGAGGTGTTCGTCCGGTAATTCAGTGCATACTAATCGGTCAATATCTTCAGAAGTCTGCGGTTTATCATTCGGATGTAGGATGATAAGGGTATGGCTGTGTGGAAGACTTCTCTTCTGAAATTCAATGACAGTGAGTAGACCAATGACTCGACCGAATATATGTCTTTCGGTGATGTCTTTGAGGAATTCATCATTTTTTAGTTTGAACACTCTCGAGACCAAATCAGGGTGATCTTCTGCCAATTGTCCCAGTAATAATTCGCGTTGGATTTCTTCCCAGTGCCCATTACAGGTAAACGTGATGAAAAGATCCGGTTTACCTGACGATGATGAATGTGGCACCAGAAGGCGAACAGAACGGTATGTCTCACCGGAGTGTCGAACAATAGCTAATGCATCTTGATAGAGCTGTACCATGTGTCGTGGACTTCCTGTGTACGAAGAGGGAAGGACAGTGCGTCGTCCAACATCGGCCAATGATAGATCACCCTCTGCTGCATCCATAAGACCGTTATATAAGTCCACCCGAAGTTGGCTCTGGTTATATTGTAGGAAGCGAAGTTTGTTCGCTTCCGTTTGCGCCCAAGCATCGACCAAAAATTCTTGGAACAGCGCACCAGAGCGTAAAAACAGGTTGAACTGGTCCGGACGATTATGCAGGTAGAAACTGTACCATTGGGCCTGTGAAACTCGGGTGGAGCCACCTCTGCCACGTTGGGGAGGAGGAACTTTGGTTGAGTTCCGTCGATATGCTCCGCCAGCAACGTCATTACCTTTGAATGGTATTTGGTCGTACCACCCTTGTTCTCCGTGTGGTCGCAAGATTGGGAATCGAAGCGGCAAAAATGAAGCATGAAGTTCGGAAACACGCTGTAAAGAACCATTTTGGTTTTCAACAATGATATCACGGCCCTGGCGAATTTCTGAACCATCCCCTGGTGCAATTAGAGATATCTCGTCCACGGTAGGTCGGTTGTAAATGCGTGGGTCACGTTGAGCTGGATTAAGCATTTTAAAGTGTAATTGTCGCGTGTCGTCTAATGCTACTCTATCTTTTGCATGACGATATGCGTGGATGTATGGGTTGTTGCAACGTTCGAGTATGTTCTATTCAAAAATTTTACCATCGGTTTTTGTGAGTACTTGAGAAGTAATATATATAAGCACCTGAAGACGAAGCAAGATATCCTCATTTGTCTGCCCGTGTCCATGTAAGGCACGCGTTCGGGCCATATCTTGCTCTGTACCATTCATGATGTAGATCTGCGAGAACTGTGGCTTATTCGGGTTGATCGGTAAGAGAGAGCCAATCGAATGGTACAGTTCCCCATATAAGCGTACAATTCGATGTCCAGCTGGACCCCATACGGACGAGTCAAACTTTGCACCAATAGAACAGAAAGGAGATTGTTATATGTCCGAATGTTCCTTCGGAATTCTGTAGCAACTGAGAGAACAATTATTGTACGAATCAAGTTGTAGACAGAATATACCTGGATCAGTCCCGGTAAACAGCAATTTTAAATCGTCGTCCTGCTCTCCCCATGTGGGTAGGTGAACTTTCCCATCGGAGCAGCAGGTGGTGAAATGGGGATTGGTCATGTTCGATCCCGATTTTCGCTCCTCCAACCAGTGCAATGCTTTACAGTTTGGGCAAGGTACGTCGCAGTGACCCAGTATATGTGGCACTGAATAATCTCGCTCTCGACGTGCTTGTTGCGATTCATATGCCTGGTGTGTAACTCTTCTGTGGTGAGACTGATTGTCATCAGCGGGTACATGGTTTCGTGCAGAGGCTCTAGCTGTTTTAGTATGTCTTTCAAAGTTGGAAGCCAGTGCGGACATTGTGGGTGATGCCAGGGGATGAATATTTATTGAGGGATATTTAACGGCTTGTCAATTAGACTTATAGAACCGGAACTTGCAAGGGTTGCGGTCCAGAGCTAGTAACATTCAGGTCCAGAGCTTCCAAGCGTTGAGTGGTCACATAGCCGTTCAAGACTTTACAGTGCAGTTGAGGCCGTTTTAGGAAATTAGGAATCATAGATGTCATCGTTCAGAGTATTGAGTACCAAATACAAAGGAGAATGTAAATTGATCAAGTCGAAAGCTGAGAGGCCACCTCATTGTGGTCGTTATCGTCGTCCTTACGTTTACGCTTCAGAACACGCTGGTTCTTGGCATAACTTGATCCGCCGCTCTTCGATGGGGACTCAGCCGCGCCAGCCTTAGTTGGGGTTTTCAGTGAAGTGCGAGGAGTCGGCCCATACGTGATTCGAGCGACGTCAATGATCAAGAGTCCGCTCAGTTCTTGTTCGCGTCCAGCAAGTCGGCCGCCCACACCGACGGTCTGTCCAATCGCAGGCATGAAGAAGCTTTGCCAGCGTGGGTTGCTTCGGTCGACGCGAACTTTCACAGCAAACGGTTGATTACCATCCTTTACTCTCTTCAGTATGTACATGCTTCGGCAGAGGTGGAAAGGTACACACTACAATATAGATTGTCCCAGCTACATTGAACATATAAAACTCCTCCGTGGTTTCAGGTGCGCTGACAACGCCTAAAATGTTGAACCTTGGTGGTAGGATATCGGGACAGGTTGCAAGATAATCGTGGTCTATATATATGTAAGTGTGCCGGACAAATCTCGAGAAAATGTGTACCAGAGGGCGAACCAGAACCTAATAGTTCCATTTCACGAAAATCGGAGGCCACAGTGATTTCTGCGCCACCGTTATTGGCAAAAGCCGCTTCAACTTCGAAAAGAGCCTGCTCCAGCGGCGGACTCTCCATATATGAGACCAGAGTAGCCGGATATTCCGCGTCATCGACAGTGAGGATGGTGCCGATTGAGTATCGGTTAGTGCGAACAGTTTGGACGGAGAGAACAGGCAAACGCCCAAGGATATAGCAGTGTGACATATTCCGAGTCAAGAGATGTGGTTGGAGAGGGCCGTGACACATTTATATGGTGAAATTCGAAGACCATGATAGAAAAGGCCTAGAAAAAAAACATGCGGTGTGGATGACGTTGAGGGTAAGTAGGTTAATTGGCAGGAGGCCAGCCTGAAGCCAGACTGGTAAACAGACAACTGTAGGACGTTACTGGTAGTGGAAGAAAGAGGCCCCGGAGAAAAAAACGTGCAGTGTGGATGACGTTGAGGGTAGTAGGTTAATTGGCAGGAGGCCAGCCTAAGGCCAGATCGGTAAACGGACCGTCGTAAGATACTACTGGTAGTGGAAGAAAGAGATTGGGACTCATGAAGAGGTTTTGCTGGATGCGAGAAAAGAGATGGGTGTGGAAGGAGCACGCGAGAATCCCCGCTTCAAGCCTCCGATAACAGCCGATGGTGCGCTTTGAATTCGTCCGAGCATAGCCACCTCGGACAGTTTCAGAGCGCACGTTCGGTAATTACCGGTTAGGCGCCGAGGCGCTTCTCGGAAGATATCCGTGCTTACAATGACAACATTATTATTATATCACTCGGAGTAAGGTGGTCGTGGGAAGAACGATGGACGGTTGGGAAATCGAGGCTAGTCTCGGTGAAAGTCGAGGGCTTGGAAATGAGCGTGAGTATGGAAGATCAATGGAAACTTCTGTATGTCTGCCATTCTATTATATTATAGACTAGCTCAAGCCCGTGAATAAATTCACGGGCACAAGTGGAAAGAAATATATTGAGCTAGTTTTCAGACATACCATTCTGGCAGACCTCTTTTTATCCCTTCGTTTACCCTTTTCCCTCATCCTCAACCGTCCTAAGTCCCTTTCCTCGAGTTCTTGCCCTGAGCCCGTCCCATTTAAAAAGTTCTTGGAGCTTTCACACCCTATTTCATGCTAGATACTTGCTGTAAAATTTGTCCTTCTATTTTTAAAGCTTCAAAGCTTCACTCGGTATCTGGGGGACGACCTGATCACTCTGCCTAGGCCCTTTTCCGTGCACTGTGCTCTCGGCATTAATTTTTCCTCTGGTCCTGACCCTTGCCATCCAATTACTCCCTACCACTGCTTTTCAAGCATCAGCATTGCAAAGTATACCCATATTTGCGACTTCTTTGGGCCCGGCTCCGCCTTGCCGCGGCATGCTTCCACTGCCGGGGCTCTTCTCGGCTCGGCGCGTTCTCGACCTCGGCTCGGCATGAACATGACCGTGGGCGTGGGATTTCGAATCTTCTTTGATGTTCGTTATACCACCCCATTCTATTATATAGATAGATTATAGCGTAGTCATACCTCTCGCCGTATTATATCCGTATTTTGCTGAATACAGTCAAAATATATTTTTTGTATTATATTTTTGGCCAGCACTAGACCGAATACTTGGTCGAAATAGTACAGTACACGGATCATGATGTCCTCGGCACTCCACGGGATACCCTTGATGACTCAGAGGTTTTCCATCATAAGTGGAAAGAGGTGGAGAGTCGTCTGCCACGTAACGTCGCTGGAGAGTCTGAGTAGAGTAAACGGGCGGTGTAGATAATCTGATGCATACATTTCTTTGGGATTACCTGTCAGCGACCATTCTGTACCGATAACAAGTAGGACTAATCTGGAAAGTGGAACAGCTGACGCCGTTCTTCTACCTCAAGCAACGTGTCCTGAATAGAGCACAAGGCGCTGAGCTCCCAAAGAGAACCATAGATGTTCTTGTTCAGCATGACAATCAGTGGCCGAAGTAGTTGCGGGTCCGCCTTCGTTTTGGCCATTTCAGTGAGTTGAGAGCGAACGAGACGTCGTACACATTTGGCAAAATGCTTCTGAGGCGCTGAATGAAGATATTCCACCGACGGGAAGGATGGGAAGCCGATATATGATAACGTTTCCGCTGCCTTGTAAGGCATCGTCTGCGAACTGCAAATGGTCAAAAAATCGGCCACGGCCATGAGATGCCCCTCCAAACAAGCTGACAGGAAGGTCTTCTTGTTTTCTTCCCTAATGTCATCATTATCCGTGCCAGCCACCGAGATGCCTAATTTCATCGCTTTCAGCGTGGCCGTAATCGTAATTAATGGATGGCGCAGCAACCGATCCACCGCGTCAGGTCCCTCCAAATATTCCCGGTGAAGTCCAGACAGAATGTTTAATTTTGTAAGCACTATCGTTGAGGCGTGTTCTGGGGTGGTTTCGCCGATTTTCGTCAACGCCCAAGATTCGAAGTTAGCCTGGTATGATGACCGGTATCCACCATTTTCCTGGGCATAGCGTAGACCAAGAGTAGCTAATTCCCAGATGGCTCTCACGTTGTCGTCTGCAGGGTCGATGTTGTTGCTTGTCTTTATCCGAGAAGCGATACGAGGCCACAACAGATTTACTGTGTATTTTTCGAAGACACACAGTACTGCTGCAGTGCAATTTCTGTGGGCGAGATAAAGCAGGAGACTCCGGACGAAAGGCGTAGAAGGGATAGCTGCGCGATGGGATTTTGCAATGAGGTGGCCGAGAACCTTGTCGATGTGATGGACAAACGTTGTCTGTTGTAAGATCTTCATATTCTTGGTGACTAGGTCCGTGAATAATTGCTCGCAGGCCGTTTTCAATTGTTCTGAAGGTCCGATGAGAGCCATTCCCACATCCATGATGTTGCAGGTAGATTCGAATCCGTATGGCGTCGTGACTCTGGACGACTCCGTCCAAAACAAGAGTATTATCTGGTGCGGAAGATCATTCCAAGACGCTTGGGAGTCTTTTATAATGGTCAAAGCATCACAAGCCCATGAACTGTGAAATCGGACATATGAGAGCGATACGAGCTCCTTGATCCCACGTGTATGCACGTAGGTGGAAAGGGCCTCGATTTTCTGTGCAATAGACCGAATTTTGAGCCGGATGTCATGGCCTAATTGAATGGGGGAGGAATTTCCTTGGTCCGAAACCATATCATTTCCATCCAAAAGGTGCACGAGCTCCTTGACTTGGATGGAGAAGCTTCGAAACAATTTCCAAAGCAGAAGAGCCCGAACGCTGGGGATGTAGTCCGCCGTTTCAGGACAATCCATTGATAGTAGGGATGGAACTCCAATGAGGGACGACGCGAGAGAATCGATGGAACTTGAAAGTTCGGGGGCACTCTCGGACAGCGCAACAATTGCCCATATCGTCTTTAGGCATGCGACTCGACGCCGGATTGCGACGGCCGGCGAGAGGACGTCGCTTTGACAATTAATGAGGAATCGTTCTATGCGGGAAATTACGCGAGCTTCGCCGTCTTGAAGTAGCCCCACAATGAGATTATCATGGGAGTACCGTCTCCCTTCCGGGGCCAAGACGGCATCAGAGATTCCATCGATGAAAAGCTCCAGTGCGTCGCCGTCTGTCGTCGATCTAGCGGTCCAGCACAAGGCCCGGATGTCTCTTTCTGCACTGTCATCCGATATCTTTGTCGCCTGCTCAACCATATGATCGACTATATTTACTTTGGGTCCGCGATAGGAAATGTTGGAAGAGGCGTGCAATGCGTGCAATGAGAACCGTTGCAGCATTTGCAGAAAACGCCAGAGTATGCCCGAAAGTGGGGTCCAATACGGACATTCGGGACGGAAGAGCGGCAGAATTGTGAGAAGGCCGTAGGAGACCACAATCAGCGCCAGCCATACAGATGCGATGGCAACGAGGACCGGGCTGATGGGGACCAAGAAGGCAACGAGGCCGGCGAAGAATAGCAAAAGGGAGGCGTGGAGTAGGACGGGAATGAGTTCGACGACGGTATGCATATCGAATTTTCTCAATCCAGAGTAAACATATGCGAATATCTTGGCTCGAACAACTGGTGCCGTCGTCCCATCAATCTTTTGTGTAAACCCCCAGGCCCACTGTTCCACAAGAGTCGCGAGCAAAGCGCACGTGAGACTCAGGAAAAGGCTGGTAAACCACAGTGTGTTACACAGAAGAGATGAGGTGGTTGGTTTGAACGAGACTGCGTGCGGCTGTGCATCGAGTACCTGGGGAGAGGCGCTGATGGAAGCATTGCTGAGATGGACCAGATCTGACATCTGTCCGGAGATCCTTGTCAAAAGGCCAACGACCGCGTCTGTGGGGTCGGGCTGCAGCGCTTGGTAACTTTCGATGATGAAGGCAGTGAGGATCGCGGAGAAAAGGGCCGCCTTGAAGACTTGGTGAGTTAATTCAATGGCACATCTGCAAACTCACGAAGATCAATACACCCTTCATATCGCGCATCCAACTATCCATGAGGACTCTATCGTGTTTCTCCGCCGCCGCCGTGTAAACTGACCAAAGCTTGGTGCAAGCGTCGTCCGGACCTAAGTCACGTTTGGCTATATAGTCTATCAGGTGGATATGAGCTATCGGCGCGCCATGGGACGCACCTTCCCTCTCGGGATTTGCCTCCAGGTCTACAGGCATCGAGACAAAGTCGGTCTGCATGAAGGCGGGAAGAGGTAGAGGTCCAGCTATCCCACACACAGCTTCAATGTCAGATGAGAGAAGTTACGACAAATATAGCGGCGAATCGAATCACCGCAGAAGGCCATGGGTCGCGTTGTTGATTGATTCGAACAGTTCTCAGATACATTTACAAGGAGAAAATAAACGGAATGAATGGTGACTTCAGTATCACGCCTTGGCTGCAAACTCTCTGGCGAACGGGTAATCCGTATAGCCCTTCGCGCTCGCCGGGAGATAAAAAGTCTTCCTATCTGGCTCGTTGGTGGGGATCCCTTTCATGAGGCGCACCGGAAGATCAGGCTTTGAAGTCCAGGAGAATATTAGCGATTGATACTGCCAATTCAATACAAACTCACATTAGCAAGAAACTGCCTTCCAAACGCAATGATATCCCCGTCTTTCTCCGCCCGCTGGAGTGCTGTCTCCCTCGAGTACCCGCCGGCGGAGATCAGTGTCTTCGGCGCCCATAATACGCGCAAGAAATTGTTGGAGGCGTCTCTGTCGTCGCCAGTATTGTCGTCGTTCCCGCCGCTGATGCGTGGCTCAACGAGGTGGATGTACGCAAAATCTGGGTGCAACGCTTTAATTTGAGATACCAAGTACGCGAAGGTGGGCTTTGGGTCCCGCATCCCCATGTCTGCATAGCCCATTGATTTAGGACCTTACCAATTGAGCAGAATGTATACGTACCCTGGAAAGTGCTCCATGGACTTAGCCTAATTCCAGTCCGATCCGCGCCGATAGCCTCCGTGACGGCGTCCACGACCTGCAGCGCAAATCGCGCTCTATTCTCGATGCTCCCTCCATATTCGTCCGTACGCTTGTTGCTCACGTCCTGAATAAATTGGTCTATCAGGTATCCGTTGGCCGCTGGGAATATAGATTCAGTCGAGCCGGTACAAGATCTTGGGGTCGGGGACGAGCCGTGAATCTCGACTCCGTCGAATCCAGCGCGGAGCGCATTTTTCGCTGCCTGCACATACAAACCAGCATACTCCTGGATTTCGGGCCCAGTCATGGCACGGGGAGTCTCTTTTGCTGACTCCATTTTGACGTCGGATGCGGAGACATATGGAAACGAGGCGTCCTCTTTGCGCAGCTGTTTCGGATTCGCCGCGCGGCCTAACGCCTAGAGCTGCAGGAAGAAATGGGAGCCAGCGGCATGGACTGAGTCGGTGATCTGTACGCAGCAATGGGCGGAAATTCTCAGTCCACTATCGTGATATAATCGACGGGGATTCGACGCACTTCCTTCCATGCGGAGATCTGCTCCTCGCTCCAGATGCCCGGTACATGGGCATACCCGCCCGCGCGGGCCGCAATAAACGTCGCTTCTGCAATCAACAGAGTGCCGGGGGTGCTCGCACGCTGGGAGTAGTACTCCTTCATCATGGGCAGAATGGGAACGTGTCCGGGATCGGAGGAGCGGAACCGCGTAAGTGGGGCGAGAACGACACGATGCTTAAGCTGCAGACTGCCGACATTGGCGGGCTGGAAGAGTATCGGGACGGTGGGAGCCATCGTTGATTACCCGCGGACAAAAACCAAGACTGAGCCAGGGGAATGAATTGAGGTGGGAGTCTGGAGGAAGAATGTAAGCGTCCGGTCCGGTCCGTCACATTGAACTTGGAAGTCAGGAATCGCCATATGTATGGATCGAGTATCGCCCTCAGGGAAGGACGATCCAGGCGCCTGGGACCGTAACATCCAAGTGACGAGGATTATCCACCCTGTGATGATACAGTGGCTGAACCCGGCACAGCCCACGTCTGAGAAGGAGGAGAAAATCGGGCGAGTGGCGTGTGAAAGGGTCACACGGATATCGGGCCACATCGGGAGCGGAGTTTGAAGATGACGCCGATTCTAGCCGAGGTTAACGTACCTAAATTAACCGGTGTGGGTGCAATATTTATCCGATACCGCCACATACCCACTAAAACCAGTGTCCAGTCCAGCAGTGAGTCCTCATCCATCAGTAGCCCCCTCCAAGTGTTGAGCACAACTTACTTATTCAGTGTGAGGGGTTGGCGAGAGGGCCAAATTTAACTTGCCAGTCCGTGAGAATGCGGTCACGTCGTAGTGCCGAGACAACTTGAATGTTCCTGCCAGCAAACCCGTGAATTCGTTCCTCCGGGGGGGACGATAAAAGCGTCAAACCCGTCGCGGTTGGATGCGGGAAGCATATGGTGGAAGGCCGTCACTTCGATAGTTGAACTTGGCACGCGCCGTACGGCGAATCCAAGCCCAAGCCAGAAAACCAATTGCTGTGCGCTGGTGGAAAGCCCGCTCGGTAAGTTGTCAAAACGTAAAAGTGGAGCCGACCTATTCGGATCCGCCCACGAGTATATAAAGGCAGTTGTCCCGACGAGGAAGCTGTCCTTTCAGAAATGCCCACGGACAGGGAGATTATCGTCCTTTGCCTGCTGGCCGTCATAATCTGGACTGTTCGCCGTTTCTTCTTGTCCCCGAACATCATCCGGCTTATTCCTGGACCTAAGTGCACGTCATGGCTATATGGTGCGTGTAAATTGCTATACGCAGATGCTGTGACCAAACTTGTTTATAGGACATATGCCTCAACTGCTTCTGAGTGAGGAATACGGGGAACATGAATTCCAGTGGCAGGAAAAGTACGGTCAAGTCTATTCGATCAAAGGTTGTTTTGGGGTAAGTTTCCATTCAAAAGCTCGTCCCATTGAGTCCTTATGTCTCGTCAAACTTTCAGGAGCCTCGCTTAATGATCTCGGATCCCGAAACCGCGAAATATATCATCAACAATAGTGACCTTTTTGTCTTCGGCCCTTCACACCAGAAGATTGCCAATGTACTTTTTGGAAGAGGCAGCGTCTTTCTGGCAAGAGGTATCCCGTCCATGCTATGACGGTCATTTCGTTCAAACTCAATGATCCCTAGGTGAAACTCATCGCCGTCTACGGGGCATCATGAACCCTTCGTTTTCAGCAAACAATGTCCGCGCATTACTCCCCATCATCCAAGAAATCGGTAGAAAGGTGTGTACGATACTTCAGTGCCCCGTAATCAATCACGATATTCAATGTTCCGAGCTCGTGGATCGATGGGACTCTCTAGGCTTCCCAGGAACCACCGTGGATATATCCCCCACCCTACACGGTGCAGCACTGGAGGTCATGGGTAACGGTGAGTTTTCGTGGCTTTCACAGCGACACCTGATAATCGTTTCTAGCAATCTTGGAATATCCTTTCAACGTCTTAACGGGCCAGAGTGACCTGGCCCAGATTCAGAAAAAAATGGTGTAAGCTATTATTAATTGATCTCCGTGGCCCCGTATTTACTTGTGCTCAGGGACTCCGCTGCCAATCCGACGAAGTTGGGGAAGCTGTTCGAGGCTGCTCTTCCTTACATTCCAGATGTCCTCTTCCGTTTGGCCTTCAAGCTCCCGACAAAGACTGTGCGAATGTTCCAAGAATACCACAGAATCACAGACAATTTGAGCCGCGACTTGGCTGAGCAGAACCGTGCTGATCGAGCACCTGGAAAAGCAAAAGGATTTATCGATGGTTTCGGTGTGTCAAATAATCCTATATGCCGATTCATTGACCTAAATTCGCCCTCAAGTCAATGATGGTGGTGTGACCGATCAAGAAATCGGTGTACATTTGAGAACAATATTGTTCGCAGGACAGGATACGACGGTGAGCCAAATATCCATAGGTTATTCTGATCTAAACATTGTATGCACAGGGTGTCACCTTGGGATGGATCCTCTACAAGCTCGCTCAGATGCCTGGCTTCCAACAAGACCTACGACAAGAAATTCAACTTTCGAACCTGACAGAGAGCTCTGACTACAACAATATGCCCTTTCTGAATGCGATCATCAATGCAAGGACACAAGCCATTGACACAGTTATGATTTACTAATTCCAAAAGTTCAGGAGGCTTTACGAATGTATTGTGCCTTTCCTTTGTCGGAACGCACGGTCACCGAAGACTGTGTCCTCCCGTTGAGTCGACCGATTACGACCATCACGGGTGCCCAGATTTCCGCCATACCGGTAAGGAAGGGCCAGTGCCTCTATTTGGCGATTGCGAGCTTCAATAGGTAGCTATAACGCTTTACGTAAGGTCTGTCTGACCAGCTAACAGGCTCAATTCGATCTGGGGGCCTGATGCCGAAGAGTTTCGTCCATCGCGATGGTTCGACAAGCCACCTCGCACAGGAATATCTCTGGGACCGCACCCTTCTGGGTAAGTTAACCGATGTTCGGCGAGGATATCAATGTATTCATCGGCTTGGCAGGCTGGCCTTCTTGGGGGGGCCCGGGGTCTGTCTTGGTTGGCGCCTCGCGTGAGTTTCCTTGTGTTCTCCGGGGTCTGGTCCCGTCAATCTGAAATATCCATGTTCAGAATTCTAGAACTTCAAGTTTTGGTCGCGGAATTGGTTGGAAAGTTTGTTTTGTCTCTGCCGGACAACGATTCAGTGAGAGCGCGCCTCGCAATAAATTTGACACCCGCAACCGCCGATGGAGTACAGCAGCTTCCTCTGCATATCGAGCATGTTAGTTAGCTGCAATTTGTACGCGCATTGCGCTCAATATGACAATTCAATATCTTCTGGGGTTCTCTACAGGTAGTATGATGTTAGTCCTTCAACTCCCCTCGACTGCAGTGATCTCATCCAACTTGTCTGACCCTGGCGGTGACTCTCGGAGGATCAATAGTGCGTAGCGGGTTCACTATATTCTCTTCGGATCCCTCGCACATGTTCACATTAAATGATTTGGGCAACCGGCTAAACGCACACCAAGACGATATTTT
Source organism: Mycena maculata (assembly GCA_029448575.1). Lineage (NCBI taxonomy): Eukaryota > Fungi > Basidiomycota > Agaricomycetes > Agaricales > Mycenaceae > Mycena > Mycena maculata. Next base: position 187,559 of record JARJLG010000084.1, on the reverse strand, counting down.
GAACATTGAAAAGCAGACATACATACAGTGGTTCCCACAAAGCTCTTCCCATCGACCCTCAATTGCATTTCCCGAATCCTTCCAGCAGGGTCTGATATGTTGGATCATAATCTCCTCCCGTGTCTTTCGTGTCGACCATCGCGTCCCTACAACAAACGAGGAACGAGTAAATTATGTTGCAGCGAGGGTTGGCAATCTACATCCTTTGGATCACCGCAAAATCAGCGTAGCTATCTCGAGTTGCAACTTCGGGAATTGGTTTACTATGTCAACCAAAATCAACTCGACGTTGAATCAACCAACGCACTGGAGTGGTTCTGCTTTGGAAACATGAATTATCTTACATGAATTATCTTCGCGAAGGCACAGGTTTTTTTGAACAAAATTGGGGTCTCGGGATTCTGAATTCGTGTATCGTGTAATTTCGTCCCACACGGATAATTATCGTCAAAAAGTCCATCCCGACTTGTCTGAGATCAAAGCGGATAGGCCGGCGGATCAACACAGGTTTCGCGGTTATATGTCTCACCTGTATGCGATCCCGACCGCTACAGTAATGGCGACTTTCGGGAGTAGAGGTCTATACACTGAGAATTTTGTACATAAGTGCAGGCGTCTGCTTAATTTGACGCATAATAATGAACGGGGAAGGTGTTGTCAACTCCTGCAACTTGCGAACGAGGTATCGCAGACAGGGATGGCCGACCCCGTACCCGATTCTAGACCCCCCCTGTCTCCGATTGAATCAACCCTCCAACTTATAAAAGAGGGCACAAATGTTGTGAATCCCTCATCTACCCGGCGTTCAACTCACTCCATTACATCACAACTTTCGACTTCGAACATGCCCTGCATCGTGACCGAACCCACCGCTCCCACCGCGCGCCCCGAAGTCCGCGTCTGGGTAACCACGAACAAAACCACCATTACAAGTCCGACCTCCGCGGCCGAGCTCGAGCGGGAGACGGAGTTCATCACCCGCCTTGAGGCGCTCATCGGCCCCGGCTCCGAAGCCATGATAGCCCGCGCCGCACGCAAAGTCCAGGAATCCCCGAACACGCTCCGCCGCCGGGAAGCAGGCCCGAGAACGCCCATGTGCCCGCCCATGCGCCGTGATGCTGTACTATCGCACCTCCGTTCATGAACGCGGTGAGCCCACTATTTTCCTATTATTCAAGTCCCCTACTTATACGATTTTCTTCAGAGGCGCATTTATCATGTTGCTATCTCACTGGCCAGCTGGGATCTTTTGACGGAGACCGAGATGTATCATTCGTACACGATTACCATTATTCGGGCAATATAAGCCAATGTGATTTCATGTCAGGAAACTTTCTTGCACTCGTTTCCCTTCTCCTAACGTACTTGGTTCTGAAGTTTATCAATGGGGAGGCCAAATGAGACATCGAAGGATATAGGGGTCAAGGAGAAAACAGGCAACCTTATGAGAACGAACTCCTCGCAACGGTTTGCGTCCTTGGATATGAGAACATTCGAAGGTTGGTGTGATACCTGTAATTAGTCCATTTTTAAGCGCGGGGGTCCGATCGGCGTTCAGCTTTATTATGTAATCACGTTTTGAGGACCTTTCCCTAGTTCTTGAACCCGAGATTCATCCTCAGCAGAGAAATAAAGATGTTTTCTGCGTACCCAAATATTTTCAGATTTTTTGAGTCCGATGGGGGGAAGCTGTTGACCAGTCAAGATGATGGGTTTGGGGACATTGGGATTGAAGGACGAGCTCCTGCACAGATTCAACGACAATTTTAAAAAATCCAAAGCGGCAGATCATCACTAATAGTCTCTAAGGTTGAGTTCCGCACCAAGAAAGCAGAGAAAGATGCGCCGCAGAGCGAAAACGACCCAAACGAGCTAAGCGAAGATTACGTAACAAGCTCGAACTGCGATCGGACCCCCGCGCTTAATAACAGACTTCAACAAACCGAGGTACGAGGTTGAAACGTCTGGCTATGAGAGACTAACCTGTAATAGGCAACCATAACCATACAAATCTGATCCTGTACACCGTAAATATTCCGCCACCTGTCGGGAAGCTGTGAATAATATGTGATCCACATTCTGATGCAGGCTGGTGGACATACCTCGTTGGACTGGCCACCAGACTTCAAAGCGTATCACTCCATACTGGGCCATTCGGATCCATTGTCCACATGGTGGACAATGCGTCGGCCACCCTGATGCGCGCATGTCAATCATTGATCCGGACACCAGCACAATGGACTTCGCACAATGACGATTCACACCCGACACGTTATCCGTGGGCGACTCTGTACCGAGAAACAATATCAGTCCCCATGGATGGTGAAGATGATCTGGAGAGCCGGCCCGAGAATTGCTCTCAATCTAAATGATAATCGGCCGATCAAGCTTCGGAATCGCAGCATTAGCACCAGTCCAAGGTTCCCTTTTTAAAATGGCCCGAGAGCGGTGGGAGGATTCATGGGAGATAGAAGAATGAATATATATTGTACAGAATTGTATCAGAAGCAAAAACAAAAATATTCTATGGTGCTCAATCGCCGTTCGACGGACCAGCCTCCGAGCCACCGGGTCCGTTGATCGTGTCGTCTGCCGCAAGGGCGTCTGGATTGACTGTGATGGTGGCGTCAATTGCATTGGCGGCGATCGCTGCGTCGACCTCCTCTTGAATAGTACCGGCGCCTTGATAGACAATATCAACGGAACCATGCTGTTCCTTGTCCTTGTCGATGAGACCCTCGAACAGCCTGTGACTCGGGTGAGAGAGGGAAGCGAGACAGAAGAAAGAGATGACGTACAGATCACTCTCATCACTGTCCCCGTTGGCTAGGGTGCGCATCACGACCAGGTGTTCGTCAAGTTGGTCCCAGAAATCGGATCCGGGATGGAGGAGGAATACCTTGCGCTGTATGCACCGTCAGTTATCAAAAACAAAAAGAGGACAGAATAAATACCATGAGGGCAATACGACCACAAAGGCCCGGGCTGATGCGGCAATTGGTGCCCTCGACGAAGGCTTGGGCGAGAGCGAACAGATTCTGATGTTTGTTGGGAGGGAGGTCAACAAGCTTCTTGTCCCGGCGAATCTTGACGCTGGCCAACAACTGGAAGATACATTGTTACCACTGCACGAGGGAGGGGAGGAAATAATAAAACGACTAACAATTTTCTTGAAGCGTGCCCGATTTTGAGTAAATGCCTCCCCAATTTCCTTGAGGATCTTGTTACAATCTGCTGGGTTGTTCTCAAACCCAGGGGGCGTGTTGAAACGATGCTTCTTGATAATGTCCTGTCACAGATGACAACAAGCCGAAGGAATAAGACGTGAATATGACACATACGAAGACGAGCAGTACAGGCAGCTCCCCCTTGTAGGCCGCGAGCCCTGCTGACAGCATGACGGGGGGCACATATGCCTGGATGTTGACCTATGTGTGAGATGTCAGAGACGAAATATGTGAGCCAATTAAAGAATACCTTCAGGTCCGAAGAAACGGCGTAAGCAGGTTGGGCCGCGATGATCTTTTGCACATCGTTTTGAAGAGCAAGGATGTTGACGAAAGTTTTGGCATCTCGGACCGTTTGGGTGTCCTTTGGATGTCTGTTAGTATGGGCAATGATAATAGAGGAGAGGTTGTACCGCCAAAAAAGTCTCGACTTGAATGAGCTGATCGCCGCGGAGCTTCTGTTTCTTGGCATAGTTCACCACAGCTGTGGAGATGTTGCGACTAACGAGAACGTTGCCACCAGATAACAGCCCCGGAAAAGGGGAGGAGCGGCCATCGTTCTCATCATCGCCAAGCGTGTCGGGAGTCCCACCGGGGCTACTGCCACGAGCGCGTTTGCGGCCCGGCGGCATGGTGGAAGAAGCACGAATTGCCTGGCGGGCCCGCACTGCTTGCATCTCTTGCAGGACTTGGGGTGTGGGCCGTGGCATAGCCCAGCAAAACTCGTACTTATTTTTTTATATAGTAGGGTATCAGGGACAGGCTGCAGTCTCATCTACATCTTGACGTCCAAGTTACACACTACTCTGCTCACCTACAAGCTGTCTGAATTTAAAGTGAGAGCCAAATCAACATGGAAAATTCAAACTCATTGGCTTGGCATTGAACATTTCGGTCGTTGAATGTTTCTGCAACAGGCAGCATAGAGAACACAATTATCAATGCTGCAATAGAGTGATATCCTTCTATTTCTTTCCTCTGCCTTTCACTCATGGGCACGACAGTGCAAATTCGTTTGAACTCTTTATTAAATCACAGAGGAAATGAACCTCTCCTGGGCTCATGGTCACAACCATATCAACCTTCAAGCCCGGATTGAGCAGGTTATGACCCAGAGCATATCTTGCCACATGGCAGATACTTGGTTAACCTTGACAATCTGGAAGGTCAGCTTTTACTTTGCCAGATTTGGATGCACAATTGAGTTCTGCTGCAACAAAAAAAAAAAAAGATGCCCAAGGTCATACATACAACTGCTTTTTTGGATGACTCAAAACTAAGGTTGATATAATTGCACGCCCTCACTCAGCTGAAAACATTTAGGCCATCTGTTTGATGTGATGTGTTTCCTGCACATTCACTTCTCACTAGAACCCATTTTTGTCCATGGCTACGGCCTCCAGACTGAAAAAGATCATCAGTAAAATTGCCTTTTGTTTGATGTCCTTCAAAATCTAATCCAAGGCTATAAGCAAAAATAGGTCAGTATATTTGTTGTCTTCCATAGATGCATATCCACTCATAACTCACCAAGTCATGAAGTTTCATGTGTAAATCTGTTGATCCTACCTCCACCTTGTGCGCCTTAATAACTTGAAGATGGAATGCAACTCCAAACCTGACCGGCACGTGAACATTGGGATGTAAGTACAGGACACAGTACTTGTTAACTAACAAACCATGTAGTTTTGACAGCAGCAGGGTTTGAGTTCATTAGGGGCAGTCAGAGTTGGAGTGATTATGCAGACACTTATGACCACCAATTATGCACAATTATTGATATTTAAATTGTAAATTAATCATTGCATAACTGTTGCATAATCACCTCCAGAGCTGATTGTACACAATTCTCAGTGATTCTGCATATTTTGGATTTATGGTAATCATCCCACGATTAAAATCACTCATAATCGTGGTCCATAATGGTGCCCATAATCACTCCAGAATCGTCTACTTTGACTACCCCTATTATTGTACATGATTGGGTAGGGTTGGAACATTTTGAGGTAACAACTACAATAGGGTCATTCACAGTAGCCCTTTTTCACTCCCTTTTTTCTGCCCTTTTTATGTTCCCATCGTTTTTTGCCCTGTTTTTTGTTTTCCCCTTCTCCAGTTTAGCTATGTAAAAAAGAGTGAAAAGGGGGTGTCTAAGTGCACAAACCATTGAAAAGCACAAAAAAAGGCAAGCAAAAAGGGAAGAAAAAAGAGCTACTATGAAACCCCCCATTGTAACTCCCTTTTCCTTCCTTTTTTCATCTCTTTTTTCCCTCATAGGACACTGTAGCTTGGACAACAGGTCTACTAATGACTTTCAACATCCACAAGGAAGTCTGTGGGACTAGATTTTGAGCACCAGAAGGTTTTTATGCATAAACTTGAAAAAAAGAAAAGGAATAGAAAAAAGGAACAGCAAAAGGAAGTCAAAAAGAGACAGAGAAAGGAGAGCTGCCAACAAGCCTAATGCTTCTTGCCATGAGCATGATAGAAAAAAAAAAAGGCAAATAGAAAAAAAAATGTACACATCGAGGTTCGATCTCAGGACCTTAGAAGTACGCTCGGCATTAGCCGTGAGCACAGCCACTATATAGTCACAAAAAAACTAATGGAATCTCTGAGAGGGCCTTCAACACCGCCACTATTTTCCTTCTACTGGAAAAGTAGGACTGATGATTTGAGCAGCTCGCAAAACCCTCATGTAAACTTCACACCGGCAAAAGTGAATGTTCAGCTCGGTTGAACATGTTGCCGAAAATGATGATTTAGACTTCAAAAAAAACTGGCCTGAAAATGCACTTGAAAAGAACAGATTCAGGGAAGCTTAATAAGGTGCCGAAATAGAGGAATTCAGCAGGACATTCGGCTGGGCTTAATGTGGTCATTTCGGCAGCAAATTTTGAGTGTTTGAAAGTGAGACTGAAAACCATTCAATGGGCCACACATTCAGACTGCCTGAAAACAACAATTTCGGTGTTGCCGAAACTGTAGCTGAAAGCAATGCTTTCGGCTACACTTCCAGCTATGCCGAAAGAATCACATTTGGCGTGGCCGAGATTGGAGCCGAAAGAAGTTGTTTCGGGTCTAGCCGAAATAGTAGCCGAAAGGTGTTATTTCGGCTGGAGCCGAAAGTGCAGCTGAAAGTAACACTTTCGGAGCAGCCGAAAATAAGCAGCCGCTGGCAGCAGTTGGCGGCAGCTAACTGTGGCAGTGCAGCGGCCGCTCAGCAGCCGTAGCCATCTGACTGGGAAATTGGGGATTTTTTTAAAATAAAGCTATCGGTCAAAAAAAAAAAAAAAACAAGATATTCTTGAGGGAAAAAAAAGGAAATAATACAAATTCAGGGGAAGGGAAACATTCATATGTGAAAAACATTTATTCGACCATATTGCGGCACCAGGCCGCACAACCACGGCTACAACTCGATCTCAACCATGCCAAACTACCCCTGGTGGGATAAGTGCCATACAATTATAATCTTTATAATCTAATTATTAGTATATTGCATTGCTGCTCAGCGGCCGCTGCACTGCCACAGTTAGCTGCCGCCAACTGCTGCCAGCGGCTGCTTATTTTCGGCTGCTCCGAAAGTGTTACTTTCAGCTGCACTTTCGGCTCCAGCCGAAATAACACCTTTCGGCTACTATTTCGGCTAGACCCGAAACAACTTCTTTCGGCTCCAATCTCGGCCACGCCAAATGTGATTCTTTCGGCATAGCTGGAAGTGTAGCCGAAAGCATTGCTTTCAGCTACAGTTTCGGCAACACCGAAATTGTTGTTTTCAGGCAGTCTGAATGTGTGGCCCATTGAATGGTTTTCAGTCTCACTTTCAAACACTCAAAATTTGCTGCCGAAATGACCACATTAAGCCCAGCCGAATGTCCTGCTGAATTCCTTTATTTCGGCACCTTATTAAGCTTCCCTGAATCTGTTCTTTTCAAGTGCATTTTCAGGCAAGTTTTTTTTGAGACCTAAATCATTGTTTTCGGCAACATGTTCAGCCGAGCCGAGCATTCACTTTTGTCGGTGTGCTTTTAGAAAAGAACGAGAACTTATTACATAAGTACTCGTAAACTGCTCATTGGTAGTAGACATGGTGCAGGATAAGGACCGGGGAAGATTGTGGGAGTAGAAAAAGAGACTGTGTCATTCCAAATCCCTGTTCACTCTTTATATTCTGTCGGGTGGTTTTGCCACTGGGCAAATCAGGTAATTTAATTTTTTCATTGTTCCCAATTTTCGTCATTTCGGGCGATCACAAGTCTCCAAGTCCCATGGCACCTGCAGCAAAACCCAAGGAAGTTCCAGAAGGCAAGCCTGACTATTTGCACAGTTGAATTATGGTGATAACACGTAGTCTTTCAAACCCCAGGCTTTACCCCGAGCAGTGATAATAAGCGGCTCAAATGTTTGATCTGCTCGACAAATTCGGCAGGCGGCGTCGAGGCATGGATGGATTGGAAAAGCTCGGGTCCTCATATCAAGCAGTCCAAGGTTCATCAGCGGGCAGTCGAGTGCAGTAAAACTCAGCTCATTCAGCTGGCGGCAGTACAGCAGAATCAGCAAGAAGATTTGGTGCGACGCCGCGAAGCCACCGGTACTACAGCATCAGTTCTTCGGGACGTCCAGATGCCAACAGCAGGTCCCAGTACATATCGCATACAGTCCGCGGCAGAGACGGAATTGTGGGAGCAGATAGCCACAGATCCTCATGGCGCAGGTTTCGACATCGGAATTCTCCCCGCCAACCAGAAATATCGGGAGATGCAGAGTCTCTGGGATGCGGGGATCATGGGGCATGCCAAAGACGGAGCTGAAGGTCCAATCACACCGGACGAAGACGACACCGACGAGTTCTTGGCCGAGATAATGCAAAATGCTGGTAAGCTCTTCGGATCACCGCACAAAAAACGATCCCGTGACTCGTGATTTAGCAATTCGCGACCCACACGTCAACGATATCCTCAACTTCGAGGGCACCACCCACAGTGAACCTAGCGTCGAATGGGCCCCTTACGATTCGAAGATGGTCAGTTGATTGGACTTGAACCTCTTTGCGAAGCAACTGACAGTGATCATATTGAAGTTGTTTTTACTCGATACTTTGGATAATTTGCCGCGTCTGCGCATATCAAATTCTCTCATGAAGGTTTTCTTATGGATTTTAAACGAGGGTGGAGCTAAGGATGTCCCCTCCTTCGACCGCCTTCGGAAGGTGCAGAAGTCTCTTCGAGAGAAATGCGGAGTTCCGACCACGCAATATAAGAGCGCCAAGGGAAATATATTCCACATGAATGATCCACGAACCATTATTGCCAAGGTTTTTCCCATCATCACCTGAGACGTACTCCTTGGCTGATTCAACACCATTTAGGACTGGGCTAATCCTGAGACGCGGAAATTTATACACGTTTATCCCGAAATTCCGGCAGACGGGGTCATTCGAGAGGTATGGCATTGTCACGCTCAAGGCTCAAGAACACCCAATGGACGCACAATGCGGATTGGAGGTGCTCGGTAAGAGTGAGGCTCGAAGAATGATGGAATAAAAGACTAAGGAATACATGCGACTAGCTACACTACTTATACTGTTCAACTGTGGCTATGTAACTAGTGCTAATAATATATACAATAGAGTGTCCATGTGCTACAAGCACCATAACCATGTGTTCTGAGTAATAAACATGCTAGAACCATGTGTTCTGAGTAAGAAACGTCCTGAAGCCATGTGTTCTGAGTAATAAACGTCCTGAAGCCATGCGTTCTGAGTAATGCCCATGCATACTCCGCATGTCCGCAGCATGACACCTGTCAGCTGTCCGATCACCAATCCGTCGTGCTTCATCGGCATGTTCTTGTGGGAACCCGATCCCTGGCTGTTCGATCACTGATGACTCAAGCATAGCCTTGGTGTTTAAATAGACCAGCGCTTATCCTGGCGCTTAGATAACGAGATAAGGTGTTGTCCGATTAGATAGCCTGCTTAATCGTGACATTACCCCCCTCTTAGGGTCGGCGTCCCGACGACCGTGAGAATCCGTCACACCTCGACTGAGGTACCGCGCGAGCATCCTTCGTTAGGGAATTTCTCCACGATCATCCTTCGTCTTGTGATTGGGTCGTATAGATAGCGAGTTGGATAATCAGCCGACTCCTGTTTCGGCTTATACCGCTTGATAAGATAATCCCAATGCCCCAGCGGCAAGACTGGAATCCCCTCGGTCTGCGGCTGTTCCTGGGCATCTCCTGGGGACTTAGCACCTAGCGCTTCTTTTGGTGGCATCAAGCCTAATTTCCTGAGCTCTGCCGCCAGCGCGTCATTGCTCTCCTTCAACCTTCCGGCAATCAGGTCCTCCGCCCATCGGCGCAAGTCATGCTCTGCATTGTACTTGTTGAGAATGTCCGGTGCATTCTTAAGGTTCCGGGTTGGCTCCCAGTTCCGTTCCCCAATAGGGTATCCCTTCCACTTGATTAAATACTGGTATCCTCGCCCACGTTTCCTGTGGTTGAGGATCTCCTCCACCTCGTACTCCTTCTGTCCCTGCACGATCTGCGGTCCCGGCCGCTTCTCTTTCCGTCCCTCGGGCGGCTCCACGTAAGGCGTGAGAAGTGCTTCGTTGAAGACCGGATATGTCTGATCCGTCTCCGGCAATCTCAGCTTCCACGCCGAAGCCCCGGCCTTCTCCATGATCTCGTAAGGCCCCAGCCTGACATCGTCTATCTTCTTTGTCGGTCGATCTGTCTCTATGTTCTCTCCTTCCACCCAAACCATGTCGCCGACTTTAAATACAGGCGCCTCGCGCCTATGCGCGTCATAATACTTCTTCATCTTTTTCTGGGTTTTCTCAAGAGCGACCGACGCTTCATCGCGGATCCTCTTCATTTTCTGTGCGAAGTCGTTCGCGGCCTCATTGCGCGACTCGACTGAGTTCTCTATCCCCTTCCAGGGGTGGTATCCCGTGTTCGTATAGAAAGGTGACATGCTCGTCGACGAGCTGGTCTTATCGTTATGAGTAAACTCGGCCAATGCAAGCCACTCCGCCCAATCCGACTGTCGGTGATTGACGAAGATCCTGAGATATTTTTCAATCTCCTGATTCATCCGTTCTGTTTGTCCGTCTGTCGCCGGATGGTATGCCGTGCTCGGGTTCATTTCTATGCCGAGAAGCCGGTTAAGCTCTCGCATGAACCCGGATAAATATCGGGTATCTCGGTCCGATATAATTTTACGGGGAATGCCGTGATATCTAATCACGCGATCCCGGGTGAGTCGGGCGACACCTTCGCTCGTCAGCTCCATGTTCGTTGCCTCGCAATGGAGCATCTTCGTGTATGTGTCGACCCAGACTTGGATAGCGTTAAAGCCATTGCTGACCGGCAGCGGCCCGATGAGGTCCATAGATATAATCTGCCAAGGCCCCTCAGCGATCTTGTGCGGGTTAAGCTTTCCCTGCTTGTACCGGCGCACTCGAGTCCTTTGGCAAGCCTCGCAGGCCTTTATATATTCGGCGACCTGGTTTCCCAGTCTCGGCCACCAATAATTACGTTCCACCATTTCCTGCGTGCGATTCTCTCCGGGATGGCCGAGCATGGGCAGGTCGTGATGGAGTCCGATAATCTTATCGCGCAACTCCTGATTCCGGGGTACATATATAAGTCCGTTGTAATATATAATATTGTCCTTCTTTTCCCAGGCTGGTAACTTTTTCTCGAGCGCCAGCTTAACGCTCTTATCAATCTTCTTCTCCTTTATTATCTCTTCCAAGATCCCTGCCTCTGGCCCTTCCAGCACTATGTCCTGTGCTCGGAAATACTCTGGCTTCAGCAGAACGACATTGTCGTTGTCATCTTTCCCTTGGTCGTGATCCGATCTCCGAGACAAGAGATCTGCCTTCTTGTTCAACGCTCCGGGTCGGTGGTGCAACGTGAAATCGAACTCCGCCAGTTCCTGAATCCACCGGGCCTGTCTGCGATTAACCTTCTGAGGCTTCTTGAAATATTCGAGATTTTGATGATCAGTAAAGATCTCGAATGTTTGGCTTGCGCCCATCAACAACTCCCGCCACTCGTCCAGCGCGGTCATGATCGCGAGCATCTCTTTGTCGTAGATCTCGTAGTTCCGCTCAGTCTCATTGAGTCCATGAGACATGAAAGCAACAGGGCGCCATTCGCCCTCCTGCTCCTGTGCGAGCTCCGCTCCTATAGCTCCATCCGACGCGTCAGCCTCGACTCGAAACTTCCCGTGATCTGTGGGAAGCGCCAGTACGGCGTCTTCGGCGATGCGATCCTTGAGCCTTTGGAACGCTCTCTTCTGCTCCTCTCCCCAGCTCCAGCCTTCCTTCCCAGTCAACCTCGTCATCGGCTTCGCTATCTCCGCGTATCCTCGGATGAAGCGGCGGTAGAAGTTCGTGAAACCTAAGAACGCCTGTGTCTGCTTAAGGTTCTTTGGTTCCGGCCACTCCATCACGCCCTTGATCTTCACCGGGTCCATCTTCATCGAGTTGTAGGAAATGATGACTCCTAAATACTCGATCTCCATCTTCTCAAAGTCGCACTTCTCTGGTTTGAGAAAGAGCTTGTTGTCTTGCAGGATTTTAAGTACCCGCTTCGTCAGTGCTCTGTGCTCCTCCAAGTTGTCGGTGAAGATAAGGATATCGTCCAGGTAGACTATGACCTTTCCCTCGTTTATGAGCTCTCGAAGGATGTCGTTCATCATTGTCTGGAACGTCGCCGGGGAATTCGTCAGGCCGAAAAACATCACGAGCGGCTCGAACAGCCCTCGGTTCGTCCTGAACGCCGCTTTCCACTCATCTCCCTCCCTGATCCGCACGTTGTTGTATCCCCATCTGATATCCAACTTCGTGAAGTATTTGGCGCCACGGAGCTTATTTACGAGCTCCGATATCAACGGAAGTGGATAACGGTTTTTAATCGTCATTTCGTTGAGCTTCCGATAATCCTGGACTGGTCTCAGGCTGCCATCTTTTTTCTTCACGAAGAAGAACGCCGAAGCCATCGGCGATTTCGACGGGCGGATCCTCCCACTCTTCAAGTTCTCCTCCAGGAACTCATTCAACTTCCCCTGCTCCGTGACCGAGAGCGGATAGATCTTGCAATCTACAGCCTTTGATCCTGGCTTAAGCTCGATTGCGTGATCCCACGGCCTTTTCTCGGGCATGGCGTCGAATGATTCCTTCGCGAACACCTTTATGAACTCGTGGTACTCCTCCGGGACCTTTCCTTCGGCCATGCGCTCCTTCCCACGATTCGCTTCCTCTGCCATCTGCTGCGCCTGTGATCCGTGCGCACGCAGATCAATCTGTTCCGCAAAGTCGACCAATAGGATCGACTCGCCGTCTTCCAACTTCTCTTCCTCCGCGGACATCCCTGTCCGGTACTCCGTGCCATGCATGTTGCATTCAGGCGGACAGCGGCTGAACACGATCTTTTGGGATCGCCAGTCCACCTCGGGGTTGTGCTTGAACAGCCAGTCGTACCCAATGAACACGCGAGCCTTGCCTAGTCCTGTGACCAAGAACCGTTGGTGCTCAACGTGGGGGCCGACCGAAAGCATCAACTCAACGTAGTGAGTGATCTTTCCCCGAGCGTTCTCCGTTCCGTCTGCGTTGCGGGCGACAATGTGCGCGTCAAGCTCCTGGAGCTCGAAGCCTTCTGCCTTGGCATAATCTCGATCGATGCACGTGGTAGTGCAACCGTTATCAAGAAGAGCCTTGACAGCGCGCGTCTTCCCGGTGTCCAACGCAGTCAGCGTAACGGGAACTAGCATCTCGTGATGCCGCCTCTGCTTCTGGATTTCCTTCATCTCCTTGGCAAGCCGATCCTCAAGCTGTGCCAGCTTCTGCGCCGCCTGTGTCTTCTTCTGACTCAGTGTCACGCGTGTTTTCTTCTGTTTGGGCGCTTCCTCCCGATCCTGGGATTGAGCCCTCACGGCATCGCCGTCCTTTTTCGTCTCACTATTTTTCGCACTGGTTTGGGTTCCAGGGGCCTTTTTGAATGCACTCCATCTCTTATTTACTTCGTCCATCTTCCGATTGCGAATATTATGTTTCCGATTCTGATTCTCCAAGATACGTATTTTTTGTTTGTTTTCTGCACTAGCTACTAGGAAATCGTTTATGCTCTTTCGTAGACTAGTATTTTCTGGGGTATAAATATCATATGTCGGGTCTGTAACTACGTTGCTAATATTAATGTCCTTGAGATGTGCATATTTGTTCGTGATAGGGGGCGCCGCTTTGGCCGCAAGCGGGGGCCCCTTTAAAAACCCTTCTCGCGAAGGACGGCAGCAAGAGCCTGCAGGTCCTCCTGCGAGTGGTCATCGGTCTTGAAGGACCGGATATTGAATTTAGACTTGGGAGGCTCCGGGCACTCCCGCTTCATGTGGCCCTCCTTGCCACAGTTGTAACATTTAAAAACGCGCGGCGTCTGCCGCGTGCGATCCACATCCATTGGGGCGGTCTCCCCCGGCCCGATCTTCTTCGCGAGGTTGGGCGCCGGCCCGAACCCCGGTGATGACTTGGCAGCCGGCGCTTGTGCGCACGCCGGGGCCCAGAACATCCGGCCCTGCTGAGCCGCTCGGAGTTTCCCCCGCTCCATGACCCTGCTGATCGCCGTCAGCCTCTTTTTGAGTCCCGTGTAATCCTCCGGGACCTCAATTCCACCCGCATACAGCTGGGTGCGCACCGCCTCCTCGACGAGGCCTTCTAGTGTTTCCACTAGGAAGGTGTTGTGGGGGGTGTCCTTGTCGTTCGGGGCGTACCCCGCTTCCTCGGCGTTCAACTCGAACGCCTGGATGAAGTCGGCCAGGGGAGTCTTTCCCTGCCGGGTTGTCGTAAGGCGCATGTGCGCCGTCTGTTTGACGTTCTTGTCCTGGAACGTCCCTTCCAACTCCGAGATCAAATCATCGAAGTGGTAGAGGCTATCAAGCCCCTCGCGCAGTGTGCGCTTTCGCCAATTACGTACCCAGTTTGTGGCTGGGCACGAGGCACCATCGGTTCGCCCCAATAACGAAAGGGTGAATGCGATCTTCTTCTTTTCGGAGTCAAACTCCGAGTCGTACGCCCATAGGTAATTAAGGAGGGCGTCGAGGAAGGTTTCCCACTTGCTCTTATCAGAGCCATCGAAAGTGGGGGGAAGGCGGGCGAGGGTGATCCGAGAGGACCTAGTCTCTCTCGGGGCGGGGTCGAGGTCCATGGCGGGCATGTAAGAGGTGGTGCCCTGGTTCTGGTCTTCGTCGGCCATTGGTAATATGAGCGACAGGCGAGGTGGTTGGTAAGGTGGTTGGGCGAGAGCGGCGTAAAGTCGGTCGAACGGGGTGAAGGTAGGAAGTTCGGCAGAGCGGTATAAGGAAGTCGACGGGGATGAGGTTCCCGACGAAGAGGAGGTGGATGGGGCGCGGAAGGTCACTGTGTTGGTATGAATCCGCACTCAGCGGTTGGTGAAATCGCAACGGTCTCTTGCGACAGAACTACCCCGGGTCTTCTACAACACCCCCGGCGATAGCGAGGCAGTCTTCCCCGAAGGTCCGGCTGGCACTCCTACGACTGCTATGTGGCTTGGGACGGACTCAACGTTTCCCGTGGCCTAGCGTCTGTCTGTTCGGTAAACCGAAAACGACTGGTGCTGCACTTGTTTAGACTCGCTGTGGACGAGGTAGGGGATCGGCGGGTGGGGAATAGGGAAAATGGAACTTCAAATACGAGAAGCCAAGTAGAGGGTAAGAAACCAAGTAGTGGATAGAGGGATGGGGAAAAGGAAAGGAGGTCGGAGGGTAGGGGCGGTACGAAGGTATGAAGGGTAGTCTTTTATTATGTCACGCTCAAGGCTCAAGAACACCCAATGGACGCACAATGCGGATTGGAGGTGCTCGGTAAGAGTGAGGCTCGAAGAATGATGGAATAAAAGACTAAGGAATACATGCGACTAGCTACACTACTTATACTGTTCAACTGTGGCTATGTAACTAGTGCTAATAATATATACAATAGAGTGTCCATGTGCTACAAGCACCATAACCATGTGTTCTGAGTAATAAACATGCTAGAACCATGTGTTCTGAGTAAGAAACGTCCTGAAGCCATGTGTTCTGAGTAATAAACGTCCTGAAGCCATGCGTTCTGAGTAATGCCCATGCATACTCCGCATGTCCGCAGCATGACACCTGTCAGCTGTCCGATCACCAATCCGTCGTGCTTCATCGGCATGTTCTTGTGGGAACCCGATCCCTGGCTGTTCGATCACTGATGACTCAAGCATAGCCTTGGTGTTTAAATAGACCAGCGCTTATCCTGGCGCTTAGATAACGAGATAAGGTGTTGTCCGATTAGATAGCCTGCTTAATCGTGACAGGCATGCACAAAAGTGGCGTAAAGACATGGACCTCGATTGCCTGAGCCCTATGTACGCTGCTCAACACTGTCACTTCTATGTGAACGAATTGGCCTTGCTCAAGACGGGGAAATTGGTGATTCCCATTCGCTGGATCAAGTACAAACAGGTCGTTTGTGCAGATGCATTCAAGGTTGAACTCGATGCGGAGGTCAGTCAGTTTTGAAACTAAATGCGAGCCTGTATTGATACTTCGCAGGGGGTTGCTACTGTCCTCGATGCGGTTACAGTTTTGATCTCGACCCCGGATCTTGAATCTAATTTCTTGGATCTCGAGGATGAGGGACGTATCCCAACATGGTCAAGTGAGTGTCAAAACTTCTGCGGATTTCAGTATGTCTGAGTTGATCAAGGGGCTTCATCGGAAAAATGCTATCCGACACGAATGCCCAATCCAAAGCGTGCTCTTGCACAAGGGGACCGACTATACTCAAGCCTTGTCAATTATTTCGGAGACGATGTCTCTGGAAATCGATCTAAGTCCTGGAACAAGCACTGGAATGCATACATGACTCATGCAAATCTCCCACGTATGCTCCTACAGCAGGAGTTTCATATCCATTTTCTCTCCACATCTCCAAATGCGAGTATCACCGAGCAGTTCACAGCTTTTAAATTGGCCGTAGAGTGCGTCCTTTGATTATTCTCTGATTATGAATGTCGCTGATACAGTCTGAACACAACTAGATCGACACATACCGATCCAGTGAAAGTCCGCGATGCTGAAACTGAAGAACCAACACGACTCAACCTCTACGCGAATTCGGGTGCTTCTGATAATCCCATGCAAAGTGAAATTTCGGGCCATATTGGTGCGAAAGGAAATCATTTCTGCCGCAAGTGTCATGCTAGGGGAACGGAAAAGGAAAAGGAGACCAATGAGTGTTTCCATACCCTTTTCCAGGTGAATCCATCCCTCTGAATTCCGCTGTTTGGGGCTGACTTTGTTCTTCATAGCCTGGGAGTCCACGGTCCAAAGAGGCGGTTTTAACTGAGCTCCAGAAACAAGTTAAACTGGCCTGCTCGGGTGTAGCACAGCCAATCAAAAATACCCAGACGGAAACTGGAGTAAAGGATGCCTACACCCAGCACTGGATTGATCATATCCTCGAGCAGTTCAAGGAAAAGAAACGTGAGAATCCAGATCGAGAAAATACAGAAATTCAAGAAGAACTTATCCAATGGACAATGGATAATGAGGACAAGATCTACAGTGGCTTCTTGACTCTGAAAGGTTCGTTGCAGCTGATTTTTGTTGAATTTTTTTTTTAAGTGCTCAACTGCCATTAGGTTTTGATCCGACAAAGGATACACCCGTTGAGATATTGCACACCATTTTGCTCGGAGTCGTCAAATATATCTGGCACTCGTCACACACGAGCTGGAATCCGGCACAGAAGGAAACCTATTCCCTTCGCCTCCAATCCACAAATATCGATGGTTTGTCCGTCCACCCGATTCGTGCAAATTATATCATGCAGTATGCCAACTCGTTGATCGGCCGCCAATTCAAAACAATCGCTCAAACAAATGTTTTCCACGTCCATGGGCTCGTTGGGGCCGAACAATTTGCCACTTGGCGTGCAGTTGGCGAACTGTCCGCCCTGCTTTGGTTCCCAGAGATCCGGGATATCAAGGAATACTGTGTTCCATTTTCACAAGCCGACTCTTCAATATTAATTTTTCATTCACTCAGAGTGATCTTCGTATTGCAGTTGGAAACGTCCTGGATGGGTTTGCTGTGCTTGATCCAACCAAGATCCTCTCAAAGATTAAGTTGCATCTGCTAGCGCACACACCAGAAGATGTTGTTGCATTTGGCCCTTTGCTCGGGACAATCACGGAGATGTTTGAATGCTTCAATGCCGTATTTCGCTTCTGCTCTATCCTTTCAAATCATCTTGCTCCCAGCCGAGACATAGCCCTTCAATTGGCCGACCAAGAGGGGTTGAAGCACCGACTGACTGGTGGTTGGTGGCCATCCAAGGACTCGGAAGGGGAGTGGGAATGTGCTGGACCAGGCGTCCGAGGGTTTTTACATACCCGACCTGTGCTGCAGAAACTCGTTGGCTGGACCGTCCATAAGCCACCAACTCCCGGTATGTTCATTTATTAAGTGTGTTGCTTAATCTCTTTTTAATTAATAACATCAAGGCTCTGTGAAACTTATGCCTCTTCTGAAGAAGCAAAAGGGAGTGGAAAGACCTCAACTCTCTTCAATATTGTTGAGTGCAACACACGCCGCTCAGGCCCTAAACTGCGCAACCTATGACATGAAAACGGCCTGGCTCCAGTGCAAACAAGTTATTGCGGTGTCATTGGACGAATGCAGAAAGGGCAGCTGGGTGTTCGCAAAATCACCATTGACGGTCTGTCAACTGTCAAAATATCTGAACAGTTTTCACTCATATTCCGACGCAGGATGTAATGATTGTCGGTCGAATTGACACAATTTTAGATGATGGAAATGGGACATCCATCGTTGTTCTGGATGTATTTCAAGCCTCGTCCACAAGAGATGACATATTTGGGATGCCGATCCTTACGCGTCGCCAGTCAGAGACAGCATATATGATCGTACCTGCGCTTGTACGTCCTTATTTGCTGCTCTTATCTGTCACCCAGTCTGATTGGGCTAGAACCTGAGGTTCCTTTTCAATGTCCAACATGACTGCCTCTCTGCGGGCTGCACGGCCACTGGGAGACGTGCACGCATGCAGGAGCGTGTCGAGTCTGCCATCACAGATAAATTCATTGTCTGTAAGCCGATGGAACGCTGGATCATCAACACCCATGCATTTCATAATGCTCACTTGTTGCGCCAAGCTCTTCCCAGAGGTTTAACCGTTCCGATACCGCTATTTGCGGATCGGAAGGCCAAGCACGATGAGTTGGCGAGTGCCCTACGGGAGACCAAGGATGGGAAGCGGAAGAGAGCCCGAGAAAAACGAGAAGCCAAGAAGGCCGAGGGTGGATCCAGATCTCGTCCTCAGAAGGACAAACAGGCACAGAAACCCAGGACAAAAGGCAGAGTCACGGTTGCAGATAAATCAGACCAGGAGGACTCTGGGCCTGAGAACAGTTCTGATTCTGATGGTTCTGATGATCCAGATGGATCCCCGCCAAGAAAACGGCGGAAGATACAACGGCCAGCCAACAATTCCAGTGGGTCCGATTCGGACTCGGACTATGCCGGTCGAGACGCTGTCCAACTTGAAGAGCAGATAGTTCCCAGGACCTCAGGTAGGATGCGGATACCTACTGCGAGGGCTCGGGATGGAGTAGATTACGATTCAGCTTAAAGCTGTCGTGTGTGATTATGGATTACTTTGCCCCCATCAGTGGCTGTGCGATAAGAGTTGCTCGTTCTCGTCCAGTGGCAACCGTCCACAACAAGCCTCGCTCTCGTCACCCGAAAATCAGAATATGAAGTTGGATGACTTGGAGGATATGCCTAGGGCCTCAGCAGTGGCATCTAGGAAACCTGTGTTAGTCATTCACATATTCGCATTTGATTCGTTCCTCATTTTATTTTGGTGGCAAAGCATGGACGTTCTTGGAAGTGGCGGGTATTACGATTCCCAGACTTCGGACACACAATTCTTTGGGTTCTCTGATTCTCAAAGCACTAGTCATATCCCTGAGGGTAAGTTCGATCATAAGATGTTGATGCGTACTGACATGGACGATTCAATTTAGAATCCTTTAAAGGGTTCAGCCAGTATGATCCTGAACTCGACTCCGGATTCAGCCAGCCCGTAGAGACAGATACCTTCATGCCTCCACTTCCCCCTGCTCGCCAATCGATGAATCCGGCCGACCTTCGTCTGCTGGAGGCATATGTTGATTGGCGACCAAGCGGAACCAAATTCCCAATCCTGAAAAATTGGGAAACCAAGGAGTCAAACCGCGCCCAAATACATGGCCCCCTCATCCGACGGAGACTCGGACTCAGTGATCCACTCACGCGTAACGAACGGCAGCTTTCTGATGATTTCATCGAAGCGTGCAGTCACTCGGCAGTTTCGGGAGGACGCGACCCAACTCGTGGCCCGAATGCAATGGAGGTCGAATTTCTTGCGATTCTTGGCCGTATCTCGGAGGCCATCCCTCTCATTGCTCGCCTGACAATGGAGGGTCGTTGGAACGATGCCAAAGCCGCAGTGGATGACACTAGCCTGAACTTGGATCTGATTGCCACACTGCACTGTGTTGGACGACTGGTGGATGATGAGGTGAATCCCGAACTTTCAGCGGAGGAAGTGGAGCGAAGAAATTTCGATTAATTTTATTGTATACCGAGAGATGTTTGAATATCCAATGTACACCTGAAGATCTCAACTTGATCTCAACAGAAAGCGGACTGAAAGTTCAGCCTTGACGCAGGATTGTCATCCAGATATGCGCGAGCTGGTACTAATGTATGAGCAAGGTGGCCTTCCAGATGACTGCCAGAGTTTCGACCAGCTGTTGAATACCCGTTCGGATGGTGGTGACCAGCTGTCTCGCCAGTTTTGAGGGCCGGCTGGTATCCAGGTGGTGCAGAGTTGGTTATCGGCTGACTAGATTCATGGCCAAACAATGGCCGTCCCACCTGATGGACGAATTTGGAACAATTGGCGGTGTATGTTATATAACTTAGTTCACCCATTGGTTGGATCGATTTTGGGTATCGGACTGGCACTCTCATTGGTATGACGAGTTATGCGAGTTCTGGACCGTGAAACTGCGGTGAAAGGCACAACTCAAAAACTCGACTTTTTATAAAGATTTGAGTTTCGTGTCGTAGAGTGACACACGGCCCGTGCGTGGGAATTGATGGCATCAAGGACGCAGCCACCGTTCTTTTCTTTTGACGTCGAACTCCGAAGCTCCACTGGAATCCATCGAGGAAACGGCCGGGCGTCGTTTTCAAGCCAGATTTGCACGACGGTTGCACAGCGACCGTCTCTATACAAGCAATTTCCCCCTGTTCTTGGCACTAAAGCTCTGGCGTCATGATTGAAGTCTTCAGGTGTCTGTCAAGACGTTGACTGATCTATTCTCGTTGTTGCCATCCTTCTAAACCTTCCCCGTCTTCGTCAAGTCTCTTTCAAGTTCTGGACTATACTAGATGCCTCTTGGAATGTCTCGGCGGACCTTAGGCTGAGGTCATTTACGTAACTGGATTCTGTGCCAGTTCAGGGGACTTTTGAAACCACCTCTTGAGTCTTGATAGATATCTTGACCGCATGGTCGCAAATCTGAACCGACGCCAATGCGCTCAAACCTGCCACTGAATCGGGTGAATGTTGTGCGTATATATAATGGGCGGTGGCTAAACTGCCCGCCCAATCTTTCTTCACCTTCCGGGCCTGCCCTTTCTTTTCTTCAATCACATTCCTTCGTTTCTGCCCAGGCCGGCGTCTTTTCAGCACTCTTTTCTTGTAATGAGTTACTCCGCCTTCTTAATCCTCTACCTCGTCGCTGCAGTCTATGCCGCTAATGACTGGACGAAGGTCAATTCATATATCACCCACCACGATTTTTGAAGAACTCATAAATAATAATCCAAAAGCCGTGTCTCGATGGAATCTGCTCGTACGATCTTCCCTCAACAAACAGCTCCTCACCTTCTGGCAGCATGAAAATCGTATGTCCCTCACTTTTGTCACACAATGGACCTGACTGCTTATCGTATCTCGATCAATAGTGGGGTTCTCCGACGGCCATAGGCGACATCACAGAGGCCGCTGGTTGGAAGATTTTGGGTTGTTCTCCCGACGCTCTATCCCAAGACATTCGTCTCGTGTGCATGGGCGACAGTGACACCTCCATGTGCCAGCATCTTTATCAGGGGCATGGCGCAGTTGACACGATCGTCCGGTTGCCCGAAAACGTAAGCGACATCCTCGAAACCATTTAAAACGATGCTCAGCCCCTACCAGTGCGGAAAAGGCCCATTTGCCCGGGTTGCAAAGGCATGGGTCCCCGCCAACCAATCGATTCCAGCGTCAATTTCCGCACGAATTGTTCGCCGAGATGGGTCGCAGCCGCAGGTTCAGGCAATCACACTCGACACCAATTACGCCGCCGTCAACAATTCGAAGTACGTTTCCCTCATGTCCCCAGACAATGAACTTACCAATGCGCTGCAGGACCGGAGCCGTAAATCTGGCGATACAGGGCGCCAATGTGCCTGGGGTGAATGATATCCTTGCAAACAGCACTACGGCTTCCCAGCGCCGCAGCCGTTTCAACCGACGACAGCTCACGAACTTCGTTTCTGATGCCGCCAACGGTGCGTACATCACCATCTAAGTATGTGTCGGTAGCCGCTAACCTTTTTCATCTATATCAGCGATCTCCAGCGCGTTATCCAGCGTCAACACCATCGATATAAACAAATCACAGGCGCTACCTGCGGCCACTTTCGACAAGAAAATATCATTGTTCGATCAGAGTCTCTCGTGCCCGCCCATCTGTACGTTCTAGCGTCTCTGAGGATGTTCCATTCTCATTTGACTCCTCTTTAGCCGCCTCGGCATCGGTGGATGTGGACGCCACGGGGAATGCCGTCGTGACCCTGGGAGTCGCGGCCACTGGCACGATTGTGCCTCCCAAGGTGTGTACATCCCAAGAGTTGATAAATTATTTTCACTCATCTTGGAAAGATAACCGATTTTTCCATCATCGCCTGTGAGTCCGAACTGCCCCCCTCTTCCAATATCGCTAACCAGGATGGAAGCCCTTACGGCGGATCTCAACGGTGAACTCGACCTTAAGGCGGATTTATCGGTATGTCCGTTACCATTACATCAAACTCTCGCTGAGGGCCGCTAGGGAACCCTGGACTCTGGTTCTATCCAGCTCTTTCAGGCAGGGATTCCAGGGTTGGATTTCCCAGGTAGGCATTTTGTTTTCTCTGGATCCCACTTGTTCACATTTACCGGAAGGCATTCTCTCCATCGGACCCACCTTTGAGGTGAATGCAAACGCGCAAGCCACCCTCGACGTGAACGTGGATATGACTGTGGGGATCAATTATCACGTCGATAATGCCCAGCTATTCTTCCCGCCCAAGGGCCAGAGTTCGGGCGGTACGTTTGCGCTTGGAGACACTCGTGCGTCACATATTTTACCCTACCATTCTCTTGATATTCATTCCTGGCGCTGCTTTTTATACTTTCATCAAAGCATTGACGCTGTCTGCGGATACGACGGCGGCCGCAACTGGTACCATTGAGGGCCACATAATCCCTTCGATCAATCTCGGCATATCTGCACTCGGTGTCGTGGATGCTACGGTCTTCTTGGATTTGGATGCATCTGCGACCATGACACTGAAAGTGGATGCGCAAGCGGTGGGTCGGTAACTTCATTCAACGGCGCTAATGGATATAATAATATCAGGGAGCGAATGCAACCATCCAACAACCGGATAAGAGACAGGACGATGAGGATGACGATGGGGACGATGAAGATGAAGATGAAGGAGACGACGACGATGACGGGGACGATCAGGATGAAGGAGACGACGACGATTCTGACTCTTCCGATTCTGACGATGGAGGCTCTGACGACGACACGTCTGACTCTTCCGATCCTTCAGATGACCAGTATACTGACACCGGGAGTGGCGACGATGTTGATAGCGGAGACGCCGGGGACGACACGTCTGCCTTCGATCCTTCAACGCAGGATCAGGACTCCGACGGTGGGAGCGACGACGCGTCGCCAGATGACGGGTGAGTACACCTAGGAAAACCTTTGCACAAGCTGACCTTCATTGTAGTGGCAATTCCGGAGACGACGTGTCCGATTCCTCAACGGAGGACCAGGATACTGACACCGGGAGTGGCGACGATATTGATAGCGGAGACACCGGGGACGACAAGTCTGCCTTCGATCCTTCAACGCAGGATCAGGACTCCGACGGTGGGAGTGACGACGCGTCGCCAGATGACGGGTGAGTACACCTAGGGAAACCTTTGCACAAGCTGACCTTCGTTGTAGTGGCAATTCCGGAGACGACGCGTCCGATTCCTCAACGGAGGACCAAAATACAGACGCCGGGAGCGACGATGGATCGTCTGGGGACGATGCCGAGTGAGCGTTTCTTTGAAGATGGGGTGAAAAGTCACACTGAATTACCATCAGTGACTCTGCCGACCCCTCGGCCGCGGGCCAAGACACCGTCACGGGAAGTGACGACGGGGACGAGTGAGGGCAATTTCATTTGGATGGGCTAGCCAAACTCATCCACTCGATAGTCCTTCCGATGATACCGATCCTTCCGGCGACGATCAGGACTTGAGCTCCGATGATTCGTATGTCCATTCATTTATCCCAGCTGGAAATCACTGACGTGCAACAGGGATTCCAGCCCCGCAGAGTGAGTCCCGTGCGTGCTCTGTCCGCCAGGCTCATTAAACCCGCAGCACTGACAGCACTATCTCCGATACTGCTACCGCCACGGACTCCGATGCTGCGTATGCTTTGCATATTTTGTTCAAGATCTTGACTCACAGAATTCCCAGAACCACTACATCGGTTGACCCAACCTCGAGTGACGATCTCTCTGCGTGAGCTGCTTTTTTTCATTTCTTGGATCAGTCTGATCTATTCGTTTCAGCACAACGTCCGATGACACCGGGCCCACTGCGTACGTTACCTCGCACTTTTTCAGCCCGCCCTGACTCGGATAATCCAGGACTTCGAGTGCCAGTGCGAGCCCCCCAGAGTCAGACGATGCAACTGCCACATCGACGTCCGCGAGCGACTCGGACAGCACCACTTCAACCTCAACCTCAAGTTCTAGCGCCCCTCTGGCTTCGGCGACAACCAGCACCGACGCCAGCTTCGGCGGGTCTTTTGTCATTTCGGCCGGCCTGGACGTGAACGCCGGCGCTACCGGCTCCTTCTTTGGATTGTTCGATGACTCGACCAAAGTCACACTGTTCCAGAAGGACGTTCAGCTCCTCAGCGTGCGCCCAAATTCTTCACTTGGACGATTTGAACTTGATTCCTTGTGATATCTAGAAAACTTTCGGAGACAGCGACAACTCCCGACGTCGTCGCATTTCCCGCGCTCGGCGTCTTGTGCTGCAGAACCGGGCCCTTGCGTGTCTGAGTAGCACGAATGCACCGCAATCTCTGGCAGATGAGACCGTCCCGGGACAGAGGTGAGCTGTGTATGTAAGTGCGCGAGTAGCTACTTACTCATATGCCCAATCTAGCCTTTGAGCTTTTAGTACCGACGTTCAACCATGATGCTCACAGCACTAATTATTTTGATCGCTAAGCACGGGAACACGGCAATACTATGTACAGTACAGAAATAAACGCAGCGACTAATATACACATGTGAGAAGTAGTTACTCCGTCCCACCGGTAAACGCGGGTGGTATCGAGCGCATATGATGATAAGTGCCATGGGTGGAGCCTGGAAGCGCATCAATATCATAGGGCCGACGAGCCCTCGCCATTGTCGACGCGGCCGGCAGTGGTATTGCCCGTTCCCCCGGCGCTGAGTTGTCCGACAATGTCGGATTGCAGCTGCATCGGCACGAAGATGACTTTGCTCTGCCCCGACTTTGCCATCGCTTGCACTGTTGAAGAGACGCGATTAGAGAATTATGCACGAAACAGCATAACAAAACGCAACGCACAAGCCTCGAGCTGCCGGATCTGCATCGCAGCGGGGCTCGCGAGTATGTCCGCCGCCTGCCGCATGAGCTTGGCCGAGTCGACCTCCGCGCGCGCCGCGATGACCTTGCTCTCCCCGAGCCGCTTCTGCTGCGCGGCGCTGCTGAGGCTCGCGCTGACGTCCGCAGAGAAGATGATGTCCTTGATGAGGATGCCCTCGATCGCGACGCCCCAGTTGTCGGAGACGTCCGAGACGATCTCGGCGATCTCGAACGCGATGTTCTCGCGCTCGGTCACCACGGACTGCGCCGCGCGCGCGCCGACGACCTGCCGCAGGGTGGTCTGCGCGCGCTCGACGAGGGCCTTGTGCAGGTCGTTGATGTTGAAGGCGGAGCGATAGGGGTTGGTGATCTGGTAGTAGATCACGGAGTCGCTGCCATGGAAATGTCAATTCGTTGGGGCTTTTGAACAGAATGACGGGGCAGCGTACATTTCGACGTTGACGTTGTCACGAGTACTGTCACAAACGTTTTGTTAGCGGATGAATGGCAATGAATGAGGGTAGTTACGACGTACATCACACCTTGCCGCCCGATGGGAATTATCTGGATCTTGACATCCACGATTTTGAGCGACTCTGTGCACACGTTGACCTGCACCAGACCGGGATCGACCGATTTGTAGAATTGTCCGAAGCGAGATACGAGGCCGACAGAACCTGGGAGAGAAACAGGTAAAGGCTATCATACGAAGCGAGGATTATTGGGAGGCGTACCTTGCTGAACCTGTTGGAAGGGGTTCGGGAATGGGCAACATGGTATCATGCCGCAAATCCCAACGACGGAGCCAAGGCCTTGGAGAAGTGAACCGTAGAGACCATGGGTGACCTGAAGAGTACATGATGTTCCAAGTCACGGATCCATAGACGGTCGACTGACCTCACCAGTCCCCAAATCCTGAGCGTACGACGGCTTTGCGTACGTGAGAAGGTATCCAATGTGTCGTTTAGGTCCTACTAGCTCACCTGCATCTCCTCCTTCTTCAAGGGCTGGACCTTTATCATATGTTTGCCCAAAGCGCGCGATGGTCCTTGCCCAGACTCGTCTCCCCCTGCCTCGAGGCTCAGCACTGGGCGTGTGTGTGAGCGGTGGATAGACTCACCATTCTGTCCCCCACGGTCGACTTGCTTTCCACGAGAGTTAGAAGACTCTGTGCGCGAGGGAGCGCGTTCCTTGAGCTCGAAATCGTTCGGCGGCATGGGAGAGCAGTGGCAGCAGAGCGCGGATGGAGCGGACTTTTTATAAGTGCGACCTGGTCCCGCGTTGCGCAGTCTTCAATGGGCCCAAATAGACCAGTTGCTCACGCGGGTGTCCAAAAGTGGGCCAAAGAGCTGTCGACATGTCGAGTGTGGGAAGCATGTGGAAAGCACAGACCACACAGATCCGTATCCATCCGAGTTGACCGAGTTGATCCCGTTTGATTGATCCGCCATGTCTGTTGGCTTGGTCTGCGGAGGGATGGTTGAAAGGACCTATTCGCAACTTGATTCAAGCGTAAAAATCCCAACAGTAGAAATGCGCCATTTTCGCCGTTCAATATCGCTTAGCACTTAGAGCATGTTCCGAATTTTCACGACTGACAGCCATAAACTTGCTGCGCAGATGGAAATCAGTTTGTTTGGGAGACGGGTAGTCCTCCCGAAGCCCGAACTGCGTTGGCCCCGGATGCGCCAATTTCGCCATGCTCCAAAACGTTCCCTGTGATCACGGAGGAGCTTGCTGCGCCGGCGGAAACCAGCCGCGTACTATTACTCCCAGTCCCGGCGACGGGCCGGTGTCATGGCTGCGGGTTCGGCGCCAGGGCCGACAGCGCACCTGGTTAAAGCAGACGCTATCAAGCAAACGTTAGCCGGGAAGCCTTACAAAATCCGGAGTAGTTGTGAAATGAACGGTTTGGGTAATGAAATTTGGCGGTCTCGTCCAGGCAATGGTGATTCCGTTCGGCAAGACTGTACCAAGATCCGGAGGATGAGAATGGTGGAACGGCCTCTTCAGCTTTCCGCATCTTGTGTGATCTGAGGACGCGACGGTCGGTGAGAACCCCCTCCTCAATATTTGTCGTAACCGTCCAACTCTTTGTATAAAGTGTGCACCGTCTTCGATTCAGGGAAATATCGCACCGAGGAAATCCCGCGACAGCACGGGGTCTCCCATGCATCTCCTTCCCAGTCCCAGTCTCGCTTGTATCCCAAAGATCGTCCGGAATGCACTGGTGATTCCACAGGATATTGAGGGCGGATTCAGAAAGATCGTCGCCGTTCCAGCAAGCACGGAGAATGTGTGGGATTGGGAATCGTCGTCCTTGTCGTCCTGGTCGACCTGTGCGCATATCATCTCCACGATTTGAGGATCTGTAGTCCACGATGCGTGGCAGGTGGGCAGGTCGGGGGTGGTGACGTGCTGGAAGATGAAAAAAAAAGGTCATCACTGTGACTTCAGAGAGGCCCTAGACCTAGACGAGGCTAGGTCGGAATGGTGGCGTATGCCTGTCTAGGTCAACAGTTTGACCTGTGGGACCGACATGAACGGTACGAGCTACGGCCCAACTGTAGCCCTAGGCCGGAGGATATAGACGGGCGTCTGGCGCGCTAGGGGGAGGCAGCGTCTAGGCCTTCGGAGATAGTCGGACCTAGTCCGTAAATAGGTCGGGCTATGATGGCCTACTATCGATCACCCACCTTTGCAAAAACAGTTCTGATGGCAATGCTACACCCGTAATTCATGTCCGACGGGGCTCGGCATCAACAGGTGGTATCATTACCACCGAAAGATATTGAATCCGGAGTCGTTTGGGCTCTGGGGTCGTATTGAAGCCGTAGTGCAGTTGCCGAGCCCAGCGATCAAAACCTACCTTTGCAAAAGAAAGTATCAATTTCTACTGGACTTGGTTCCGCTTCAAATTGTCCACAAAAAATGCAGGTAGATTCCTGGGAATCAAAAGTCCCCCCCCCCCCCCCCCCCCTCCCCCCGTATTTTAGTTTGAATTGATTGAGGCAGTATTTATATCGCAAAGTCGTCCAACTTTTTTTTGCAGAGTTACGCCATTTTGCAAAGGTAGGTGATCGATAGTAGCCCAAACGGCCGGGCTGAACGCAGTGCATGCCGGGGCGAGACTGATGCCATCAAAATAGGTCCGAGTGATGCTGGTAAATTAACTCCTTCATAATTCAAACAGCGCTCCACTTTCTAAATCCTTCCAGAAAAATGGTAAATTTGGCCAGGCCCCTGGAAGCTCCACCAAAGGATTGTCCAGAAAAGTGGCTTTTTGAGGGCGGAAATTTACGATTTCCTTGTCCGAGAAGTGGCTTTTTCAGGTGAAAATTCAACGAGCCCTGTCCGAAAAGTGGCTTTTTCAGGCCGGCTTGAACATGGCGAAGCTCTCCGGACTGCAGTGGTCGTCTCAAGAGTGTTCCTAAGCGGCGTCCCCTGATCAGTACGTGCACATTTGTGGGTGGACCACGCAAGTGACGCACCATCGCACTGGACACCGCAGCGGTGGAAAAAAAAGTGACTTGGACTCCCACAACCCTTGTCCCAAAGTGTCTTTTTGAGGCGTCAAATGGCACAAAATTGTGGCTTTTTCAGACCGAAATCAACAATTGTTCTGGACAATCCTTTGCAGGAGCTTCCCGGGGTCTATTTGGCCTCCATTCTTGTCAATTGAGCTATGAGAGTCAAACAACAACACGCCAATGCCACCCGTGCAACGGGGAGTGGTTAGTAGTTGGCACTTAGATTCGTAACCCAACAGTATTTCACAGGCAGCATTAACAGTATAGGGTTCAAGGGTTCCCCGACACTTTGATTTTTTCGCAGTGTGGACGGTTATTATCGTCGTTTATTACAAGTCGCGAATTGTGGTTTTGATGCTAAATTATATATAATTACCATCGAACGCGTTAGCGGCGGCCCGAGTGTCGAAGTTATCTTCCAAGGCCCTCAATTTCGCATATGTATTTGCACGCAAATTATTCTAACTATACAGGGAGCTCGACTCCCTGGCACGGCTCAGAGTAAATTCAAAGTGTCTCGGAGTCTGCTCCTCGGCATCTTAAATATTCCAAAGGTGAGGATGGATTTTAGCCAGTTCTGACTGTTTCTGTCATGAACTGATTGAATCCGTCCGAATGTCTCATACCATATCCATGGCGGTAGTACGAAAACGAGGTACGAGTTGGTTATGTGGTGGCGTCTGATTGTAAGAAACTATGGCGGTAGTGGACGAAGTTGAAGTCGATGCTCCCAAGAAACGCATCAAACTCGTTGGGGTGCCATCATCGTGCCGGGAGCTGCCAACATCGCCGACATCAATCACACAACTTGAAAGTTGACGCGTAAATTGATTCAGATCCATCTTTGACCGAAATCCACGTTCTGAAGTACGAAACAAGCAATAAACAGCGAAAAAAAAACGGCTCCGCTTAAATCAGAAGGTTTAAAGCGACGGATCAGTAGTGATCGGCCGGCGGCGGCAAGGCACACTGAAATTTTTAAAAAGGGGACACAGATGAGGCCGGAGGTGCCCGGGCGTGCGACAGGACATGGGGGCGATGCGGAGGGACCAATAAATTCCGAGCCAAAAGGAAGTCGAGGCTCTGAGTGGAGGCGAGGAAGAGTTGATGAGGAATTAAGTTGGCGAGTGCGAGGAGAGGTGATGCCTTGTTACACGTAAAGAGTTGTTTCGCAAAGACCCCCGCGCCTTTAGACGCCGGCGGCTCATTCACCCTCGTGCCCAGTCCATTAAATAGAATATCCACTTGATTGTTATGTTCTGTGTAAGGTCTCGGCGATGTTGAATCAAGATTATCTCTGAATACAGAGGATTTCTTCAGGCGGATAATCATTCACCTGATATTCAAATAGCTGTACCGACCTTCCAGGCGGCGGCGTAATTGCGGAAGACTAAAGGGGTTCAACGGGGCTCAAACGAGTCCGGACGGCAGGCGTGATCCCACGGCGCACGAGATGAAGGTTCTGACCTTGTCCTGACGTGGACGGAGCAAAATCAGTTCATTTCCGATAGCATTTCTTCCATTCCACAACGCAATCAAAAGAGGAGTGCACCCCATCCTCGGGCGAGCGCGGGGAGTCGAAACGGCGCGAGCATGGCAGTGCATAGTCTCTCGTAGACAGACGCTTCAACTCGTACCTCAGCTTGTTTTCTGTTAGTTACCGCGGGGTCTTGAATCTTGATCACCATAGAATATTATTATGTAAACTTTTTCCAAGCAAAAAAGCTCCCCACCAATGGACCTCTCTTTTCTGACCTGATTACTTCCCCAGAGGGTATTGCCGACCTATGTACTGATGGCATTGTCCAAGATTTTTCTGAAGGTTCCATGGAGGCCGTGTGGAATACGTTTTGCACGGCCGATGGATCGCGGGATCATCGGGATTCGGAGGTCCCTCGAAAGCAATATTCACGTTTCCTTTTCGAAATTCTGAAGAGACGGAATGTACAGGAATGGACTGATTCTGTGTACTTAATTTATGCAAGCACACGTCGGCTCTGACCCACCGCTCGAGTGGAAATTCAAACCCCGATGTTTATGTAATAAGATTCTACGGCGATCAAGCCATCACACAGCAAGTACGCCGGCGTTTTCTAGGTAGGAAGCTCTTCGGCCTCAGGCTGAGTCAATGGTGGCGCTCCTTCCTCTGCTGTTCCGTGGAATTCCAGGGACTATACGTGTCCGGGACCGGTGCAGATCTGACACGACTCGATAGCGCCCGCAGCTAGTACTTACTAGTAGTGTGGGGCCGCCTTGAAAACGCCCTCCATTCGTTCGCTTCTCTTCAACATTTTCTGCTGCTCCAAAGCCTATGGGTGTTTCCTTGAGCACCCAATATGTTTCTAATTGGCAGGACTCGTGTGCCGCCACGTTCAATTGCACCTCCGAAGGCCTCGTCAATAAGCTCGGTGAAGCCATTAACCCTACATGCCCTGCGAACGGTAGCATTCCACCCGAGGTTTGGGGGATAACGGCTAGAGCTTTCCAGGAAAACTGCGGGACGGAGGTTCTCGTACAGGTGCGCCAACCACCACTCTTCTCACGATTATGCCTCACAACTGGAGAAAGAGCGTAGACTTTTCTTCATCTGCAATCACTATCGCGACGTGGACGCTGCCGTGGATGGCCCTCATTGCTCAGCTACCTTTCGAAGCGATTGGTTGGATGGACCTCCTCAGCGGCTTCTTATGTGTCGGGAGCCCAGCCCTGGCCACGTATTCTCTGGCGCTCACGGCGTTCAATCGACGCTACATCTCCAACAAATTCCGACGTCTCCAAACACGGGCAGAGCAAGAAGCACCCAACTACCCTTACATGGCTGAACGGATCGAATCAGCGTCGTTCATCCTCCAGGAGGCGCAGCAAGGGCCTCTACGTGCTGATCAGAGGACGGGCGAACTTGGCCGTCTCATCGCCGTGGATGACGAGCGTATCCACCACTTTTGGAGGACCGCCGCCAAGGATCTCAAAAACACCCGTCGTGACTTCACGTACTCTTTCCTCGCTCAAGGTACACTATTTCGACAGGTGCCAATTCTGATACTGAGGTACCACCACAGTTCTCCTGGCATTTTTAAGCTACTTGATCTCATTTATCGCGGCTGTTCATGATTCGCTTGGAAGCCCTGACGTTGGCTTGCAATTTGCTTCCAGTACCGTCTGGAGTTGGATGTAAGCCTTTTCGGCCGGGGCGTTCTGTGTATGTAATAACCCACACTTCATCTGCAGGTTGCCAATCGTCTTTGGGTGAGTATTCTCCGTCCCTCAAATCTGTTCTGAATCAATCCCCCCCCAGTTATATTCGTGTGGGCTCACAATACAAGGCCGAATGCGTCAGGGACGCTCTGACCAACATGATCATCCCGGATGTCGGGGAAGGTCAACCATATACGCATCAAAAAGGGCTGCGCCCGAATGCCGACCTGTACTCGCCTTTGATCGCTCCAGATCCGGGTCCTCCACCACCTGCGGCGGTGGCGAGTCAGACGGATTTCCCCAACACTGATGGTATTCCTCTAGAAGACCGATGGGAAGAAGTCCCCCTATTCCACTTGGGGTGTGAGCCGTGGCATACGGCCCGGCAAAACTCGTACTTATTTTTTAAAAGACAATGGCACTCGTGTGTGTAGATGTGATCTGAGTTCTTACTCAACTGGGATTCACACATTTCAGGTATGATTCAGAAGCATTCAAATATACATTGTCAAACATACCAGAAATTGAATGATGTCTTGGCTTCCAGATCACCAGGGCAATCAATACCTAAGGGCCATTCCTCGGCCAGCAGCTGCTGCTATTTTACGGTCAGTTGCCACACCACAGATTCAGGCAATCTGATACAATCTGATACAATAATTCATTGCCAAAGTATTTGATAATGTGGCTTATCTTGAGGTGAAGCATATAATAAACGGTGTGTGTCTTTCCAGCAATGTTTTCAAAGTCGGACCACTGACAAGATAGGCATATAGGGAC
The DNA here is from genome assembly GCA_029448575.1 of Mycena maculata. Taxonomy (NCBI): domain Eukaryota; kingdom Fungi; phylum Basidiomycota; class Agaricomycetes; order Agaricales; family Mycenaceae; genus Mycena; species Mycena maculata. Next base: position 154,754 of record JARJLG010000084.1, on the reverse strand, counting down.
TCTTGCAATATTCAGGAAGGGTATATTGTTGAAAGGGGGTATGCAGTGGTTGGAAGATTGAAAGCAGGGAAAAGAGTTGAGATACACTTCAGCTGGCTCTGTGGCATTAACAAAGGCAAGCAATCTCAAGGACAATGCAAGTGATCAAACAAATGTGGGTCAACGGCTTTGAGTAGATATTAAGGCCTTCATACATTCATGTATCCTAGTTAATCTTCTCTTTCCTCCACCACTGGAACCAGTTTATCTTTTGTGGCATGTTGCAGTGATTTTAGTGGCCAGAGCGACAATCCAATACATGTGCTTCTTCTGAATCAATGTGAGGATGAGGTCTGTTATTACGAAAAGAGAGACAGACGAAAAAAGGAAGCACTGACCAGGTTCGAACACACGCCTGAAAACCTCCGGAGTACGCTCGGCATTGGCCGAGACACAGCCACTAATAACTCACAAAAAATGGAATGAAACCTTTAGAAAAGACTTCAACACAGCCACTATTATCATTGTACTATAAAATCGTAACTGATGATTCACGCAGCTCGTGAAACGGCCATGGAAACTTTTAGAAAAGAACGAGAACTTATTACATAAGTACTCGTAATCATCACGTGTCGACCAGTCAACTGCGACTGCACGCACCCTCCGTGGCTGGTGATAATGACCATTCAGACCCCCCGGTGGCGCAGGCGTTGCCGCCTCCTGCGTGGTGGGGCTTTGACGTCCGTGGCGACGAAAGAAGGGAGGGGCCGATCTTCAACTACGCGCGCATCTTCACTTCGTTCACTTGTCCTGAACATGTTGAAGGCGGATTCGCGGCGGTGATCGGAAGCTTTCACAATCGAAAAATTCCCAACAAAACGGAGGGGGTTGCGAAGTGTTGCGGTTTTCAACAGCGAGAGGATCTCATAGCGTATACAGCATGGGCTCGAATCCCTCCTCCAGCGATTCAACACATCGTCGGTGCGGCTCTCATTGCCCTATTCCTGCAATGGGGCACCTCTGGGGCCGCCATTCTCGTGGCGTACGACACCCCCGCTGTCGGCCTTGGCTGTCGTTCCGGCAGCTATCTCATCTACGGGATCGCCGCAACCGCCTCCTGGGCCTTCCTCGTCTTCTCTCACCTTTGTTCCCATGCATTCATGCAGCGACACGAGCACAATCCTGCTCGACGTATGGACTCCCTCGCCGCTCTGGCAGTCATCACGCGGGGCGCCGGCAAGGCCATTGCCATCGGCAACGCCCTGTGGCTCGTATTGTTCAGCTTCATGGAGGACATGGGCATGTTTGAAACCTGCTGGTGCCAGACATGCGCCCTTCAATACGGAGCAAACGGCTGGACACCCGTGTTTAAGGCCGCAAACGATCTTAGGGCAACCGCCGGGGGCGTCTGGATAGGCGGGTTCATAATGTCGATGTTGGTAAGCCTCTGCGTCGCAGGATTCTTTGCTGGCCATCGCTAGACGGCGAAGGGACTTCTTGAAGGTTTTATATATGTACCGCTGTACTGTTTTGATCCGTACTCTTGACAATTGTTGACCTTGGCTTCCCATTCTCTGGAGATGCGGTATTAATTTTTCTCTCAATCATGGTGAAACCATATATCGCATCTCACCATTAAAATGAGTCTGATAATCCGAACTTATCAGTGGTTCTCGTGGGCCGCTGGAGGAAAAGAGCTTCTCGAATATGGCCGTCTTCCTTTATCAACCGTCAATGCTAGACAACTTCGCTGGACCATATCCGATTTCCGGGAGATCCACTTTAGCCTCACTTTGGAATGTGAATTATTTCGGGCCCGTTCGCTGGCGGGATTGAGAGGCCCTTGCGGGGTAAAACGAAGCTGGTTGATCCATCTCTTACTTCTTGCCTCTTCCTCGAAGCTCGTCACTGGTTCTCCGGGCTAGAATTATTTGCCTACTTTTACATTCTGCTTCCTGGGCTCATTGAGCAAAATACTGCGTCTGGGATTGGCCAGGATTCTGTACCATGTTTAATGCGAGGTTGATGTGCATTCCACCCCTGTCTCCTAAGCAGTCCTCCCTTCGAACACCCTCATTCTTCTTGCTCCATCCACCCAGCGTACCAAACAATGAAAATCACTCTCGCATCAGTCCACTGTGATTTCCCAGCTTCCACTCGCTCTTCTCACCATCGCTCTTGTCTTGTCTCAATCGTCGCTCGAAAAAAATTCTGAGATGCCCAGGAAACTTCCCCGAAGATAGTGAGCCTGAGCGGCCATGGAGCACTCGCGATACAGATCGCAAATTAGGGGTGGTCTCCGGTCTGGACATCTCCAAGTCAAGAATGTTGATACTTCTCCCGGCGTCCATTCCAAATTGTAATTGAGCTCTTCGACCGGATGTTCGTTCACTTTGCCTTCGCCAAAGCGCCAAAACTCATTTTGTGTCCCCACCGCTGCACGTTCACATTTCTTCGAGATTATAGGTGAATTCAGCATGGAATGCCTGCAAACCAACTACTGCGGGCGACATGATCAACCTAATTAATGCTCTTCTCGTGAGAACTGAGCCTTGTCGAAAGACACCATGAGTAGTGACTGACGACATGTGCGGGGAATCACGCCAACGCGTAAAATCAAACTTCGTGCGCTCAAATTGTCCCTCATTCAATGAAGATGAATAATCTGAAAAAACCTTTCCCCTCGGTCGTTTCCCATTATCGATTACAAAATGAACTCGAAACTCCAGCACTATGCTTGTACACGATGAAGAGATAGTCAGGCCGATACAAATACAATAGGTTCGTCGATATTAACTTCAGTGAGCTGTGCCTCCGGTTGGTCGCCCGCCATGATTGCTTTGATGTTGAGAAGGGTGCGGGAGGCGACGGTTGAATACACACTGGGATCGATGCATATATATATTAGATGGAAAGAATCTGGCAGAAGAATAGGACGTACACAAGTGCGGGTCTGGTTGGTATGAAAATATTGGCGAGGGGATGATGAGCAAGACGAGGGAGGAAGAGCTGGACGCACACTACGAGTAGTTGTTTCAGCGTCTCCCGCCGCATCGTCCAGATGAGCAGTTCCGCGCCCGCTGCGGCTTCGATCGGAGATATTAGGACCCGTCGACGGAAGCGTTTCTGCGGTGAACTCACCGAATACCGCTATGAACCAGACAACTCCATCGCGCAGGAAGAGCTTCCACACCGGCATGACGTGTCGTGCGCTCCACTGCAGAGTCGTGTAGCACCTGTAGACAGTCATCGCGAACATGATGAAGGTCTGTGGAACATTTATTCGGATGCGGAAATATTTTCACGGCGCCAATGAGGTAGGTAACATACCACGAGAAGCGGGACCGCTGCGTATATGGTCAGAAATCGGGGAACATCTGAATGGTTTATCAGTGAGCGCTGCATTCACGCGTAGTGGTGCCTACTGTATGCGTAGCATCCCTCGAGAATGGGTCTGTGGGCAAGAAAAAAGTAATCATCCGCCGGTCAAGTTCTGCGTACACACCCCAAGTGCACGTATTCTGGAATGCACTGATTAGTACCGGTGGGTCATTCACGAAAGGAAGTTCGAACCGGTCATCTGAGCATAGGCGAAGAAGTCTACAGCCACCCTACGCGTCGTGTTTAACACGAAACGAAATGGGAGAGAAGAATACAACATACATGGCGACCACTTCCACTGAGAGCGGGGAGTTCGACGACGGTCGCTGCGCGCGAGGAGGGATCTCTTACCTATTGCCATGAGACTAAAAATGCAGATGAAAACGCGCGGTCGTCCGTATAAAATCCACACCCTGTCGAGCCAGTACGTCAGGTGTGTGCTGAGCCGAACAATCCCGAGTACCTGAGCATCAGGACCAGGTCCACCGTGGCAATGATAATGGTCGATGTGACTCCTTGGACCTAAGACGGATTAAGCTGGCAGCAAAGAAGGAAATAAATATGCGAAAGTACCTTCAACCAATTTATGCATCTTTCTTGAAGTTGAATCGCGGTTAGGGGACTTGAAATAGGACCTACGCCTGGAACTATATAGTAAGCGGAGAGCCACATGGATACGCGAACAATGCTGACAGCCGCAGTGTCAATTTCTCGTATGATGACTTAATGACCCAGTGAGATCAGCGAATCAGGACAGATACATATACTTACCGCTTGTGTTCAGGCTGCGGGAGAGATCTACATGTTAGGGTACCTCAACAATTACAGTTCAAATCCGTACCCTATGGCAATCAGGCTGAAATATCGATTCCAAAGCTGGATATTTCATAAGCGGGAGTAAAAACCACAGGCGTTTTCCGTTACATATACGATCTTGGCAACTCCAATACGGCTTCTCCACATCAATTCCACCTATATGCAGGCTAAGCGAAGGAGCTGTATACAAAGGAGACATTTACTTGCCTCTTGGGGAAAACAAATGAGATAGTCATATCTGCGGGACGCCCAATCAATGGAAGGCAGTCCGTACACGGCAGACACTCACAAGAGCACGCAGAGCGCAGCGACTGCAATAATTGGCAGGGTGAAGAGATTGTCGCGAAAGCCGCTGGAATCATACCTGCAAGATAGCCCGTCGACCTTGCATCCCCAACGAGCTGGAGAAGCTCAGCGTTTTGATCGTCATTGCTTGCCATCGAGACACAGAAGCCGCGCACAGGAGCGCCGGACGATATTTGGGGTAGAGGGCAGGAACAAGGAGTGGGGGCCAGGGAAAGTGATGTGCGTTGCTGTGCTGGGATGCTCGGTGCGAAGGAAGGGCAACCAGAGAGACGTCTCCCGCCCGCTGCCAAGATGCCCACAAGGTTCCGTCGAGATGTTCTGATCCAGATTGGCCGTGGCGTCAAAGAATGAACGCGGCACACAGTGCTGTAGCGCCTGCGGATCCGCCGCGCTCGGCAATGGTGGACGCGGGGCGCTGATGATCAAAGTGTTCCAGCGGTGGTAGGACGCCCCGGGGCCCGATTCAACAGCTTTTGCCCTTGGAACCTGAGATTTCTTGACAGCCTGGTGAGCTTTCCCAGGGGAAAGACTTCCATAACCATGCGGAGGAGGAGGGGTGTATTACTGCAGAGGTCCCAATCAGGAACAAGCGGTGTCGGGAGATCGGGAGTCTTTGAGCCGTCGATTGCGATCGGGCCATCTGATTCCGCGGATCAATCCGCTTGGTGTGCAGATCTGTGCAGACCGTTTCTCGTCTTGCGCCCACAATCCGTTCATATGCGCGGCGAAGGCAAACGCTGTGACGGGGATCCAGTCGCTCTTGAGCCCGAATGACTGAATGACCCAATCAATCGCCAAAACCTGTGCAATGGATCAGGGGGAAATGGCCGCCTATCTCCACCGAGTCCTCCCGCTCTTGGGCTCTAAATCTTGACTTGATCTTCGCTGACCTTGCGCTAGAGCATGATAGATGCCACACAAACGTGACCATCCCGCACCTCTGGATTACGAAAGAATCATCATTCCTACGGTGTGTAACTGCAACGGGTTGCAAGCGCTCTTCGGAATGAATCGTACAACCATGCTCGCCCCTGTGCTTTACTTGTCCAAAAATTCCGAAATCTTGACATTTTCATCCCCAACATGGAGGCGCTGGAAGTCAAGACGAAAAAAAAACGGGTCATGCCGGGGACACTGATGGCAGGCAAAAGCAAGCCGGAATGTGATGTTCGCCGCAAATTAATTGACGTTCAGTTAGTTCAAACAACTCTCCAAGCCCTTTCCATATTGGACAAGAACCAGAAAAATGTTGCTTGGCCTGCATTCTTGAGTTATCCGACTTCAGCCACGGGAGGGGTTAGAACAATGAACTCGGATCTGCATATAGCTCCCCGCTTGTTGACCTTCGCCGCTCTTCCAATATCAAAACCTATTGAAGCCAAGTTTGCTCCCTCACGGCTTCTATGGACAGTCTGCCACAGGAACTCACAAAAATGCCGTCGAATATGCTCCGAAGATCGTTCGAAATTGATGACGGTATGTGGATTTCGAATTGGATAATCTAGACTTTATTAGAGGAAATGGAAAGAATCAGCTAAAGAAAGACCTTATGAATCAATTGGAAAGGATGATAGGTGTCGCTTCTCCAGGGATGGCCGCCCTCTAGCATTTCGACAATGACACAGCTTGCACTCCAAAAATCGACTCCAGGCCCATACTTCATTGGCGTGATCATTTCTGGAGTCATCCGCGACGTAAGGAAATGCTTAGTCACGAAGTCAAGGGTGAAAGGTCAAAAACTGCGGCAGGCCACAGCTCAAATTCTGCTGTGTGACGACAAGCCGCAGCCGCAGGTTGCCCAGTGTTTTATGCGCAACGTGGCAAGCAGGATGCCTCGTGGCTCCACATAATTCGCGCGATAGCCTGATTCCGCAGAGCGCTGTTACCAGCTGCTTGACTGGATTTCACGGTTACATCAGATTGTGAGACAAGGGCGAAATATGTCAGGACTTGTGTACCCGACTGCGGGAAAGCGAACTGTTCTTGCCGGAGGACTGACTCTCAGTGGGTTGAATTGATTATGTACATCGTGTAAACCACAAACATCCACACGAAGGGGGACAGGCTGTGGCCGATTCAAAAGGCTGTAGACCCTGAAGCGGAGTCAGCATTGTTGCTGTCAGTTGATGTCAACGGAAGAGAGGAAGTAAGAAGGGGATACATCGGAATGTATCAAAAGCCAAACAAAAAACCGTCGGATAAGGTACATGCCTTAATTTATTTAGACTGTCATTTTTGGCTGGGCCGAATGGCTTGCGCCTGCACGGATTGGCTTTTTCGGGCTTGGGCTTGGATTTGGGTGGCGATCAAAAAGCCCGGCGTTTCGGCTGGCAAGCCATTCCGCCAACTTCGTCCCGGCCAAAAAAAAAGGAAGTGGCTTGTTACCCTCATTCCAGTCCAGAAGAGCTATTCTGCCATCATAGGGTCTTCCCAGAGGCATTCCTTGTGGTGGATTCAGTCCAAATTCATTAGTTGATGCTACGCCGTCCGAAATACACTGTGCGGCGTAATGATGACCAACGTAAAGACCGTATACAGAAAACCTGTGGCTTGTCACTGTCATAATACTCCCATGTTCCTCGTCCTCATCTCTGGTGTATGAATGAGTAGGGAAATTGATGAATTCGAGGCTCTGTTGTGACTTTGACCCGATAAGCCGTCCCCGGCGCCCCGCCCTCCAACTTCAAACTCCGCTAAGGGGCACGAGCCGTTCGGCCAAGTCCCTCAGCTAACTCTAGTTTATTCAAGAGAACGAGGAAGCCGCGTTACATAAAGGTTTCTTCCCTTCATTGCGTTAAATTTTGCTTGAATTGGATGTACATCCACCCGAAAGGAATGGGCTGTGGCCAATTCAAAAGGCTGTGGACCCTGAAGCGGAGTCAACTGCAGTGTTGCTGTCAATTGAAGCCGACGGAAGAGAGGGGGTAACAAGGGGATACACTGGATCGGAATGTATCAAAAGCCAAACAATAAGCCGTCCATTTATTTAAGAGAAAGACTCGGAAGTTGTTTTACATAAAGATTTCTTCCCTACATTCCCTTCTCGTTAAATTTTTTTCTGTTTTTCCGCTCCCCAGGGATATGGGTGTTTCCTTGAGCACCCGGTATGTGTCTAGTTGGCAGGACTCGTGTGCCGCCACGTTCAATTGCACTTCCGAAGGCCTCGTCAATAAACTCGGCGAAGCCATTAACCCTACATGCCCTGCAAACGGCAGCATTCCACCCGAGGTCTGGGGCATAACGGCTAGAGCTTGTCAGGAATACTGCGGGATGGAGGTTCTTGTACAGGTGCGCCCACTACCACTCTTCTCACGATTATGCCTCACACAACTGGAGAAAGAGCGTAGACTTTTCTTCATCTGCAACCACTATCGCGACGTGGACGCTGCCGTGGATGGCCCTCATTGCTCAGCTACCTTTCGAAGCGGTTGGTTGGATGGACCTCCTCAGCGGCTTCTTGTGTGTCGGGAGCCCGGCCCTGGCCGCTTACTCCCTGGCGCTTACGGCGTTCAATCGACGTTCCATCTCCACCAAATTTCGACGACTCAAAACGCGGGCAGAGCAAGAAACACCCGGCCACCCTTACATGGCTGAACGGATCGAATCAGCGTCGTTCATCCTCCAGGAGGCGCAGCAAGGGCCTATACGTGCTGATCAGAGGACGGGCGAACTTGGCCGTCTCATCGCCGTGGATGACGAGCGTATCCACCACTTTTGGAGGACCGCTGCCAAGGATCTCAAAAACACACGCCGAGATTTCACGTACTCTTTCCTCGCTCAAGGTACATCATTTGCCCGGGTGCCAATTCTGATACTGAGTTACCGCCACAGTTCTCCTAGCATTTTTGAGCTACTTGATCTCATTTATCGCCGCTGTCCATGATTCACTTGGGAACCCTGACGTTGGTCTGCAATTTGCTTCCAGCACTGTCTGGAGTTGGATGTAAGCCTTTTCGACCCGGCCGTTCTGTGTAGATAATGACCCGCATTTCATCTGCAGGTTGCCAATCGTCTTTGGGTGAGTATTCTCCGTGCTTAACATGTGATCCTCAGGCTGAGACCATGCCTTCCCAGTTATATTAGTGTGGGCTCACAATACAAAGCCGGATGCATCAAGGACGCTCTGACCAACATGAGCATCCCGGATCGCGACACTGCTGGGAAAGGCCAACGATTTCCGCATCAAAAAGGGCTGCGTCCGAATGCCGATCTGTACTCGCCTTTGATTCCGCCAGCAATACCTCCAGGGACGAGTCGTACGGACATCCATGACGCTGATGGTATCCCTCTAGAAGAACGATGGGAAGTCCATAATCACGCATCGACCAGTCAGCTACGACTGCGCGCACCCTCCGTGGGTGGTGATTCGACCCACCCGGTGGCGCAGCCGCTGCCCCCTCCTACGTGGTGGGGATTTGACGTCCGTGGCGACGAAAGGAGGGAGGGGCCGATCTTTAACTACGCACGCATCTTCACTTCGTTCACTTGTGCTGAACATGTTGAAGGCGGATTCGCGGCGGCGATCGGAAGCTTCCAAAATGGAAACATTCCCAACAAAACGGAGGAGATCGCAAAGTGTTGTGGTTTTCAACAGCGAGAGAATCTCATAGCGTATACAGCATGGGCCGGAATCCCTCCCCTCGCGATTCAACACATGGTCCGTGCGGCCCTCATTGCCCTATTCCTCCAATGGGGCACTACTGGAGCCGCCATTCTCGTGGCGTACAATACGCCGGCGGTTTGCCTTGGCTGTCGTTCCGGCAGCTATCTCATCTACGGCATCGCCGCAACCGCCTCCTGGGTGCTCCTCGTCCTTTCTCATATCCTTTCCCATGCATTCATGCAGCGACACGAGCACAATCCCGATCGACATGGTGGCGTCCTCGCCGCTCTTGCAGTCATCACGCGGGGCGCCGGCAAAGTCATTGCCATTAGCAACGCCCTCTGGCTCGTCGTGTCCAGCTTCATGGAGAACATGGGCATGTTCGAAACCTGCTGGTGCCAGACATGTGCCGTTCAACTCGGAGCGGACGGCTGGACACCTGTGTTCAAGGCCGCAATCGATCTTAGGGCTGTTGCCGGGGGCGTCTGGATAGGCGGATTCACAATGTCAATGTTGGTAAGCCTCTTCGTTGCAGGATTCTTTGCATATCATCGCTAGAAAGCGGCCAAACTTTGAGAAGGTTTTATCTGTACATTTGTATACCCGGTGCCTTTTATCCGTCCTCTTCATATTTTTAGCACGGGACCATTGACCTTCGACGTTCTCTCTGAATCAAGGAGGATTCAGACCTGTGATGGGAGATATATTTGCGATCCATCGTTCTCCGTACTTAACATTCCCGACGATGGCTAAGCGTATGATTCCTTGGGAAAGTTGATGAGTTATTTGGCACGGCGGCGAGTGTGGTCCCCATGTTTTCTGGAGATGCGATATTGAATTTTATCCCAATGATGGTGGATGAACCCATTTATTGCATCTTGCCATTGAAATGATATCGTGACAATCCGAACTTATCAGTGCTTCTTTTTGGCCGCTTATGCCGGTTAGATCCAGTAAATCGAATATTCCAGGAAAAGAGGATCTCGAACACTTGATTGTTCAATTTAATGTGATCCGATGTGATCCGACCTGATCCGATTTTCTGATTTTATCACCCGACTGCGTGGCTGCCACTCACACACTTCAATGTCTCTCCCACCTGGCACAGGGCTCTTCTTGTGCATTCGCTGTGCCATCATTTTCGGAGCGGCCGCATGCACACTCTCAGCCACTTGCCACGGATGCGGCCCCCGATGTAATGAACGGCACGCCGATGTGCAGACGACCATGAAATCGACGGAGGCGGTGGTGGAATCCGGGGGGTCGACGAGGCTGACGAACGCGCAGGTGGGTTATCTGATGAGTGTTAAAGACATTGAATTGCTCATCCATCATCCAGAACCCGACAAAGAAAACAAAACGCAGGGCGCAAAAAACAGTGCCCACCACGAACACGAATAGTTTCCGCAATTCCGGCTAGTCCATGCAGTGAATTATTCAGGCGAACCTGACCACAGCAGCAGTGTCTCGGGAGTCAACCGTGCCGCAATCATCCTGGCGGCGACCGCACACTTACAGCGACTCCAATAAGGCCGTCCGCTACATCTGTTTTTCAGCATGCTCGGTCTGACGGATCTTTTCAGCGCCAAAGCACGCGGCGGCTATGGCCACCGTTACATCTTCTACATGTCCCACCAACGCCGTACACGACTTCCCCGCTACACACAAGACCGGAACAAGGACCTGGACCAAGGGGAAAATTCCCCGGCCTCTCTCGCGTCCACGCCCACCCACAGAGATCCTTATCCCGCTCGTCAGTGCCACGGATGCCGACCAGGAGCCCTCGCCGCTTATACCCTACCAGACCTTAGTCCTGCTTCTCAAGGACCTCAACCGTCTTCTCTGCACGCCGCACGAAGACCAGCCGTTCTTCTTCCGCGGCACCTGTGCGATCATCGCTGACCCTGTAATTGGGAATGCGGAGCGACTGAGGAGCGTCGCGTGGGAGGTCCTCCTCTACACAGTGGTTACGTTCAAGTAGGGTTTCCTCTCGTGTAGTGAATTCGACATCCATCCGTATATATGCAGCATCCACACACTGGTGGTGCAGACATCCCCAAGCGCCTCGGCGGCTATAACACCTTCTTCTGCGATATGGATGGGCCCGCAGCTCAGGGAGGCGACGGTGCCGCGCGCCCACAACTCGTGCGCGCTCGGTTGACGCCACTTTTGCGCATCCACTAATTCCACTCGATCCCACGTCACTCTTCCCATCCTCGTGTTCCTATTCACTTCGTTGCCACCATCACTAAATTACATTCATCATTCATGCTTGTCTTATAACCAATTCCGATGTTCCCGCACAGTTGCTCTCATTGTACTCCACCTATATATACAGCTCATATACTCACCTTTACACAAATTTTATATTTTCGTTTTCCGCCACACTCGTATGCCGCGACCCGCCGCCTCGTTGAGTCTTCACACCGTCAGTTGCACCGAAGTTAGTCAATCTGAAATGAGGAATTTTCTCCTCCGGAAAATGCCGAGCCAATAGGAAAATCCCCGGACAGAACAGTGCATCGAAGTTAGCTAATCGACGGTGTGCTTTATCGTCGCTCATATTCGGCTGCAATTGTCCTTCATCTTCCACATCCTCCCGTGACTTCGTCGTCTCCTACACCACTCAGAACCTGACCAACGCCTCGTATCCTCACCTAGCCGCCGGTCGCCGTTACGCCTTGCCAATGGCTTTTACAGTAGGTACGCTCGCGTTGGGGCGCTTGGCAAGCTCGTCAGCAGGATCTCGGATGCAAGTCGCGCAAATAGTACTCCGATTCGGTACGGCGGGGAAATTAACGTCCCGGGTCACAAGAGCAAGACATCATCGAGCTCTTCCCGGTCGGTGAAATCGGCGAGGTGACGTTTATAGCGTTACTTATTTTCATGTGCGCGGGATTCATTGATTTCCCCATTCAAGGACGTCGGAGATAACTAGAGGTTTGCCGATCGCTTTCCCTGTGGTACGGTCTGGATGGTTGGTCGAGATTCCCATCCGTTTCCCGCCTGTCGAATGGTAAGGTGGTCATCACAGGGAGACCTCCGTTGAAGGATTCAGCTGAGTAAACTCACGGTATTTCGATTCGAACGGAGGTCTTTCATTTCATTCCATTTTAATTGCGAACATCCCGGGTACCAGGAAATGAACGTGGAGTGTCGGGGATGTCATGTTCCAGAACCACGGGGATATAAAAGTAGCGCTACCTCCGCTTTTATTCCCTACGCGTGCCGGTTTGTAGAGCTCATTCAAACACGAAATCGTGGTTGCAATCTCCTTTGGTCCTGAATTGCACTGCTGTCGGCTTATTCCAGTAAATACATCGTGGCGCATTTAAGGTGTAGGTTTAAATGAATACACCTGGTGTACGAATCATTCACTTGATTGTCAGCGAGAGCCTCACGTCACGGCGAATCGAGAGGGCCACCAGAATGCCCCGGGTGCTGACCGGATGCTAACTGACCGTGTGCATACCGCCTGCTAATGATTACTCGTTCCCAGGCTCTTGCTTCGCGGCACGCTGGCTGCCAGTCTCTCTTCATGTCCGGTTTGCCCCAAACACTCTGTTATTGTTGGGATACGGGCACCCGGGCCCATGTCCGAGCTCTGGTATGAATCGGGGATTATACGACTCGCCGTGAATAAGGAAGAGTTAATAAGGAAATCAGACAGGCTTCAGGAACGCTGCAGAATATATTGGATGTATTATGATGGCCCGCATGGGCTGGAGGCACAATATACATGTAGTGTGAAAACAAGTAGATACCTCACGAGCATGACGTACCACCCCGGCTTCATCGAAATCTTACCATTAAGAACTGATATTCTTGGACATGTTCCCGGATTTCCCGAGAATCCACGAGAAGCACAGCATCAGAACTATTAAGAAGGGCTCAAGTCAAACGAGCACCCCACAACACCTCGCTCGAGCTCCACCAGTCCTGAACGCGGAGACGGTCGGGTGCAACCGAATATTGCGTGAACTTCGGAGTTCTCCGAGTGGAAACTCCCAGTTATCTCCTCTTCATCTCCCTGCCTGAGTCAGATCATGCTTCATTCCAGAGTGATCTCGGTATGCGCGCGGATTCGGGCCTATCGGGCGCCAGTGGGCAAAATCAACGCGTGGGTTTTATAGCCATCTGCGTTCTGGGGTACAGAATCCAGGATATAGCCGTGTATGTCGGGAAACCTTGTTCCTTCTCAAGATGACCCACTACACTCCCGAAACCTTCGCTCTCATATCCTCCATCGGCACTAGAAAGAAGAAGAAAAAGAGAGCCGATCTTGCCTGCGTGCAATGTCGCCGGCTCAAAAAGAAGGTTCGTGTGTTGTGCTGGTTGTATTCAAAATCTTCTTCTCGAAGCTCCTTTTCGCAGTGTATTAGACCCAACGCATCCCCACTGCCTCCGTGTAAGCGCTGTACCGCGCGGGGCCTCAACTGTCAATACCTTCCCATCGTGGATGAGCACACCCAGCCGCCTTCGACTTCAGGTCCGGGAGAATCCGGGCCAAATCCGACTGTCCTTTCCGGACTTCCGGCCGCAGGAAGCCAATCGAGAACTCAAATCTATGACCAGTATCCCCGGGTTGATCCTGTGTATGCAGCACCGTCTCAATTCGTTCCAACTGGCGCCCCCCAGCCCGGGCGTTCGCTCCAACCCTATTTTGACACCAGCAGCCAGTTCTCAAGTGGCCATGCAGAGTTATCACAATCCGTTCCGCCCAGCGACCACCAGGACCGCCATTCGTTTCAACCGCATTCCGGCATCGACCACAGTGGTCAATACCACTACGACTATGGCGGATCGCCGCACTCACAAGCTTTTCTTGACTCATCCGTAATGCCACAGCCGTCGGCCCCTTCCGGCAGCCAACAGGAGGAGCCCACGGTCGACTTGGACTTGAACCGACCAGGATATGACCCGAACCAATACAACGTGTAAGCTAATTCTTTACAGAATTAGCATTGGCCTTGACTGTTGTACAGGGTCTGCACCTGCCCTCCGGGACCTTGTTATTGTGGATGGAGATGACCGGCTGCGAGAGGGCGAGCTATGTATTTAGACATTCTCCAAGCGAAGCGCAACGAGGATTGTTTGAGTTTCGGTGGAGAGGGTGGGTTGGTTTTCTCGGTTGTCTCGGAACCTGGAGAGAGCGAAGTAATGTTACATTATTCCCTGGAAACAGTGTATAATACGACTAGGGGGGTTCATTCACCCCAATTTGGACGAAAGAGAGAGAGGATCGTTTATGAGATATGGCATTGGGTATGTACGAGCCACTGGATCCCCAACACCGAGGTAGGCATCTTTCGAAGCTGGGTTAGTGAATCACGAACGAGACATAAAATGAAGGGCGAAAGTTCAATTGATTTTGTTGACCGTGGATCGCAACCAGTGGCCCGAGACGAGTGCTTATGCCAGTTTTGCGTAGCAGTTGTTTAAAGCGCCCTGTGGGAATGCCAGGCGTCACCTGTCGCTCTCAACTTGCGTACTGTCTTCCTGGATAAACCATTCAACACTGTGTCAAATCTGCAGAATAAAATGGCAGAACTCACCAGTATCAATTGGGTACCCTTTCATATCTCTCTGATATTCCTCCATCTGTGTTAGCCCTCAAATATAACGGTATTCCTGACCGACGCCACGCGCTTCCGAGTCAATTCTATGTTGGTGACTTTGTCGTCGCTGGCACGCATGACTATTCTGTTTCATAGATAGATTTTTTTGTAGTCGCCGGCCACGGTTCATCCAGGAACCATTCATTCCATGCGCTCCCGACTTTGTGTACGGATATCTATCTATGAGGCCTGCGGTCTGCCCTTCAACATTCTGGTCTGAGCACTTCCGGGCTCTCGCGTGTTCATTGCTTTGTCGACATCATGTCGTGTGGCCGCGGTTGCTTAACTGTAGATGTGGATATAAAAGTTACAATGATTGGTCGTCGTCCGTAGAGCACGAATATAATCATATTTTCAACCGTCCTATTTGATGTAAAGCGCCACTCAGACGCTCTTACATAGCGGAAACCGCAACGGTCACCGTCTGCTGCTCCGTCGCTGTATGGATTTGCGTAGGGTAGTCCGGCATTGTACAAATTTATATTCGCGCTTGTTTGAAGTATCTCGATTGCGCGTTTTCTGGTGGTCAATTGCTCTGAGCCTCCAGATTCGGAAAGGAGGGAAAGGTGGGGGAAGTGTAACCGAGACTCCATCCTCCATCCGACGAGCAGGGCCGACGGAGAAAATCTCTACAGTCACCTTCAAGCTTTCGTAACGCCGAGATTGAATTATAATAATAAAACATTACAATGGTTTTACTAGAGCTTGAGGAACGGGTCAAGGGCAGAGGAGAAGGTCACAGATAGCATGGGAGGACGGACGTCTGCCGACGTAGGTAGACAGTGGAGTGCGGACAGCGAGTCACGCGTCGACACCTTTTGGCGCAGACCTATGTCAATCTGACATCGTCAACCTGTGTTTCCGCTGTTCAAAGTTTCGGTGTTTCAATCACTCTATCCGACAAGAGTGTGGGGGTGCTGGAGGCCAACAGTTGATGTGTTGACTTTTTCGCTTTTCTACTGTCTTTTGGCTCTACGACGGAGAGTTTTGAAGTTTCGACTAATTGCTGCGACCGTGAGCTCGGCTATTGAAACTTAGAAAGGCCCAGGCATGACGATGTAAATAGAGCGTGTACATCGGGGCACTCCTTGGAAACCGATGTTCCTGAGTGGGACCATGCCGTGTAATGCTACCTATCTACCTATCTACCTCCCTACCGCCGGTCGACACAGCTCGACATGTCGGCAAGGCCTTGCCAACAGGGCCTCTGAACGCAGTACTAGTGGATACCCACTAGATGCCACCTCACAAACTTATACGACGCCGGCTTGACCGTGATCGTGCAATTCTGAACCGAATATTGTTTTTGAATGTAAG
The DNA here is from genome assembly GCA_029448575.1 of Mycena maculata. Lineage (NCBI taxonomy): Eukaryota > Fungi > Basidiomycota > Agaricomycetes > Agaricales > Mycenaceae > Mycena > Mycena maculata. The sequence continues at coordinate 138,734 of JARJLG010000084.1, read as the reverse complement.
GATCAATTCCTCCTTCAGGCTGAAATTTCATCGGTTATCTCCTCCTAATCTCCCCGCATCATGAGGTCGTTCTCAGGATCCGCGTGGAGTCGGGCTTCTCGGGGTCCAGTGCTTTAAGACACCCATGCACACGTTACGGCCGTGCTGTTGACCATGCTGTCCCGTCCAGCGGTCTGAAATTCATCCCACGGCCCGTGTTCAGCACGGCCGTGCCGTAGACAACCCGTCGATTCCACGACCGTGGTCATGGCGTCCACGGCGAACTGCCTACTCACGTCTTCGTATGCTCGGCATTCTGGGGTATCGAATCCAGTAGGCTGCGAGCACCCCAAAACTGTCAATTGCGTATAAAATGTGAATGTGTTTTGGCCACCCTAGTTCATTCTCAACATGTCCCACCACACTCCCGAAACCTACGCTCTCGAAAACTCGAAAAAGAAAAAGAGAGCCGATATTGCCTGCGTGCAATGCCGCCGGTTCAAAAAGAAGGTTAGTATGTTGTATTCAATCTCTTCAAGGTCCTCTTCCCGAGGGACCTGTTTGCAGTGCATTAGACCCGACGCATCCCCGTTGCATCCGTGTATGCGCTGCACCGCGCGGGGCCTCTTCTGTGAATACATTCCCATCGCAGATGAGTATACCGAGTCGCCTTCGAGTTCAGGTCCGGGAGGACCCGCCCCGACTCCGATTGTCCATTCCGGGCCTCCGGCACTAGGAAGTCAACCGAGAACTCAAATCTATGACCCGTATCCCCGGATCGATCCTGTGTATCCACCCAGCGGTCCCCCGGCCGGGCGATCGCTTCAACCCTATTCTGCTACCAGCGGCCAGCCTTCGGGTGTCCATGCAGAGCCATCACAATCCGTTCCATTCAGCGACCACCAGGGCCGCCATTCGTTTCAACCGGATTTTGGCATCGACAACGTTGGCCAATACCACTATGGTCATGGCGCACCGCCGCACTCACACGCTTCTTTTACTTCACCAACAATGCAACATCCGTCGGGCTCTTCCAGAAGTCAGCAGCAGCAGCCCGCAGTCAACTTTAACTGGAACCAAACGGAATATGAGCAGTATCAGTACAGCGGGTAAGCCCATTCTTTACAGAATCGGCATGGGCTTGACTGTTGTACAGGGTCTGCACCTGCCCTCCCGGACCTTGCTATTGTTGATGGAGATGACCGAATGTGACAGGGCGAGCTTTGTATCTAGACCTTCTCCGAGCCAAGTGGAACTAAGATTGTTTGAGTTTATAGAGACAATCGGGGAGTTGGATTTTCCGGGACTACACTTGAATCGGTAGTCGTATCCTTGCCGCCGGAAATAAAAATAAACGGGACGCTTTTGTGATTGCACGACTCTCGCCGTGAGAGTTGCTTCGGATGGGCGGCTGGGAACCCGGAGAGAATGGAGCGATGTGCGGTGATTTCGCGGAAACCGTACAGTGTTATTTATACACCTCAATGTGAACGAAAACAACGTCAATGGTATACGATCCATGCTTCCCAGACCGCCAACTTCAGTCTGACCAGGGTTTTATCTGGCGAACTGAACCAAGAGACAGATGAAAGGCCTTGATGAATCACGAAGAGATCTTGAGCGGGGAGGACCGAGGACGTTACGGCGGATGTCGTATTTTGGTGCAGGAGGGCTCTAGAGCCGGGGTTTGCTTGAATAAATGAATACGCTTCACGGCGACGGCTCAATAGCGGCAGAACGAGTTAAATTCCTTTCAGTGCCCATATAACTCGCCATGCTAGTGTTTCATCCTACAGGCGATCTGATTTTCAAAGCGCGAATAGCCGTTACTTTATTTTTTCGATCGTACACATATTTGCAGAGTCGAAACATTCGTATATCGTTGGGCGGCCGAAGAATTTGATTTGTCCGCATTGCCCGGTCGAAATTGTATCCATCCGGAAATCTGGTCCACGAGCTCGAAAGGTTTGCCGTGAGCCCGTACCGACGCCAGTCAATACGAAAAATATTGAAGGTCTGAGCCGATACGTAGGCGCAACTTACGATTTACGGTGCGTATTAAAATGAATGCACATCGTGTGTGGATTATTTCATTGAGTGCGGAAGATCGGAGAATATCCGGAATATCCCGGATGGCACGTGCATGCTGTGCACTGATGTTTGCCGCATGCCAGTTTCCTCCTCATCCATGTCTCTCTTTGTGCTAGATTCGGGCTACAGACACTCTGCTTCTATGTAAGGTCGTTTTCAAGACTTTCGCGAGAGTCGAGGCTCCCATTGGCAACATTGCCGCAAGACTCACGCGTCGTCGCTGCATTTTGGGCCAATGAACGCTCCCTTGAGTAGGCTCCAGTAGGCCGTATTCCTTGCTCATCCCTTCACTTTCGTCTCCGAGCGCGATGACCATTCAAGTACATCGACATCGAATGGATATCGATTGGTCCATCAGGTTTGGACGGGTACCTCCCTCGCGCCATTAACCTATTTCGCAGACCTACAGGTAGTTATCGCTTTTTTTTTGTCAAAACAGGCCTGGTGCAGGAGCATTTGTACCGATATTGATCTATTTTTTGTCAACCGCCTACTTCCACACCTCATCCCATCGGTCCTCGCGGTACGTCTATTCCTGCTCCGCATCCGTGTTTCTCCATGGCTTGACAGGTTAGCGGGTGGGTCACCAAGCCGAAACGGCAGCTATTTTTCATCCGCAACACGTGTACGATATCTGTATTCTGTCTCATCCTTCCCAGAGCCGCGAGGAAATGTCCCAGGTTGCTTGATGTGCCGCTCACATACGGCGTATGTATATTCACCCTCGAATGTTCTTGACAGATCGAGCTGTGTAAAGACATGCTATCGGGATTCTCCGACCCATCGGCGCAATGGCAAAACATTTTTCTTTTTGAGACCACCGTGGAACGTGCCTCAAGCGCATGGTGCGTCGGACGATGCGGGGCACGGCAGCAGATCTAATCATATCTAGATGTTCTGTTGATCGGCCGCGACTGTTTCCGTGGAAATGTGACGTCGGTGATGGGCCTCGATTCAACTCGACTCCCACTAGTACACGATGCTTCCACGCCACTTACCCCCCTCCTCTCCCGCTTTCAGGACGCTCTTGTGCTGAACTCTTGCCCACCAGCCCGCCTTCGCATCAACGCGTCGCCATTGATTTTGCAACCGTATGTTTTCGGCGGATCATACACCGTGGAGCGCTCCGCTGTTCCTCAATGCTATGCAGGCCGTGAACACGATGTCTAAAACCGACTAGCCTTGGACTAGCCCAATGAACGTTCGACGTATACGTGATGTGTCGGCGTTGGAGCGCATATATAAGAGGAACGCGGCAGCGGTAGCGTCGATTCGTGTCCGCAGGTTTTGCCATCGTACTCGCCGCGATGATCTCCCTCGTCACCGCCCTCCTCCTCGCCTCCACGGCCGCGGTCAAATCCTCCCCTACCCCCGTCGCGTCCACCTTTGCAGGTGCGACGAGCAGCGCAATCTGGCCGCCGCCCGGCGCAGCATCCTTAGCCGAGGCCGAGGCTTCCTTCTTCCCCGACGCGACCCAGATAGACGTATTCGGGCCCACCCCCACTGGTGACGAGGCCTTCGCCATCGAGACCGCCCCTTCCTCGCCCGACTTCGCGGATGTCTTCCCGCTCGTGGAGCCCGCGACCGCGGACCAGAAGTCGTTCGACGTCCTGCACTCCTGGGGTAACCTCGGGCCCTTCCAGAGCAGCAGTCTAGGGCTCAAGAGCAGCCCGAAGGTCCCGGAGGGGTGCAGCCTGACGCAAGTGCACCTGCTGCATCGGCACGGCGCACGGTACCCGACGAGCGGGAGCGCGCCGGCGAGCTTCGCGGCGGCACTGCATAACGCTGCTGCGAATGGGACGGTCAAGGCTAATGGCCCGCTGGCGTTTTTGAACACATGGAATTATAAACTCGGCGCGGAGATTCTGACGCCGTTTGGGCGGGAGCAGCTGTACGTCTCGACCATTTAATATTCCCGTATGTGAATGCTCAATCGAACTGCGTTTGGCTGGCAGGTTTGAGCTTGGCACGGGCTTCCGCGTCAAGTACGGCGATTTGCTCAAGGGATTCACGAAGTTCCCTGTGTGGCGCACGACGTCTGAGGGTGCGTCTACGTTTTCTGGATATTATCTATATTATGAAAACTAAGGAAAGCATTCAGAGCGCATGGTCGACTCGGCGCTCCACTTTGCTGCGGGCTTCTTCGGGGTGCAGGCGTACCAGACAGACTACAACCAGCTTATCGACATCGAGACGCCTGGGTTTAACTGTACGTCTTGTAACGTAATCGTTGACATTTCACGCCGCGTCTTAATTTCTTTTTCTCGTCTTCTCATTATCCTTTATACTGATACGTACTCATCAGCGACCCTCGCGCCCTACGACATGTGCCCCAACTCGGTAAACACCGTCGCCGCCATCGGCGCGCCCCTCCTCGCGCAATGGCAGGACATCTACCTCAAGGAGGCGCAGGACAGGCTGAACAAGGATTTCGAGAGCAGTACGGGCCTGACGCTCAATACGACCTGGCTCTACGCGATGCAGCAGCTTTGCGCGTATGAGACCGTCGCGCTCGGCTATTCGTCGTTCTGCGACCTGTTCACGGAGGCCGAGTGGGAAGGGTTCGAGTATTCTGTCGGTGTGTTGTGATTTCTTCTTTCTGTTCGGATTCTTGCCCGGGAGGATGTCTGGGGCCGTCATGTTGATATGTTTTTGCGTGTTCCGATCCCACCTCCCATTATTATCGGCCCCCCTGTTATACAAATCAGGATTTTAAGCTAACACTTGCTCACGCAGACCTCTCCTTCTGGTACGACAATGGCCCGGGAAACCCGGCCGTCGCAGCGCAGGGCGTGGGCTGGGTGCAAGAGCTGACTGCGCGGCTGACTCAGGTACGTTTTGCTCTGGCTTTATATTTTTCCTCCACAACACTCGCACTCCGCTTTATCTCCTTTGCCTGTTACCAACACCCAACTGACTGACAATTAAATCTAACCAGTCGCGTGCCTCCCTTTCGCCCTCGCTCGCATCCACGATCAACCAGACGATCGTGCAGAGCAACATCACCTTCCCGCTCGACCAGCCCATCTACGTGGATGCGACCCACGATACGGTTATTAGCACGAGTGAGTTTACATTCTTCATTTATTTCTGCCGTGCTAACGCCTCCCGCCAGTTGTCGTCGCAATGAATTTCACGAGCATGACCACGACGGGCCCGCTGCCCGCGACCCACATCCCCACCGACCGCTCTTACAAGGTCAACCAGATCTCGCCCTTCGCTGCCAACCTCGTCGGCCAGGTCCTCTCCTGCCCCGCGCAGGCAACGTCGACCGCACCGACGCACATCCGCTGGCTCCTCAACGACGCGACCGTCCCGCTCACCGGCATCGACGGCTGCCCCTTCTCCGAGGACGGCCTGTGCCCCTTCGATACGTTCGTGAGTGGGATGCAGAAGCGCATCCAGGAGATCGACTTTGAGTTTGGATGCTTTGGGAACATGACGGGGGTTACGGCGGGCGATCTTATCACGGGGCAGCTGCCGGCGAGTCAACTGCCGACGCGCCGCTGAAGATGCCACGCGTATGATGAAGACAAAATAAAGGCGGAAGGAATGAAATGAAAAGGACATAGCTTAGTACCGTGTTATGCCATGAATAGTCTTGGAACTGAAAATGAGAAATTATTGCTGCCTCTTTGACCGAATCAGGATGTCCCACAATAATGCAAACGACCAGGCCTCTCCTCTTGACCATCCCTTCTCAGAGAGGGTACGACCGTCGGAAAAAGGCTAATGTATAACAGGTACCGAGCCCACAAAGAATCCGGCATGGTATATGGTGCCCGGCCGCCTTCTTTTGGGCGTATCTGCATAGAGGGATTTATGGCGGCAAAGCCGGGTTCAGTTCTCCGTGTCTGAATATACTGGCCTCCTTTCAGTCGCACCTTTTTTCCTCCGCATCTTCTTCATGACGCGGAGTCCAGTCATCGCAAGTTCTCTGTTGAAGTCCTGGTTGACTTATTTCCAAAGCGCGTTCTCACCGGAATGCGGGAGGAAGCACTGGAAACGAGGGCTACCGGCAAACAAGACGTCAACTAAATTACGTAGTCCTTGGGCCGAAAAAGCAGAGCCCGCGGGCATCTCCAACTTCCAAGATCAATCGGCGATGGGAATTTGAACCCAGACTGCCTCATGGATTTTCAATCAGCAATCCACCGATATTAAACCCTCTCGAATTTCTCATTTCTCGCCGGAAAGAAAGATGCAAATTCCACACAGCGATATTTCCTCCGTGCCCGGAAATTTCGTGGCGTTAGAATTTCAGGGAGCGAGAAATTTGAGATACTTACGAATCCCGCCGTGCAGAAATGATTCACCACTGAAACCCATTGCTTTCGCGTTTTTGGTGGACAAGGCCCAAACAAGGCCAATCCGAGGACCGATCGGATCAGCCGGACGGCCTTGCCAAGCGGGCCCACGACCCCTGGTCTTTCTTTTCACCATCGCAACAGTCAACTCCACCGTGCTTCGGAAGTGCCGCTGGGTTCCGTGCTTGGGTTAAACGCTAGATAATAGGGTTAGGGTTATGACTTGACTCATCCTCGGTCAGAAGTCGAACGAGTGACGAGTCCAACGCCGGAATCATTGAAGCCACAACTTCAAGTATGTGCTTTTGCGGTTTCACTTGGGTTTCACCGTCAGACGGGCATCAACAAGGGCATAAGTAGCTGCCTTTCGTGGCAACGCTGTTTATTATCCGTGGTTCTTCGTGTTCGGGCATCAAACGTCAATGAACAAGGGCCGTCCTGGTGGACCCACATTTCCACTCCATAGTATCCTGCGTCCCATCTCCCTCTCAGAATAACATTCCGATGCTACTAGCTGTGGTGTCCACTGCGGCTGCGATTCTTGTGTACCGGTTCGTGAGGAATCTCGCGGCAAGTCAATTTCCCACTCTTCATTCGCACTTACTGATCTGTTGCCACCTGATAGAGCGTTAATTTTGAGCCCGGGATGAGGCCGTTGTTCTCTCCGCTGGGACTATTCGGCGCCGTGATACCCACATGCTCGTGGAATCCCGGGCTGAAGTGGGTTTGGGAGTGGCGTAAAACCAGTACGTGATCATCTATACAGTAGAAAGACCGTTCATGTAAGAAACCGTGATCACAGATTTCGGGAATTACCAATACGACGTGGTGTCGATGGTACCTCTCATTTTCGAAGAGCCTTACTTCTACACCTGCTCTGTGGATGTCCTGAAGCAGCTTCTAAACAACGAGTCGAAAACGCGTCTCGTGAAGCCTCCGTGGCTCACCGCCCCGCTTCTGTGAGTCGCCCGAGCACCCTTCCTCACCCACTAGGACTGAAAATCGCCAGTCTTTGGGGCGACAATATCATCTCCGCGAACGGTCAAATGTGGAAACGCCACCGACGGTGTGGCAGGGGAAGATGGCCGACATGTGGAAACCACATTTTATTTAGATTTCCTTTGCACTCTTCCCATTCGCCCCTATTTTACTTACATCATATGTTTGTTAGTAAATAGGGAACAACAAGCAATTTTCTACCGTGTTCTCTCATCTTCGCGGCCAGTGTAGGGCAAGTGCCCAGAAGTTCAGTGGAGAACTTCAACCCTCCGACTCCGGAACGCCGCCAGTGGGCTCCTTAGCCACCAACAACCTCGTTTTCGCCCCCAGACGACCACACTCATTTTACGCTCCCACGCCACTCTACCGATACTCTCTCTCGCCGCCATTTGTTTACTCTACGTCCCGAGGCCGTCTCAGCATTTTTAGTTTCAAAATCTACTCTACCAACCTCGGACTACCGACCCTTTTCCGAACCTACAGACCGGCTCATTCCCTCTTCTTCAACGGATCATGGCACCCGCTTTCTCTGCTCAGGCGTATGTCGGATTGAACTTTTGGACTTTTCCTGGCATAAAACTGAATATCGCCCAGATATTCCTTGGTCGTCAAAGAGACCATTTCCTTTGGACATCCAGAATGATTTATTCCCGATACCATCCCGGCGGAGCTGAATGCGGATCACGCGGCGCTTGTGGCTATTCTTCAGACACGGTCTCCTCCGGTGAGCCTTCAGGCTCCATTGAATCAGATCTTTGACCCTTCAAAAATACACCTCTTTCGGCCCCTCTTTCCACATTTTTCAAGCTCAAAAATCCGGCCTGCCAGTGGCATTTGTTTTTCGTTCAATTCGAGTCTGTTTCAGTGATTCTCGAGAATCTTGAGGATTCAGAAGCAAAATTCAGTACCCTTGCATGTTGTATCATCATTTAAAGTGATTTATACATCTCCTAGAGTGTCCCAATTTCTAAATCCCTCTCCAGAAACTGATTCTATGTGATTTGAATTCTTTCAATTTTCGTTAAAATGGGAGCTGACTAGTCACACAACCTTTCAAGGTCGCTTAAAACAACTATGAAAAGAATGTGTATTTGTAGTCTAATATATCTTGATTGATTTAGTGAGATTCAACGAAGTAAGAAAGGATTACAGACAAAACTAGAACTTATAGGTCTTTTTATGGGGTATCGATGGTACACGAAAGGACATTGTAAAGTACATGTTTTCAGACAATGAGGGATTTTTTGCCATTGGTTTGGGAAATGCCGGACAAATAGCAAAAATCTCTCATGGTCTTACAGCTAATTGCAGTACCGAAGGCGTGAACCAAAAATTCCCGTTTTGGCATGTTTTCAAAGAATTCCCGATATCTCAGTCAGTTCTTCACCGATTCACATAAAAACTGGATAGATCTACTCAGCTAATTCACGCACAATTAGTGATAGAAAATAATTTGTGAAAATATTATGTATTATGTATTTTCTGGTTCCGGGCTGTTTTCGTACCGGGAGCCGTCTAGCATGCCGAGAACATGTCCCAGCGGCCAAATATTGTAGGAAGGACAGCACTTATAGTTGAGGAAATATGTGATAGAGCCAGAAACACGGATAAATTATTTACAATCCTTCTAGCTCCCTCGGATACATTTGCTGGTTTTGTCATTGAGAGATATTGTAAAGATTATGTTTATCTAGGAATTTCGCGTATTTCTGGCCCTATCACATGTTTCCTCAGCTATAAAGGTTGTCCATACTAAAATATTAGGTGGCTGGGACATGTTCTTGGCATGCTAGACGGCTTTCGGTGCAAAAACAGCCCAGAACCAGAAAATACCTAATACATAATGTTTTTCGCAAATTATTCTCTATCACTAATTGCACGTGAATCATCTGAGTAGATATATCCAGTTTTTATGTGAATCGGTGAAGAACTGACTGAGATATCGGGAATTCTTTGAAAATATGCCAAAACGGGAATTTTTGGTTCGCGCCTTCGGTACTGCAATTAGCTGTAAAATACTGTACGAGCGTAGGAGAGCAACCGTCATGGTCACGATGGCCTCGTTGCGTTGCCTTTTTTTTGTTGGGTCACTGTCACGATTGAGGTCGTTGCCTGAAAATTTCGGGACTTCTGGGGACAAAGATCCTAAAAATTTTCCGGGCATTAGAAAGTGTCCAGAATCAAAAAGAACTGTTAGTTCTTAGGTGGATATTAGAATAGACTGCCTGTACAAGCCCTGTAAATTGGATAAAATATTTTTTAGTTGCCTTATTAGGCAACGGTCACGATCACAGTGGGGGCTGTTGCCTGAAAAAAAGGCAACAGCCATGTCATGGTCTGTGGGCTGTTGCTCCCCTACAGGCTTGTATAGTATGTACTTTACAATGTCCTTTTGTGTACCGTCAATACCCCAAAAATCAAATATGGTTGATTGGCACCTGATTGATGTTCTTTTCAGACACCTTTATTACATGGTGAATAAGATTGAAATCAATCAAGTTGAAAAGGCCTATGAATTCCGGTTGTGTCTGTAATCCCTTCTTACTTCATTGAATCTCGCTAAATCAATCAAGATATATTAGACTACAATACACATTCTTTTCATAGGTCTTTTAAGCGAGCTTAAAAGGTTCCCATCCTGGGTGTGAGTGTCTGATCCGCATGTATCCCGTCTTCAAGTAAAAATAACGTGAAGTGTATATCTATGCGTCCCACACTACAAAACACGTTGGATACACAGTTCTGAACAGAACATGATGCTGATTCGTTTGGCCTGTAGTGGTTGGATTTTCTCGAATATCCTTCATATTTCGTGTTCAGTATAGCCTGGTATATCCTCCTAATTTATTCCGCATATTTACATTTTTTCAAAATCAATGGAATCGAGAAAAGGTGATGGAGCAGTGGAGTTGGCGGGATACCACTGTGTTCAGCCCTGTTATATGTCGAGTCAGGCCAAGGCCGAGGAAGTCCGACCTCGGAGTTCGCGGTTTCTCGCAACACTACAAAGAATAGAGTGAGCGACTATTCGGGTCCGCAGTTCCGCACAAGACTATAGTCTGGAGTCACGGAGTTCGGAGTTCGGAGTTGAAGTCCGAATAGAGGATGAAGACAGAGGCTCGACCAACGCCGAGATAGCGAAGAAACAATCAATAATCAAACTGAAGTACAAAACATATCTAACTAGCTTTTTAAACTAAGTACGCTATTGTCTATTGAATACAATAGCGTGCGAGATATTGGTAAGTAAGAAACGTTAAACAATAAGGTAGCAAGGTGACTTAGTAAGGTTAAACAATAAAAGACTTCGGGCTTGGTAAGGACGCCCGAGAAAGAAGTCGGACTAGACAATAAGGCCTCGGAGAAATACAAGTCCGTCGGCCCGATGAGTAATCAGTGATTAGAAGGGAAACGCTCAGTAGACCTTCATAGCGTGAAAACCCTCTCGGGAATTGCCGGACCGGGCCGGCCGGGCCGGCCGGTCCGACAAAGCACGGATATAACAGTATCCCCCTCTTAAGACTCTTACCCTCAAGAGTCTTCGGAGTTAATCCTGTTTGATCTGCCCGGAAAATATCGGTTGCCGAAATCACCGATGTCCGAGAATGTCCGAGGACGGCGACCGAAGTCCGGTATGTCCGTAAGTCCGATAAATCCGCAGCCGCGGGAGTGTGAAGTGAAAGACATATATAAGGAGGTCGATTCGGAGTTGGAGTTTAAAATCCCCCTTGACTTGAACCACCATGTCGTCCTCGAATATCGTTGTCCCACCCCACGGTAAGTCGTCATCGGTGTTCGTCGGCATCGTCACTGACAACACCGACAGCCTGCCGCCGCTGCCGCCGCACTGGGCGGACCTGTTTGAAGAAAATCGGGAGGTCCCAGGGCTGCATCGAGTGCCAGCAGTCCAAGGTGAAGTGCGAGTGGACTTCGGGCCCCGCCGACTCCGACCCCCGACCCCCGATCTCCGCCCCCCCCATGGCTAGCGGCTCTGGGCCCTCGGCCCCCGACGCTGTCGCAGCAGCGGGCCCCTCGTCGGAGTCGCCTCAGAGACCGAAACGTCGGAGTCCGAGGTCGCACCCCGGGGTCCCCGCGACCAAACGTTACCGCCCTCCCCGCCACAACTGCGGCCTCGCATGCCCATGCTGGTTCGAAATTGCCCAGCTGAAGCTGGTGGTCAAGACCGCCAGCGAGCGCTATCGCTTGATCCGCGCTCAGCACCGACGCAACCGCCTGAGCCGACTGCAGCTCAACCACTCCATCCTACGGATCGAGGAGTGGATCAAGTCCGCCGACGCGGACTTCACTTTATACCCACTGCCCATTTTCCGGACCCGCGTCTCACCGTCCCCCGAGCTCTCCGAGGTTACGCGCCTCGACGACCCCGAGCTCGAGCCCGATCTGGATACCATTTGGTACGGGTTCGGGGATGATGTGATTGAGGACGGAGTTCGGTCTCGGGAACCGACGGTGAACCCCGAAGCGATGGATGTCGATGTCTCGGAGGTTTCGGGGTCGGTGGCCGAGGGAAAAGGAAAGGAGAAAGCGATGGAGTCGGCGTCCGAAGAGGAGGAGGAGGAGGAGGAGTCCGAAGAGAAGGAGGAGGAAGAACAAGAGGAAGGTTCGGAGTGGGGAGGAATTCCCCCGGAGGACTTGTAGATAAAAGCCTCGGGGTTGTATATAGAATATTTTCCTTGGTTGTAACGCGAAGTCGTGTCCGATGTCCGATCTCCGATGTCCGATGAAAGGGCCGATGTCAGAGGAAGTCCGAATGTCCGATGTCCGAAGGTCAATAGTTCGGACCCGGCTTGTCGGGGTATCGGAGGTGGAAGCTATCGACAAGTTCTGGTGCGTGAACGTCGTCAGCTCCGACCCATGTATACTGCTCATCGGTGTTCTCGTATCCGAGCCATTCTAGCTTGTAACGGAGTTTGACTCGGAATCTCCGATCTAGCTTTGAGTCAACAATGTCCTTAACTTCAAAGTGCTCCTCGCCGTCAACGACTTCAACAGCCGCCGGAGGCTCCGGAGCCCGAGAAGGATAAGGATTAGGAAGGTGAGTCTCAAGCTGAGAGACGTGAAAGACCGGATGGATACTCCGAAGCTCCTTCGGAAGCCGAAGGGTATAGGACATAGAGCTGGGTTTGGCGATGACTTCGTAAGGTCCGAGATACTGCTCGGAGAACTTCGGAGTTGGACGAGTGGTTCGGATATGCTTCGCCAAGACGTAGGCCGAATCTCCGATGTTAAAGGTCGGACCGGGGTTCCGACGCCGATCGGCCGTGTCCTTGTATCGGAGTTGAGCGGAGGTGATCTGCTCTCGGAGAAATTCGTGAAGACTTTGAAGGTCGACGGCCATGTCTTTAGCGTAAGTGTTAGCCACATCACGCTCCGAATGAATGGTTAAAGCAGGATGGTAGCCCTTGTTCGCGAAGAAAGGTGAAACTCCGGTAGATGCGTTCGGAGAGTTGTTGTATGCGAACTCCGCCAGAGGTAATAGGCGGTCCCAGTCATCCTGTTGGTAAGAAGTATACATTCGGATGTACTGTTCCAGGGTCTGATTAGCGCGCTCGGTTTGCCCATCGGCCTCGGGGTGATACCCCGAAGTGAAGTGCAATTCCATGTTAAGCAGTTCGCCTAAAGACCGAAAGAACGCCGAAATGAACTCCGAACCCCGATCACAGGTGACGTGGGAAGGAACTCCGTGTTTTGAAAAGACGTGAATAAGAAAGAGTTGAGCCAGCTCGACTGAAGTGATGTGAATGGTGCAAGGGATGAAGATCCCTTGCTTTGAAGAGCGGTCAATAATGACGAGAATGTTGTTGAAACCACTGGATAAAGGTAGTTCCTCGATGAAGTCCATAGAAATTGAGTGCCAAGGCCGAAGTGGGACCGGAAGGGGCTTCAAAAGCCCGTAAGGTTTGTGCCTAGGCTTCTTGTTGCGTTTGCACAAGACACAAGATAGACAGAAATCCCGAACGAAACTCCGAAGGTCGGGCCAGGTATAACCCCGACGCACGAGCTCCAAAGTTCGATTCTGTCCGAAGTGCCCCGAAAGGACATGGTCGTGGTGGTATTGAAGAACTCGGACTCGGAGTTCGTCCGAAACTCCGTTGACTAAAGGCACGTAGATGCGTTCATCAAGTCGGAGAAGGCCTTTGTTGTCGATAGACCATCGGCCGGAGTCCGAAGCAGCATGTCCGAGTCCGATGACGGCCGCGGGGTCATCTCGGAGATGGGCTAAAATGTCGGAGTGGAGCTGCTCGGTGTCCATAATGACCGAAGCCCGAAGGACTGGTTCTTCAAGATAAGTGGCTCGGAGTGACGCTGATAACTGATCCTGAGTGAAAACGGGGCGAAAATTATGAGGGTTAACTTGGCTGTAAGCCCTATCCCCCTCTTTAGGGTAGACGTCCCATCGTCTTGTTAATGCGTCCGGCTTGCCACCTAAGCGACCAGGGCGAAAGCGAATGACCATATTGAAATGGCAAAGGTACTCGGACCAGCGCACTTGTCGACGAGTCAAGACCTTTGAAGTAGAGAAGTACTCCAGGTTCTTGTGGTCAGTGACCACGTCGATAGTAAGTGGTGCGCCTTCGAGATAGTGACGCCAAGTTTTGAAGGCATCAAAGATGGCTAGGAGTTCCTTGTCGTGAACGTCATAGTTCAACTCCGAAGGATTGAAGGAACGACTCCGAAAAGCCACCGGGTGGATTTCACCGTCATCTCCGAAGATCGAGAGTATGGCGGCTAGAGCGTAGTCCGAAGCATCGGTCTCAACGATGATTTGTCGGCCCGGAACCCAATGGTGAAGGATCGGGGCTTCGGAGAACGCATTCTTGAGGCGTTCGAACGCCGATTGGGCCAACTCCGACCAGTCCCATTTAACTCTGGATCGGGTCAAACGTGTAAGGGGAATGGTGATGTCGGAGTAGCCGTTGATGAAACGCCGATAGAAGTTGCAAAAGCCGAGGAAGGATTGAATGTCTTTAACCTTCCGAGGGACCGGCCAGCCAAGAATGGCATCAACCTTGTCCGAGGCCATCGCGAAACCATCGGGGGAGAGAATGTAACCGAGGTATTCACAAGTTGTAACTCCGAACTCGCACTTCGGAAGTTTGCAGTAAAGTCCGGCTGCGCGTAATCTCCGAAGGACTTCTCGGACATGCGAGGTATGCATATCGGAGTTGTCGGAGTAGATTAGAATATCGTCAAGATAGACGACGACGCAGATATCGAGCAAGTCCGAAAAGAGGCTATTCACAAAACGTTGAAAGGCCGCGGGTGCATTAGTCAGCCCTTCGGGGACGACTCGCCACTCATAAGAGCCGTAGCGAGTCCGAAAGGCCGTCTTCGGCTCATCACCTTCAGCGATACGCAAAAGGTGGTAAGCATGTCGGAGATCGAGCTTGGTATAGATTCGGGCTTTGCCCGGAGCGTCGAGTAAGTCCGAAATGAGCGGAAGAGGGTAGCGATCCTTCTTTGTAATGCGGTTAAGTCCTCGGTAATCGACGCAAAGCCGAAGGCTTCCGTCTTTCTTCTTAGCGAAGAGTATCGGAGCACCGTGACTGGACTTCGAAGGGTAAATGAAGCCCGCCTTTAAGTTCTTGTCAATGAACTCGCGCAAGGCCGTGAGTTCGGACTCGGACAACGAATAAATATGTCCGATCGGCGGTACTTCACCGTCCTCGGTGTCTATTCGGAGGTCAAACTCCCGATGAGGAGGAAGATTGAATGCTTCGGACTCCGAGAACACGTCGGCGAAGTCATGGTACTCCGAAGGCAAGTCCGACTGGTCCGAAGCTAGTGTTGAGGACCGAGCGTGGACATCTTCGGCCTTCGGGGTTGCACGAAGAGTATACTGCACCGTACCGGCTTGTCCGATGATCATGGAATAAGCGGCAGCGGAGACGAGTGAAACCAAGGGTGTGGAAATCGGAGGGCTGGTAAAGCCCAAAGAGGAGTCCATAGAAGGACCGAGGTCCGGTAAAGACGTCGTCGGGTTTTCTGGTACAACTCCGAACGCTGGTAAGCCAGTCGTCGGAGTCGGCTCGGAGTTGTTCAACAACTCGGAGTCCGGCAGAACTGAGGCAGGACTAGTGTCCTGTGGTGTCGACACTGATGGACCAAGCGGAGTGGAACGGAAAGAGATACTGGCTGCCGACCAGTCAATCAACGGATTGAAGCGGTGGAGCCAGTTGTATCCAAGAACCAGTTCAGAAGGTGAATCAAGACGGGTGACGTAGAAATCCATTGAATGGACTTCACCAGATGGGAATCGGATTAACAGAGTGATCTGCTTTTTGATAATAGAGGAAGAGCCGTCGAGGTATCGCAACCGGATCGGATGTATTTCGGAGGTCGGCCATGCGTTCTTCATTACAATTTCTGAAGAAATAAAACAATGTGACGACCCCGAGTCGATAAGTGTCCGTAAAATGGTGTCGAGTCCCGAGGCGAGTGAGTCCGATAAAGTAGTAGCATAGAGATCGAGGTATAAGGCATTAGGTGAAAGAGAGGACGCGTTGAGATAGACTTCTTCCGTGGGCACTCCGAGAGAGTCAACGCAACTCCGAACGGTTGCTGGAGTTTCGGAGTTGCTGGTCATTTTTTTGACTCAGTGGACGGAGTGGCCTCGGAGTTCGGAGTCGTGGCGGATGCCCGACCCTGCGAAGGCGTAGTCCTCTTCTTACAATCCGCAGCCTGATGTCCCTTCCCACCACAATACATGCACAACCCTTCCTTCAAACGCCGAGCGCGCTCGGTGTCCGTGATTTTGCCGTTCTTGCCTAACTTGTCGGCGTAGGGCTTCGGAGTTCTCGGGGTTGCGGACCCCGAGGCTGCTCCGGTCGACGAGGCGGATGCCGAGGAAGGATTGTTGGTGGATTTCGGAGCTTGTTGTGGTTTCTTTCCACCGCCGCCAGTACCGTGGCCCGAAGACCGAGACGCGGTGTTCGGGGCTGATTCGGTGTTGCCTTCACGCTTCTTCTCCGACTCCCGTTTCCAATAGCGCTGATCAATGCGCTGTGCCAAAGTCCGAAGTCCGACGAGATTTGTCGGAGGATCAAGCACAGCGAGCTGGTTCTTGATCCGACTAGGCAATCCTTCGTAGAATTGGGACCGAAGTGCCGCTTCACCCCAGCGGGTCATAGCTGCCTGGGTGTTGAATTCGACGATGTAGGTCGAGATCGGGTCCGATGGCTTCATCCGAAGCGTTCGGAGTTTGCTTTCGGCATCTCCGACAGGGTCATGCGGTCCAAAGACCGACATCAACTCCTGAATGAAGAGTGAAAAGTTGCCGTCCCAGTCGGGGACAGTACTGTCCGTGGCAAACATAGCGGGTTGGAACCAAGCGGCCGCTGCGCCTTTCAAGTATGAAAGGACAAAGATGATGCGGTCGTCGCCCACCAGGACCATCATCATCCCCGTCGTCACCCCCACCTGGGGCACCTCCCACAGGTTCCTCGGGTTCGGTGTTCCGAGTCGGAGGGCGCTCGGAGTTCTCCGCCTCGGGCTCCGGGGCTGGAGCCTCCTCGGTATCAGCCTCCTGAATAGAGGCCACCGAGGGCACTCTCATCTGAGCCGGAGGGATTCCAATCGGAGATGGAGTCACCGGAGTTGTACCCCGACGGAGAAGCGGAACTGGCGCGGTATTTGGTACTGATGCCGAACGAAGACGAGGTATGGGATGAAAGACAATAGGAGATGGAGGTTGTTCCGAAGATTGGCCGAGAGTAGGTGGTTGACCCGGAGTTTGACCGAGAGTAGGAATGTTAGAAAATAGTCGGGATTCCCGACGTTCTCGGTGTTGGTGTGTCGGAATTAAAGGGTTAGGGGCGGTATTGCCTGGTGTGAAGAGATTGGGATTGAAGTATGATCCAGACATGGCGAACCGAATAGGTGAGTTTGATTATACTGTTATATGTCGAGTCAGGCCAAGGCCGAGGAAGTCCGACCTCGGAGTTCGCGGTTTCTCGCAACACTACAAAGAATAGAGTGAGCGACTATTCGGGTCCGCAGTTCCGCACAAGACTATAGTCTGGAGTCACGGAGTTCGGAGTTCGGAGTTGAAGTCCGAATAGAGGATGAAGACAGAGGCTCGACCAACGCCGAGATAGCGAAGAAACAATCAATAATCAAACTGAAGTACAAAACATATCTAACTAGCTTTTTAAACTAAGTACGCTATTGTCTATTGAATACAATAGCGTGCGAGATATTGGTAAGTAAGAAACGTTAAACAATAAGGTAGCAAGGTGACTTAGTAAGGTTAAACAATAAAAGACTTCGGGCTTGGTAAGGACGCCCGAGAAAGAAGTCGGACTAGACAATAAGGCCTCGGAGAAATACAAGTCCGTCGGCCCGATGAGTAATCAGTGATTAGAAGGGAAACGCTCAGTAGACCTTCATAGCGTGAAAACCCTCTCGGGAATTGCCGGACCGGGCCGGCCGGGCCGGCCGGTCCGACAAAGCACGGATATAACAAGCCCGGCCATAGACAGTGTTTGGTCTGGGCCATCATAGCCTGACATATTCCCAGGCTATGTCCGACTATCTCTGTCTATGGCCCTGAGTCAGCCTGGTCTAGGTCATACTGTATCGGCGTGTATGGTAGCAACGGCCGGGATCGTGTTACACTTGCCAATTTTGAAAAGTTAGCAACCGAGGCCGAGTTACGCGTTACGGGTGCCAATTTAGGTTGAACCCTTTGCGGGTGAGCCACCATTGTTTGTAGCTGTGTGCAGCACAGTAAGGTAATTAATTTTCATTTTCCAACACTTTCTCCTCGAGCTCTCATGGCCTCTCTGGACCCGCTTTGCCTGTCGGCATTCCGCAAGAGCTCAACACAAAAGTTAATTATCTTGTGAACCTTCTAAAACACCTCCCCGAGTCTCTTCCACTCGAACTGACAAGATTGGACAGGTCCTTGAAATCGACAAGGAACCCGTGAAGGCAGCCAAAGAAATTGAAGCAGAGGCTGTCACCTCAATTGATCCCAACGACGATCTCTATGTTGGGCCATCAGACGATACCACCGTCCTCTTACAGCACATTATCCGAGAATCACTCGGTCTCGATATTCCCGCTGCCTCCCTGCCTGGAAACAAAGCCTTTTGTGTTGTGGCAGATAAAGTGGTGGTGGGTGATGTGGGAGATTTTGAAGCAGGTGATGATACGGAGAATATTTGGGCTTACAGCAACAACGGTACCCCGTTTCGCGATGTCTTGCTTCTGTCGGACAAGTAGATAACCCTCCGAAATTTTGCGAATTTTTTTTTACCTATTTTAATGCCCAGAAAAACGATTATTTTATTCCTCTCATATGGGCAATATAGTGTATAATTATTATTTGAAAACAGGACGAAAAAATACACAGCTTCAGTACAAGTTTGCGAATTTCAACATAACTTCTGCCTGTTGGATGAAACACAACTTTGATATGCAACTTTCGATTATGTAGCTGAAAAAACACGACTTGGACTTGTTTGAATTCGATAATACAGCCTAGAATTACTAACAGCAAGCTGTGCCAATCATTCAAAATACTGTGCGGTCTCAGTACATCTCAGTGGGAATGACTATCTTGGATTGGTTCTGATCTAATTCATCCACTGGGCAATAGTACACTTCCCTGAACTACTTCAGCGGCAAACTGATGGTACATTCGGGAGAGTGTATAGATGGCCAACAGATACGAGGATGAACCCTGAAAGCACAGTTATCACCAGTTTTGCTGCTCCTCCTAAAAGCAGACCAATGAAGTTTGTGAGGAGTGGCATGTAGATCCCGCCCATCATTGCCACAAATGGACAGAATAATGAATTGATGAACCTTTGGAAATCATCCCAATGATACCCGAGAAATGTGAAACGAGCCAAGTAATTGGCTGACAAATGTCAACTTGGGCCTAGGCAGCAACTGACTGCTTGGTTTGAGGGTGAATACTGGAATTGTACTGAAGGCCACTCCAGGTGGTGTTTTTTTTTTCAACATGCTACTTGAACCTGTGCTTTTTGTGAATGTTGTACTCTGCACCTCCGCATATTTTTCCAGCCCTGTAATGAGGTTTTGTCGTTTCTTTCATTTCTCAGCAGGGTGTGTGATTTTTTAATTATTATACAGTATATGTGTATGGCTGTAATAGTGTAACATTATTATTTTATACCCCACTTGGGTTGTTTTGCATGAAAATACACTGCTTACGGGCAATTTGAGGATTTATACACTGCTCAAAAATTATGCATCTGGAACAACACAATCCACCAATTTCAAAAAATGCACATGTTCCACCAACCACACCTAAGTCTTCCCGCCAAAAAAAGACACAGGTGACAACTTTGTAAATATACACACCCCGAATGCTTGGAAAAAAAATCACAGGTAAGAATTTGGAGGAGATACACAAGTTGGTTATGTGAAATATATTTACGCACCCATGAACTTGCTTCTCATATGATGCACCACGGTCGACTTGTACCAATTATACTTTACAAGGGTTACTTGGCTCTATACCTTACCATCCATCACTCTCCTTCCCCTTCTTGGGTTCAACCCAGGTTGTCACTCACCCCTTATGCCCTCCTCTCCTCTTCTGATTCAAGTACAATTTGTGAGAAAGTGTGGTCCTACGTGATTACCATGGAGGTGTAGTCAGAGTCGTAGAGTCCAACTTTGAATCCTTATTGCAGTTCTCATTGCAAATGAACTTTGTGCTCAAAGCACTTCAAACTTGCTGGAATCAGATACTTGCTGCCTCAGATACTGATGTGTTCCTTCACTGTGATGCCGACTTCTGTCTTTCTTACCGCTCTGGGTGGAAGAGGCGCAGCATCAAAATCTATTTTTATTCAGTACAGTTACGGTTACGGTACCAGCCATCACCTGTAAGGTACCGTATTCTGCACACCTAAATGTATATGGTACGGTGTGGTCCCTACTAATTGCTGATAAGAAACCTGTGTAAAAAAAATGACTTGGCGAAGCAGTGTATTTTTTTGTACTTGCTCGAGGCTGTGTCAGTTTGAGGAAAGATGAAGGTGCGTAGAAAAAGGGTCGGCCAGAGTTGTATATTTTTCAGCGCAGCCAGAGGGTGTGAATTTTTGTGAAATGCACTACCTGTGTGTTTTCCGAAGACGTGTACGGTGGTGAATACTTCTATAGGTGTGTGTTTTTCATGTGTCTTCAAGTGGTGTATTTTTCTGTTAAATCTGCCATAATAATGTTACAGTATTACCCCCATATATGTGCCATACTCTTAAAAGTTAGCAACAGGACCCTCGTTACGCGTTACCCCCCGGAAATTAGGCAACATTTTTGGGCCGCGTTATGCATTACCGTTGCTACCATACACGGTACAGTATAGGGTGTCTGATGCCCACCTACTTCCTCTGGTCTAGGGCTGACAATGGGCTGCAGCCCATGCCATCTATGTTGGTTCTGCAGCTCAAATTGGTGACGTAGACATAGACCCCTATTTCCCCTCGGCCGCATCTAAGGCCCTAAACTGGTTTGCTTTTTATGTCCCCTCTGAACGTAGTGTATCACGTGTAATTCAAGCTCTGCCAGTATCCAATATCAGTATTGAGCCAAAACCTAGAACCGACTGTTTTTTCGGCTGTTGATCAGCTGAGCATTCTGGCTGAGCATTCTAGCTTGATCTGGAGCCACTGACTTCAGTATCTTTGAGTAGGTGAGCCAGTTGCAGTGTCATTTCCTAACGTGCCTTTTCAACTCTCAGAGTTTTTGAGCCCTCTATTTCTTGATTGTTTTGTAGACTTGTAGTTATATGATTTATATTCCATTCAGAAGTGAAATCCAACAAGGACACAGTTTTCCTGCCTCGTGAATTGATACCAACTCACCTTTTGAGATAATCAGAGATTGGAACACATTCCCCAGGACAGACGGTGGTTATTTTTTGGGGGAGGGTCCGATCTGCCAGTGGCCGCTAGCACTGTTCAACCGCAATTGTCTGGCACAAAAATTCAAAGAATTAATTATCAGCCATGGTTCATATCTCGAGTCCTAGCATGTGATGCTACAACTAATCGATGCAATACAAGAACACCAGAGGCCACACCGGACAAATAGCAAAAATCCCTCATTGGCCTAAAACATGTACTTTACAATGTGCTTTTATGTACCGTCGATACCCCAGAAATCAAAAATGGTTGATTTGGCACCTGATTGATGTTCTTTTCAGACACCTTTCTTACATGGTGAATAAGATAGAAATCAATCAAGTCGAAAAGACCTATGAATTCTAGTTGTGTCTGTAATCCTTTCTTACTTCATTGAATCTCGCTAAATCAATCAAGATATATTAGACTACAAATACACATTCTTTCCATACATCTTTTAAGCGACCTTAAAAGGTTCCCATCCTGGGTGTGTGTGTACAGCACAGCATCACGTGCATGTTTGTCTTTCTCACCCGCTCTCTTTCTTCCATTCACCCTCGCTCTTTGCCAACTGCTGGTGTGACTCGATGACTGCCAAATCCAGACGACAATGGTGCCCAGAATGAACAAACTCTGACTACACAATGTCTGTGATTGATGACGGTCACCACTTGATAGTGTGTCTTGGTCGGGTGCTCACTAGTCACAAAACGCCACACACTAGTACCATTCAGCTCATAGACCACCCTTCCTACTACCTTCCATTGGATTATCTCCCCCACTGCTGTTGTCTTGTTCCATTCACAAGTGTTCGGCCGCAGTTTCCCCAACCCCGCTCACACCAAAACATCTGTGTGGGAGATGTAGACATTGGCTCTTGATTTCCCACAAATGGAAACACAATATGACCAAAACAGAGACAGCATGAAGAGCTCCCGGCATGCAAGCATTGATTCTGACGCCCAATCCCTTTCTGACTCCAGGCTTGCGTATGACGGTGTTTATCAGACAAAAATACAATGTAATTACAGCTCTTTGCGGAACTTAGGGTGTGGCTTGTTTTTTTTTTTTAAAAAAGAAATTTTCACGAGAACAGCGATTGCGGGATCATTTCTCAATCATTTGCCTTTGAAATAAGCCCATTCGATTCGCACGGAAAGAGCGGAGGACATCGCCTCTTAGGTTTTTTCATGGGTCCCGAAAATCTCCTTTTTTGGATAGATTCCCGTGTTTTTCAGTGGTTGAGTGGAGAACACGTCCCATGGGACCTATTTTGCTCCGATTGACCTAGATTTTTGTTATAGTGGAGTTGGACATATTCCAGAGGGCATGAAATACCGGGATAGTGAATGTGAGCGCTGGTTCAAATCTCCCATAGACTTTGGGATCAACAATACTTGGGGTGTGGGCCGTGGCATAGCCCGGCAAAACTCGTACTTGTATTTTTTAATAAGATATCCATGTGACTGGAAATTCCCCTCAAACCAGGATCATGGTATACCAAAGGACCTTCAATTAATTTACCAGCACACACACCTCAGAATAAGAGAAAGAGAAACAGGCAATCAGAGGCTTGATTGTTGATTCCACTATGCATTTCCATTGCAGGTATAGCGAGCCGGTTAAACATATGCCTGCCACCAAAAAGTACAAACAAAGCATCCCAGCCTTCCACAACTTGTTCTTGAGTTGGATAAGGGGCTGCAGCAGATGCCAGACACATTTGGGGACTTGTGTGCAAGTATTCAGTGTCTAGTTCCTCTGTGGAGATGACTATAGTAGGTCGATGTGATCCACAATACCTAAATTGGGCGGCGAGAAATGAATGGAGAAATAGCTTCAAATTCCACCATCAACTGAGGTAGTAATATTTCATTGTAAACCAGCGGAGATCCTGGGGAATCCCAGCTGAAGATGGTACTAGAGAGAGGAAATATCTTGATGTGATTCTCTCCGAGATCAAATGGCTTCGAAAAAGAAGTCAATGAGTTATTGTAACGTCCGGACAGGTTGATAATGTTTGTGGAAGATGTCCATAAGTACATAAATATTTAGAGGTAATGTCTAGTCTAATTAACTGCTACTTACATGACCATGAGTTGACCACGAGGAAAAAAGACCAATGGAAAAAGGAATTCAGTCCCCAGGTTCGAACTAGCGCCTGTGGACGTCAGAAGTATGTTCGGCATTGGCCGAGAGCACAGCCACTAAGTAGTCACAAAAATTCTAATAGAGTCTCTGAAAAAGACTTCAACACAGCCACTATTTTCCTTCTACTAGAAAAGTGTAACTGATGATTCGTGCAGCTCGCAAAAACCTCATGTAAACTTTTAGAAAAGAACGAGAACTTATTACATAAGTACTCGTAATGAAAGGAATGTATCTATGAACTGTATATTTGAAGTATTGATCCCATTCAAAATACCGGTATTTCAGGCCCTCCGAAATATGTCAAAGTCCACCATAACAAAAATCTAGGTCAATCGGAGCAAAATAGGTCCCATGGGACGTGTTCTCCACTCAACTACTGAAAAACACGGGAATCAATCCAAAAAAGGAGATTTTCGGGACCCATGAAAAAACCTAGGAGGTGATGCCCTCCGCTCTTTCCGTGCAAATTGAATGAGCATATTTTAAAGGCAAATGATTAAGAAATGATCCCGCAATCACCGTTCTCGTGGAAATTCTTTTTTTTTAAAAAAAAACAGGCCGCACCCTAAGTTCCACAAAGAGCTGTAAGTTGCAATAAATGCAATCACTTCGGGGTAATGCAAATCAATTATTTTGAATGCAACATGGTTGGACTCAGTGCAGTTCGGTGCAGTCCCCAATGCACCTCTATGCCTTCCTCTTTGACCTCATTTTCTTTTTTGCATTACGATGCAATGCAATAGGGGAGCTCAGAGTAGAAACACTGGAGCGCTGGAACACTTGTCCTCAGGTGACTTTTGGTTGTTCTGCCGCGTTCAAGCCGTGTCACATCACAGATGCTGAAACATTTGGGGACATTGCGCGGACGTCCCGCCACTTCAGGAATGCACGTTGGACAACGTTGGGCGGCAGGTACTTTCGGCCAACATAGACATCGACTTCAGACCTTTTCAAAGTCAGATTATGCACTCATCTCTATTCTTTGTCAATAGATCCTGGCCCCCATTGAAAACTGCCACTCCAACTATAACCTAACCTTGTCCTTGACATTGTCGACGATGAGCACGAAGGGAGGTCAATAATGCCGATGGATCTCACGCTGACAGAATTCACTGATGTGACAGCCTGCAATTGATGATGCATTTCTTTGATGTAGATACCCAAATTGTATCCCAATTTGGATCATTGACACTCCTCCAATGCAGTCAAAAACACCCCAAATTTTACTTGTTTTGGCAAACAGTGACTGTTCTTCTCGCACACATAATTGCCCTATCTACAGGCTTGAGAGAAGAGAAATGATCAGACGTACAAGGGTGCACGTAAAGAGCATAAGTGTCAGCTAATTCTGTGCCTTGTTGGGGAGAAAATGGTACCAGAGGGTTCAAGAGAAGATTCTATGCAGAACTGTGAAGTATAGAAAGGAGAGCAGTGGAAGGGGGGAGCAAGGGTGCTGAAAGAAGGATAAATGGTCCCAAAATCCTGTCAATACACAGTCACTATTTACACGATTCTGGGAACGTATGCACGTGATCACGTGGTCCCATGGGGATACCGCTGGTTCACGGTCTGGAGGTTCCAATTGGGCCTCCAAAAATGGGAGTTTCTGCCACTGGATTTGAAGAAACTGCCTGACGAATTTCCTTGGATTTATTGGAACTGTGGATGAAGGCATAGAAAGACATATATATTGCAGCATGATTTGACGGTTTTTTGATGGATCTTGATGTGGGTGCCAAGAAGGTCTCAAAAAGAAAATTCGGGTACGTTTTCAGACAGTATCCGAATGGTACTGGGCAAGTTATTGGAGGGGGAGAACCCTTCAGAATAAATCCATTGAAAAATGCAAGTTGCAGGATAAACATTACCTCAAACATTCAATTACCTATGTAACAATCTTTGAAACTCTAAAAGTGTTAGAGGGACAGGAATAATTGTTGGAGAAGATTTTGAGATTTTATTGGGTGCATTAGAATACCTTCGGGCTATTATGTTGTTGGCTGCAAAGGCTTTGAGTTGAAAGGTCCTAGGACCTCCAATGTATCCACAAAGACTCTGGTAAATTAAGTTGCTGTGCCAGAAATCAACCATGATTATCCATATTAACAGTATTTGCACTGCAGACGGTAATGTAGTTCAGTGCAAATGCCTTGCCCTGCATTGGCATGCATTGAGCAGTGATTTGGTGCAATGTATTGTGTCTCAGTGAAACCCAATACAAAACAGTGCAAGGAAAGCGAACCTCACTCTGCATTGTTTTGCACTGCGCTCAGCATCAATCTGCATGCAATCTCATTGAATTGAACTCAATATAATTACATTTCACTGGTTTGCATCAAGAAATTTGCATTTGGAATTTCCAAATTGGGAATCACACAACAAAAACAACATGAGTGCCTTTATTTTCAGGAATTGCTGTAAGTTTGCATCATTTTTTTGTCCGATAAACACTGTCATACTCGCGACAGCTTTGTCAGGTTCAAACAGTTCGCGATGAAGAACAAATGTATCGGATCACATCACAAGCTTCATCAACATGAAGCCTAAGCGGTGTGGTGTCGAAGACCAAACCACCTCAATGTACCAGCTCAAAACAGCACTTGCAACTTCTCAACCGTTCAGAAGATTGAATCTGCTCTCCTCATTGCTCTTCAAACATCTTGGAACTGTGTTTAACCTATAGTGGCTCAAGACTCTGCATCAAATGAATCTGCATTGAATGCCAATAATAAGATAGTCTGGTAAGCTCGTGAAAATGTGTGTGGGCTCGGCTGAATTGTTCCTTCCAGAGCATTCCACCGTATCCTCAAAGAGGATCATCAGAAGCACGGTGTATTGCCTAAACTGTCGACATGCAACATGTTCCGACAGTAGGTGGATGATGCTGTCGAAGCCTCCGAGAACTTCCCACATCAATGCCTATGCTGACCCTGGCAAGGAATGGACAGTACGAGCCTAGATGTATCACAAATGCAATTCATTCACTTCATCCAATTGTCCAGTTCCAATAAATATGCAATCATATACCAACATGTCCACTCAGGCTCAGGCTCCAGTGTTGTCAAGGTCAGACAGAAAGGGTCAGGAAATGTCAGAGAATCGTAACCAATTAGTTCACTGACCCGCCCGTCAGACTAGGGTTGAGCAAAGCCCGGAAAATTATTCAGGCGATCGACAACAGTTAAGTTCGACCCCGAATCCCGATCGACTTCGTCATCGTCATCACGCGGCTAAGTTAGGCCAAAGGGAAGAGATCGAGCGGGTCGCTGATCAACCTGTCACGTCCAACCTTTTGACCCTTCGTGCTTGACTGACCCCATCAGACGGGGTCACTGACAACACTGCGCTCAGCTGGATGTACAGTCAGCTGTTGGTAAGCCGAGCTGTCAGTCGGATCCTAGGCAGTGCTGGGCACACCATGGACCTATTGCAATTGCAGCTGGATTCCAGCTGTTCAGTGGGTGTTTTCCATCTTTCTGCCACATGTGGCCGATAAACTCTTTCCAGTTGGCCATCACGTTTCTGATCGTTGGTGGTGTAGTTGGAACTGACTTCCGATGGCACCGAAATTTGGGTAATGACCGTGATGACGATAATTAATTATCATCGGACGCGTCAGATTTTCGTCAGGAGGTCTGTCATAGGTCTAACTGTCATGATGACCATAGGTGCTGTATACTTTTCGATGTTGATGGTCCCTTTCTTTCTGGTCTTGAAAATATGCAGGAACACTGGTTACACATGGCAGATCAAGGCACAACGAACGTATCCTTGTTATCTCTTCGATTGTAATGTGCACACCTAATTACCGCCGGCATCGAAGATGTTGATATGCTATACAAGAGGGCAGCCCTACCTCCACGGCGCTTGGCTAAACAAAGCAATTCTCCGTAGGTGCTACATGTGCCCTCTAAACATTTTTTGTTTAACCCAAGCGGCAATGGCCAAAGTACAACGGAAAAGAAAGTATGCAACGTCCTCAGGTACTTACTTACACATCCGTACATCATCTGTCCCCGAATCGGAATTGGCTGAACAGCGGCTCTCCCTTTACCCCATATGGCATTTCCTTCAACTTATTTTAACCCATCGGCGCATAGATAACACCGAGATCTCTAACACTGCCTTCTGCTCGACCCATCATGCCCGTGTCATTCGTCAGCGCACCTCACCCTGCGATCCCGGTCTCATTCCAGGACCTCCCTCTCCGCGGATACACCCCCGAGGGAGTCCTAGCGCTCGCATGTCCAAAGCAGCGTGAAAAGGCCGAGAGAATCTTGCAGTCCGCCTTCTCCAGCGTCGCCCCAGGCGCGGGAGCGTACGTATTTCTCAGCATCCCTTGGAAACCGCTCATGCGCGGTGGACAGCGGCCGGGACTTCAAAACCCCGCTTCCCAGGCTCATACCCGACGACAACGGCTTCGTCAACACTGTGATTAGGGCGTACAATGACCACCATGCCCTGGTCATCCGCCCGGATGACGTGTGGCTCGCCATCCTGGGACAATTCAATTTTTTCGTGAATGCCAACGCGGAGGTGCTGCGTGCGAGCTTCGTCGCACACGAGGGCCAGCGGGAGCTCGAGATTGGTGCAGTGGGGACACACCTCTCTGTGGACTTTGGCTACATGTCACGTGAGATGGTGGGTCTCTTGGAGAAGAACATCATTGACCCCACGCTTCGCGAATGGGCCATGCCCAGCTTCACGACAACCACAGCAACAGATGTTACCGTGGGGGCCATCCTGATGATGTCAACATTGAAACAATACTTCCATTACACCTTCAATTGTTTACGCTGCGGAATTCCCCGCGTCACACTGGAAGGGGAGAGGGCCGATTGGGTTGATATCCTCACACGCCTCGAGAAGCTGAAAGAGTATGGAATTCAGACCGTTGCGTGGTATCATCTCCTGCGCCCGGTCATCTCCCGATTTGTTGCTGCATTCGATGCCCCTACAAGCCGGGAGAACGTCGACTTTTGGCAGAGGGTCGTCAATTACGAGCGCATGGGCAGTGGTCCAAGCTATTATACGGGCTGGCTCAATGCCTTCAGTGTGTTCAACCCGGAAGGTGTCTGGCTTGGCCATTGGTTGGATATGGCACGCACATTCATTCGTTGATCTCGGTGGTGGTGCTGAGCGCAAATGCAGGCGGTAGTAATCCAAGACGCTCCTGAAACACTATCACCAGCGCGGTTCTGGGACACGTACGGGAAGCAGCTCAACAGGGACCTCGTGCTCGACGGGACACCATACCACCAGCTGGAAAGTCACCGGGTACCCCCAGGGACCGCAGAGATCAATGTCAAGCTGGATGACCAAGTGAAGGAGGTAGTTTTTGACTGTGCTATGGTCGCGGGGATGGTTGGCATGCAAGTCTCCTCGAGCCATGATCTCACCCTCTCCTCTACGGGCACGAACGATGTTGTTCAGCCCGTTTCTGGATGGTTCCTATATACAAAGAAGTGGGTCATGATCAATGTTGCCAGGCAATGCACAAATCACTGATTACATTTTTGAAGGGTACCTCATGGATGTGGATAGTGGTCCAGAGGGTGTGATGAGCTATAGAATATTTTTTACCAAAAACAAAAAACAAAAACAAAAGGCCCTGCAGACATTTCTGGTATCACAATATGCTTGTTCTCTACATTTTGAAATTGCTCATGAATTGCCTGCACATATTCTGCCTGGTCTGCAGGAAATCTAGGAGCCCCCCAGCTTGTTCTTCGTTTCAAATGATGACCGACCCGGTCCACTGAGGAATTGAAGGTAAATCAATTGTTTGTAACCTCAACCGGAACTGATGTCAGAAGATCTCGACAGTCAGCTGCATGCATAAAAAAGCAGAGTGCGTCCATTCGGCAAAAAGGTAGGATATTATGGAAAGCCGGAGCATCATGCTTTTAAGTGAGTGTTCGCATCACATGTTGAGCGACAGCCGTGGTTGGAGCCCCGAATGTACCTTCACAAGCCCCATCGCGCTGCAATTCGTCCAGAATCCAATCCTACAGCCCGGTGATAAGAACCTACTACCTCCCATTGTATTTTGTTTTTCTGGGACCGAAGAGGGCTAGGACTCTTAAAAGATCAATTCCAACTACTGGCTACCATTGCTCACCTTAATGGGGCGGGGAACCTTCAGAAACAGACCAAGGTTTGGACACAATCGTATTTGGGATAGCGGGATACAACCAGAGAGCTTGCACATTGGACTAAGCATGGAGAAATACAGCTGATAGAATGGGTTGGATTGGAACAAGCGGGGGTCAAGGTTCCCTTACACTCTAACTCAAAGTTGCCGAAAAAATGGTTGGGGATGATATGGGATGGCAGAGTCCTACTTGCCGATGGTTATTCACAGCGCTCTTGTGAGTGTTGTCACAGAGATTTCGATTCCCACCGTATGCTCCTGACGCCAAAGATGATGGCTTGAACGAGCTTTTATCCTGGCACTGTACACCTCGTGCCAAGGTGTGGAATTCAAGTGAATATATTCGGGCGGGAAAGACGGGATGATAGGAGATGAAGTACATTATCAACGGGATCCGTATTCAGAAGGATTGATTTTCTTATATGCCGGAGAACCTTAGGATTCAGGATAACCTCGTGCAGAAATTCAACCAAAGAAATCAATCTTGAAGTATGTTATCCAGTCATTACCTGGTCCCTGTACCATTATTCTATGGGTGGAGGACACTGAATCCTCAGCTACTATTATGTCCAAATGGTCGGGATTTGCACATCTGGTCTGGATTTCTTGTTTCTCTCTTTCTTCTGTATCCTGTTGGGTCCGGTTTTTGTCGGGATACAAAATTTATGTTCCTATGTGTGTCCCGGTAAGATATCTAAGGCTTGGGATTGAGGAAAGGCACTTTTTGAGGTTTGTCAAAGTCGCAAGTCGTTTTGCTGGGAATTGATCATTCTATTTATAACCCGAGATTTGGTGCGCCGTTTTCAATGGGTTCCTGCCCTCGTATAGCTTGGTGGATTTAAAGGCAAATGGAAGCCATCTCTGAGAGTCTATTCCGAGAAAAACCGGAGGCGTAGAACAAAAGGGAAAAGCAAGAAAAAAATCAATCCAGACCAGATGTACAAATCCAGACCATTTGGGCATAATAGTAGTCAGATTTCAATCCGTCGAATGGTACCTTACGATGAACTGCCGCCGTATATCATTTCGGGGTCCGCAAGCGGCACTCTGATGAGAACACTCGGCTTTCCAAAAAATCTCAGATCATTACCTGGCGAGAGGGGGCAATTGAAAATCAGCATTACGCCCGTTCGAAGCTCCAGCCCACGGCTACACACGGATCAGAGGGTACGGCATCTTGGACTGAGCCTGAGGACAGGTCCGGGATTAGTCATTCACAGGATTCGCATAGATCTTCTCTGAATTTCTCTGAATTTCTGGTTTTAGACCTAGGCCCTGAGCTTGTTAACAAGTACCAAGAATTCGATGATGAGACACCCAGGTAAGGCCAACGATGATGAAGGAAAGCTACTGTGAAGGGACTGACCGGTTACGAACGGAACCGAGTCCCGAGTCCACGGGCCGCCATGCGCGCTTCTGATGGTCGGCACTTGCCGAATCTTTCCGAGTCCTCAGTTCCTGGTGGTTCTCACCTACATACGACGTTCGCCCCATTTCGTCCCACGCGCCAGGGCCCCTTGATCCACCACGACACCTGAGAATTAAGGCTTGTTAAAGCCAATGGATCCAGATTAAATGACGAAGCCTAGCATCTCTCGGCCTTATCTCTCCTTCTGACCGACCACCTTCAAGAATGCAAGAATCGACTGGGAATGGACGCCGCGGATCAACGCTTGATGAATCAGCAATGAATCAGCGACATCCGGGTTACTCAGCGAGTCGAGCTATAGTATAAAGCACCCGATATCTTCGACATGATATTATCGATTTTCCACTCTCCTCGATGTCGACCTCCACTACCAAGCTTTTCGAGCCTATCAAAGTTGGCACCGTAACGCTGCAGCACCGTGTTGTCCTGGCTCCGCTGACACGCTACAAAGCCACCACCGAACACGTCCCGTATCTCCCCCTCGTCTCGGACTACTATGGCCAGCGGGCGAGCAAGGCCGGGTCTCTGCTGATAACAGAGGCGACGTTCATTGCGGCACGGGCAGGAGGGTACCCGCATGTCCCGGGAATCTGGAGCCCAGAGCAGGTCAAGGCGTGGAAAGTAGTACGTCTCTGTGTCTCGTTTCCAATTCGCCATTCTTATGCACTCTCGCGTCATAGGTGGCTGACGCGGTGCACGCCAAGGACTCCTTCATCTTCATGCAGCTCTGGGCGCTCGGGCGTGCCGCAGACCCGACGCAACTGAAATCAGAAGATCCATCGTTCCCCTACGTTTCCGCATCCGATGTCCAGTTGACGGGGAAGAAAGAGCCGCCGCGGCCACTGACTGTTCCCGAGATCAAGGAATATGTCGGGCTGTATGCGCAGGCTGCGAAGAACGCGATCGAGGCGGGTCTCGATGGAGTGGAGATTCACAGTCCGTCGCTCAAATTAGACCTGCTTGTGTGAACAGCTCTAACCTCCTGGCAGGTGCAAACGGCTACCTGCTCGACCAGTTCCTGCAGGACTTATCGAACAAGCGCACGGATGAGTACGGTGGAAGCGTCGAGAACCGCGCGCGCTTCACGCTCGAGGTCGTTGATGCCGTAGTTGCCGCCATCGGCGCAGAGAGGACGGCAATCCGGTTCAGCCCGTGGAGTCTTTTCCAAGGTGCGTTCTTCCCACCGGCACCTCTCCGGATGCTCACGGCAACCCAGACATGGCCATGGCGGACCCGATCCCGACGTTCTCCTATGTGATCTCCCAACTCGCCGCGCGCCACCCGAACCTTGCGTATATCCACCTTGTCGAGCCGCGCATCAACGGGAACACCACGCGCCCGGAGGGAGAGGTCGGCACGCACGAGTCCAACGAAGCACTCCGCGCCATCTGGGCGCCCCGTCCGTGGATCCGCGCCGGCGGCTTCACCCGCGAAGGCGCCCTGGAAGCCGCGCAGAGCGGGGACCTCGTCGCGTTTGGGCGGCTGTATATTTCGAACGTACGTCGCCCGTGATGTGATTGTTGGTGGTTGAACTGATCGGATTGCGCCACAGCCGGACCTCCCGACGCGTCTGGAGAAGGACATCCCGCTCGCGGTGTATAACCGGGAGACGTTCTATCTCGTTGGCGAGAACAGCCCGCGGGGATACACGGACCAGCCGTTTGCCGTCGCGGCCTGAGGCGTCTGCGTCTTCACGAGTAAAGTCCGGTCCGCGTGATGTGTAGATGAGCTGTGTTTTTCGTCTTGCTTTAGGTATCGGGGTGTCGATTTAGAAGAAGCACAAGAAATGTAGAAATTAGTAGCTATATTTGGCACTTTGTTTTTTTTTTAGCTTTTTAACGTTCTGGGTTTGCATTTCCGAGACCATTTTCGTAGACGGGCGATCAGCAAGTTTGTAAATAACTCCTACCATCTGCCATGCGTTGGAAGGATCCTTTCATTTAATAATACAGGGTGAAACGTACGCTGAACAGTGTTCACAGTTATTCACTAATATTTCATTCTTCAAATCTCCACGCCTTCCGAGCGCCCCGAGATCGCCCTCACTCCTCAGAAACAACGACGACCGCCTTCCCGGTGTTCCTCCCTTCCTGCACCCGGAGAATCATGTCCCCCACTGTCTCGAGCCCCCTGCTGACGTCCTCCCGGTACTTGATCTTGCCCGCGCCGAGCGCCCTGGGGATCGTCGCGTAGAACTCTTCGGCGTACTTATATTGGAGGCGGAATACGAGGATGCCGCTGATGGTGAGCGATCTGGCGAAGACTTCGTGCATATTCTGGCCGGGGAATCAGAATTGTTTGAACGGAAGAAATGGAGGTAGTACCTTAATGCCCTGGTAGCCGGTGTTGTAACCTGCGGGACGAGGATTAAATGTGTGCTATCATTTCTCACACGAAGCAATACGTATGACCGCACGACTGCACCTAGGTATGAGGAGACTGTTCGGAGCTGGTCAGTGGATATATAACTCACCAAAACCCGCCCGTGGATGGCCGTATTCTCCAGAGCAGCATCGAGGATATCTCCACCCACATTGTCCCAGAACCTGAAAGCCCCATCTTCAGAGATGAAGCTCCGGCTGCAGAAAAAGGTTGCATACACGTCAACCGGTCCCTCACGCGCCAAAACCGCGCGCGTGTCCGTCGTCTTGTAGTTGAACGCAACGTCCGCGCCGATTTCTTTCATGAACTCGACTTTCTCGTCCGATCCGGCCGAGGCGATGACTTTGAGCCCTTCGCGTTTCGCAAGCTGTATGACCATCCTATTGCATACGTTCACCGGATGGGTGTTGTGTATTGGAAAGGATACATACGAGCCAACTGGACCTGCACCCGTGGTTACGAATGCCGTCTCGCCCTACACACGACATTTAAATCTGGGGTCAGGCAAAGAAGAAGGACCGCTAACCTTTTTCGCGTGGGAGAACTCCTTCCAGCCGCAGAACGCTGTCTGACCTGGGTATCTTCAAAATCAATGTCAACGGGTGTGAGGTCCATCAAACCAGGCATGCCCGCGGCGCCAACATAAACGGTCCAAGGCAACTTCGGGTCCTTCTCGAGGAAGGTGAGTGCCTGTGGATTCGGAAGAACCGTGTATTGTTGGTGAGCTGGGGTCACGTCCGTCAGATATACATCAAAATATTGGAATGGAGAGCGCACGGAAAGTGCCGTAAACAAACGTCCCCGGCGCGACGGCGGAGTTCTCGGAGCGCAGGACAACGCACACGCCGTAGCCGTCAATACTGAGGGGAGTTGGATTAATTCGTAAACGTGGGAGTGCCGAGTATTGGTTCAACTCACGGCGCGCCCAGCGTGAACGCTTCCTAATCGAAAGCTCAATGGGCGGGCGATAACCATGGGGTCAACACACGTACTGAATATGACTTTGTCCCAGCGGGCCGCATCCTTCCTCGCATGTACGGATCGATCGACAGAACGAGGGTCTTGATCAGGAAGCCGCCATTGAGCGGCACGGTCTCGAGGTCGATTTTCGCAGATGTGTCGTGTACAGTTGTTTCCCCCGGGATGGGAAAATCTGGCAGCCGATCGATTTGTTAGGAAAGTTCATGTGGCGGCAGGGATGGACCTTTGGGAACCGCAGCAAACAGGACGCGGGCGTTCGTTATGGGGGCCATGGGTTAGTCGAAGCGTTTGAGATGTTAGAGGAAGAGACTGAGGCTCTGTCTTATAGGTAGGCAGATAGTTCGTCTGACTAACACGAGCGTCATTGATGGTGTCATCATCGAACTTGAGTCTTTAAAAAAAGACCGGGCCTCGAGGCATGGGGAACGGCCGGAGAAAGTGCGACCTTGAAGGGACTGTATGGAGCAGGTTCAAGAGAGTTTCTATCAAGATTTGACTTCTGGAGCGGCCATGAACGGAGGGGGGTGTGGACCAAGTGGTAAGCGATGTCTGCCAGATGCCTTGATCTGTGTGCACGATCCGCAGGGCGCCCTACCTCTTTGTGTAGATATTGCCAGTTATCTTCTCTCGGAAGCTGCTTGTTCGTGTTAAGATTACCGCGTTTTCGCAAAGCGGCGCTGTGAGCAGATGACGCTTTATGCGCGCTGCTTGTGCCCGCAGATCG
Source organism: Mycena maculata (assembly GCA_029448575.1). NCBI lineage: Eukaryota > Fungi > Basidiomycota > Agaricomycetes > Agaricales > Mycenaceae > Mycena > Mycena maculata. Next base: position 103,636 of record JARJLG010000084.1, on the reverse strand, counting down.
AAGGCAACGAATGAAATATCGCCAAATTTCGCGAGAAACGCCTTTCGGCTATAGAGCTTTGGTCAGGGACATATCCGCTTGAAACAGTTGTGGACGCAACATTGACTTGGTGAAATTGTCGCGGCTATTTGAATAGGCGGAATTCACTATGAGTGCCGTAATTCGATGAGAATTACGACGACTACAATTATCAGCCAGTCAAACGAGGTTCTTTTCATAGGGCGTCTGTCCGACCATGCTGTTCGAGAGCCGCTGTCATTAAGTATCCTGGAGGTCCCGTGCGGTAGATCCCCTCCAGTTTCGTAAGCAACCCAGAGAGTTACTCCACCACCCACTTCAGGTCCACCACTTCCAACTCCATGAGGGGTAACCAGGATAGTGGGCCTTGCTTTCTCAGACTAGGACGCGGGGACAACTGAAGCATCGAGGAAAAACGCGAGGAAGCAGAGGTCCGGGCTGGGCTGGGCTGCGGGGTTGTGCAAAGGAGCATAGGCCGCCAAGTGTAATATGGAAGGGTGGCTGGTGCTTCCAGCCGCCGCTCGCGAGAGGAAAAGGAGATCCCGGTGGGTGGTTGTGCAAGATGGTCGAATGCGGCTTCGAAGACGCCATGGCACACTCACGCAAGAGAAAACAGATTTCAGGATGTCTGACGACTCCCGAGACAGAAAGCGCGCTCTGCCTTCGAGCATATCATCTGCACAATTTCAGGGATCCTCCAGTGCAAAGGATGAAAGGAGAAGTCAGACCCGAAAAAGCCGGCTCGTAGATACAGATCAGCAGATCAACACTGCCATCGGCGATTCGGGAATGGCCCAGGCAATTTTTTTCTTTCTTTCTTGGAAAAGAAAATTACTCAGTGGGTTGAACCGTCCTATGAATTCAGCAAACACGAACCGAGAGGAATACATGAATATTCGTCGACTTCAAATTCCTCTCAATCACGACCTCGATTGTGCAGCACGGGAATCATTCCCAGCCCCAACCCAGCCCCGCCCGGGGTCTTCCGGTCCCGACTGCCTGTTGCGTTATTTTTCCTATAAGCGAACGCTGTCAATCACTGGTGATTTCCGAAGATTTCCGAAATCTGACTCATTTTTGACTCAGGTAGTTACCTTGGGTCTTGTCCGAATTAGTGGATTTCTAAATTACCATCGACCGATTGCTCTTGCCCTTTCCCCCCATGGTGTCTTCAGAGGTCACCCTTCAGACTCAGCCAGTGGACATCAAGGTTGCCTGGCAAATTCATCGGAACAACTAGCAACCCGCAAACTGGGAAACATCAAACAATTTGTGATCTTTGTTCTGTCAACTCCACACTCACCGTAGCTGCCAATCCTCGCCGGCTTTTCGAGCATTCTGACGGGTGCGGAATGTCTGCGGCTTTCCGTGTGCGATTCAACAGTCAAAATATATGTCATTAAAGAGGAAGAATGATACAGGATACAAGGACGCACCATGCATACTGACTCTCTGGCCATGATACAAATTCCTCACATACTCCTGGGACGTTGCGTCGTCGTCCAAAGCCCCACCGGGTCCGAACTGTCTATATCTCAATGAATATATGTAGGATAATGAGAAGCATTAGATTCGTAACTCGTCTGTCACGGCATCTCTCTAGAGGATAGACAAAATATTCAAAGCTCAGATTTCGAGCTCATTTCGCACTCATTTCAGTTTCATTTCATTTTCCATTTCACCACGAGCGTGACCGGAAAGCTCCGAAATGAGCGAAATAGCCATCAGGATCAGAGTTAAATCTCATTTCAAACGAACGCTGATGGTTGCCCATCATCAGTCGGCTATCGCGCTCGATACCTCCCGCACCCTCCCGCTCATTGAGCTCGACAATGAGGACAATTACTCATCTTCCTGGACCACTCCAAGCCTCTGATCCTTTCTCATTAACAGTTACTCAAATTGATCTTTCAACCTCCTCAGTTAAATTTCTGAAAGGATGTCAATTCGAAGCGGCGGCAATGGGGCGGCGCGGTCGAGGCGGGAAGGCGGAATCCATCAGGATGGTGTGCGGGATTGATGGAGGAGAGCTGAGCGAAATCTAAGCGAAATTGACTACAGTTGTCACATCAGGTCACGAAAATATACGGCCAACCTGGCAACGAAATGAAACCGAAATGAACGTGAAATGAGCTCGAAATCTGAGCTTTGAAGATCCCTAATGGCACGCCCAGATAGATTTGATGTGAGATACATTGGCTATAGGTCCCGTAATGTGCGACACATGTGTGTGAGCCTATTGATGGCCACCATGTCACATTGATGGATTGCCGTCCACAGCTGAAGCTCAGCAGGGCGAAACTCTGTATCCACTTTGCGTGGGGGGTTAGGTTCGGTTAGGGTTCTGGTTAGAAGGTTAGGTTCGGTTAGGGTTAGCCTTCCGAAAACGGCAATCCCAATGTGTCGCATAAGCTGCTATCTGCCTCAGATCATAAAGCGCCATCTTGTATATCCTCCTCTCTCTAAGTGCAAGCACTTTGCTACAGGCAAACTGTTTGCAGTACCTCAAATGCCGCAGCGCAGACTGGTGATGAGTCTAGAGAAGCATGCCCTTGGGCAGTTGAATTTGCATTAAATGCAGAGCAACAGGCGGTAGCCTGAAGTGCCTCCTTCATCCTCCTTGCCTCACGGCGTTCATATGTGCGCTGAATATGATGCAGCTGGGTTCCTGGGAAGGTTACTTGAGAAGAAACTATCAACATGTAGTTGCATTCTAGCTCATAGTGATAGGGAGTTGGCCTGGACATCGTACAGAACACGCGGAAAACACGCCGGCGCCTCGTTCGGAAATCTTCGGAAATCACCAGTGATGGACAGCCTTCGGTTAAAGGGCGATTTTGATGGATAACGGCCCTTGCATCACCGCGACCAAGATATGCACGTCTCCCTGCGGATGAGTCGCCTGAATGAGCTGCCACTCGGTATCCAGGTGTGTCGTCCTCGTTTTCGATGACTGTCTTCGCTCATGTGAACCGCAGGAAGTAGCCACGGCTGCAGCCAACGGCTCGTTCAAAGACCTTAAACGTCTCCGCCAAATGATCCTTGTGGAAAAACGCCACAGTTCAGAGGCATTACTTCCTGTCGTCCACCGCTGCTTGGATCCCAAGAAAATCCCGACCGTTGACGAGGCGGCACCTTGTAATGCAGTTTCCGTGGCCGCTCTCGCTCTCAGAACATTCCCAGCAATCATGATTCCTTCCGGCATAGGTTCGGACCTGTGGCCACGGATCTGGGCTTGGTTCCAATTCCTTGACACACACCGGGTCGACACCCATGGGATAACGCCGACGAAGGTTGTCCTTCTGCGATGCGCTGCCCGGTTGCGCCGGGAGGAAAGGTCCCCGCTGATGAATAACACGAAGGGATTTTACACCGAAGTGGCGCGTGTCTGGGCATCCCCTGACGTCCAACCTGACGCTCTTCGGTTTGTGTTCGGCCATCTCATCATAGTGGACATGTTAAATCTGGAGGAGCTCATGGAGGGCGTGGGAGGAAATGTCAAGGACCTCGCTCGTCTTGTGATACAACACATTCACCTCACGACTGACACTAACAACGTTCTCACGGCACTGCGTCTGGACCTCCTACGTGATGTCCTCCTCTTCGCGACTCGCGTGGCAGACGCTGTAGATGATGGCGACGGCCCGCCGAATTCCCCTCGTTCTTTGATCGCGTCCCTCGTGCGCCTGGGCGTACTCAAATCCCTGATGCACACGGTTTGTACACTTAGCTTGACCACTGATCCAGACCCGGCCCCGACGCTAAACGGTTGTTTCTCGTTCCTACGAGCGTTATTGGGTCCGCGGAAAATGCACGGTGTCCTACCGGGTGCAGTAGCAGATGGGCTCATCGGGTGCATCCTTCTCTGTGCACATAATCCCTCACTCATCACGACTCACCATCACTTGACGTCCTTGCTAATGAGGAATCTCTCTGCGAGTACCGTATACGCAGAAGTCCTTCTTGAGATCAAGGCGGCACTTGGCCGTGAAGCAGAAATTCTCGCGGCGGTGACCCAGGAACTCGAAAACTCCACCGTATTCGGAGCGTGGAGGTACTTTCTGAATATAGTGGATAAAAGGTTCTATATCCTTAACTCGATCCTCATGACATCCAGAACCACGTGCGATAATTTCTCGGTCCGTCCGTTCTATCCTTGAGGATGTGTAGGTCACTGATACTCTCTCAGTGTAACAAAAAGGATTTTAAGGACGCCTTCCGACGGTGTTCCGGATGCAAGCACTTCTATTATTGCTCCATCGAGTGCCAAAAGGCCGACTGGTCTACCGGCGGACACCGAGTTGCATGTTCGGCGTTTCCTAAGCTTACTCTCGGTGCGAAAGCAAACTGCCCCAGACCATTTTTCTGATGATCTCGCAGGTGAACATCATTCTTTGACCAAGCGTGACCGCATCTTCATGCGCGCACTTCTGGACGAGGCTTGTTTAAGCTTTAAAACCCAAATTTACGACCAAACGATCAAATGCTTGAAGACTCATCCGGCTGCGGGTTATTTTGTCGTCTTCGACTACGTCAGCGAAGGGCCCTTCACGCTCGAAGTGCATTCGCTTGCTGAAGAATCCACTGTGCTGGAGACGCTCCGCAGGTCTGGGATGGAATGGGAATACACCTTGGCACGGGCGGAACGAAGCCAGGGTAGCATGACGATCCATGTAATGCGCGTACGCGAGGGAAGTGCGGGGCGGTACTGGGTCATCCCACTGCGCACTTCAACCGGTCGAGTCCATGAACGGCTGAAACGCATTGCTGCCGAGCTACCCTCCCCAGCAGAAGGGGAGGATCTCCCAGATTATTTTGGGAGTATGGACGAGGGGAAAATCCAAGATCGACTGGCGCGCGCTGAGGCGGAGCTATCCTCCCTCGCAGAGGAGGACGTCCCCGAGTATGGTGGCGGCTATCACTTCATGACCACATGGAATTTTGATTTGCCAGCTTAGATTTTCGATATCTGGGAGGAAAGTGGGGTACGTTTATCGATAGAATTCTCGTTTCGGAGTCATTGGGCAAACCCTAACTTAGGGTTGAAAAACGCGAAATTTTCGAGCGAGAAATAAAAAATTTACAGGCTGAAAATGTGTTATACGATGCCTAATGAGCAGCCGCTTTCGATTTTTTCTCCCACTGCTCCCTCGCATCCTCCAGTTCTGTCTTCAGCACTCCGCGGTGGGAGCGATACCTCTTCACCGCAAACTCGGCAAACCCTCCCGTGGCTCCGAGGCGGTAAACACTGGCATACCGATTTGCACGCCGAAAGAATCGTCGAATCGTTAGTACGGGGCACGTCCGGAGGGCCTCTGCCACGAGGTCCTTTGCTTTCTGCCAATTGCCATTCGAGCGTTCACGGAACCAACGCTTGATCCAAGCCCAAAAGTATTCGATGGGGTTCATCTCGGGATGGAATTTGGGAAGAAAATGGCACACCATCCCTGGTGTAGCCTCAATTAACTGTTTTATATTTATATGAGCCAATTGAGCGAGCACAAAAATGGAAAACTTGCGAACCAACTCAAGTTGTGATTTCTCCCGTGCAAAATCGGCTTGATGGGAAAGCAGACGCCGCATGCAGCAATCCACAGGGCGTCCATCTTCTTCATCACTATCATTACCATCATCACCAAACATTCCGGCCTCCTCGTCGGCCGAGGCCCCCTCGAGATGTGGTTTACGAGACTTAGCAGTTTTGCAAGTCTTGCAGTCGCCAATCAAGGTCTTACCATTCGAGTCAGTGGTATAACCACGTTCGGCGAGAATGGCTTTCATGCCTTTGGGTAAACCCTCCCACTTCTTATGCGGGTGATCGGCCGGAAGGTCCTTGTCGTAAGTCATCTTTTGAATTTGCCCACCCTTACCGTGAGGATTATCCAAGGGAATTACTGTGTCGTGCATCTCGGGGACCTTCCCACCGGGATTGACATTCATCTTGGTGGCGGTCAACGCATCTTTCGCAAGACTCCCATGGGCTGAAGAATTGTCGAAGACCCAATGAATGATTGCCTTTGGGAACATGCGCCGCGCGATGAGAAGGGCTTTCACAAGCTGCCGATGACAGTTAATTGATAATTCTACATTCAGTGCTTTATTGAGAAATCAATCACCTGTGCAATCATTTGTTCCATGTTCCAATAGGCATCTCCACCAACTTTGTTGTCCGGATGGATGACAATTGTTGAGTCTGTGACCGCCAAACGGATCTCTGCCGCAAGCTTTGCCTCCTCGGCAATCATCTCGTCTGTGAGAGCAAGAAGACCATAACGTTCGCACAGAAATCCCGAGATCATGATAAGCCGCCCACGCCCCTTCTTCTTGAGGACCTGCTCATCGCCCTTGAGCCAGTAGTGATTGTTTTGGTAATCATTTGAATGAATGGTCGACTCATCATGGACAATGACAACATGTTCTTCCTCGTCATCAATCAGCTCGGGGAGAATTTCGGCCATGTCAGGTTCAGCATAGAGGGCGCGGAACGCGTCAATAGCCTCCAGTTCAGCAAGATATTCCTTCCGTCGCTTTTTGACATCCTTCCGTTCATGCCCATCCCAATAAACACCAATATGGTGCCGCTTTCGATGATAGCCCAGTTTCCAAAGCCACCGCTGGCAGTGCCGGACAGTCACGGTGGTTTTCTTGTGGGATAAGGAAGGAAGCAATGTTTCGTTGACATGTTGCTGTAACAGCTTCGGATTAACCTGATAATTATTTCAGTAGAATCAAATAAATGGTCCACATTCAACGTACAGTGCCAACTGCGAGTGTTCGGAGCCACCGCTGAACGCCCATATAAAACCCTTCATCGTCAAGCAGACCATTTGACTTCTCCCTCCGTCCCTGATGACTCGGTTTGAGGGAGCCATTTGCCTCGAAGAAACGGGCCTGTGCGCAAAGGACCCGTCTGAAGGCCTGCCCACGACCGTGGTTTTTGGCAACTCGCAAGGATGCTCGGAGACGTCCCATACGGGGCATCCATTTATAGAAATCAGACAGAGCAGCGAACAGGACGATGCTCCGGAAAACCTTGTTTTTTCGGGCAGTCCTGAGGCAGTCATCTGCGAGAGCACCGAGTTCAGCCGGTTCGAGCGGAGCTGCATCGTCGAGAATGTCAAGCCATTCCGAAATCTCATCCGTGACCGCAATCGAATCCACCACGGCATCCCCCTCGCGCTCACGCGCCTCCTTCTCGAGAATCTCCGGGAGAACCTCAATTTCGCTCTCGAGCTCCAATTCATCTCCAGATAAATCCCGCCCGGACTCAGATGAGGATTCCTCTTCCTCTTGTCGCAATTGGATCGAGGAGGAGCCAGCTAACACAGGTTCACTGCCAATATCAACAGTCTTGCGTCGCTTCGATGAGCTAGTATGAGCAGGCGAGGAAATTTCCTCTACATCGGAGGTGGATGGAGCGCGAGGTCGTTTTTTAAACATGTCGTGAAGTGTTGGCTGAGTTTTGGTGTCGGAGGTGGTCTGTGGTTGAAGGAGAGCAAGCTGGCGCTGATATTCTCGCTCAGAAATGCGGAGCAAGCCGTTCACAAAGTCTTCTTTGAGTTTCTTGCGCTTCTCCTGTGTACTGCGTTTCGACATTCCACCAACCAGATATGGGCCTCGCTTCTTGCCTTTGAAACAATTAGAATCGAAGAAATCAATTCATTGAATGAAGTTGGGCGCACCTGTCTGATTGTCCATCGCTCCTGCCAGTCGTTGCTCAGCACTTCGCATCTCTGCGATCCGGCGTTTCTCCGCGGCCTTCTTTCTCTGAAGAACCCGCTTCGCCGCTCTTTCATCAAATGTCATTGGGCGTGGTAAGTTCTGCCATTCTTCATCCTCAGATTCCGCTTCATTCCCGTCGTCGGATTCCCATGCTATATTATCATCCGAATCTTTATCTGCTGATGCTGATTCCTGGCCTCCGAGGGGCGGGTGGTGGGAAGAATGGTGCTCCGTTGGGCGTGGGACTTGTTCTGGTGGACCCGCGGCATTGCTGGCTGCAGCGGCACGATGTGCAGAGACTCCGAGGCCGTGATGCGCCAAGCACAGCCACCGGCCCGGGTGATCCGCAATCAAAAGCGCGAAATCCGATGGCCAAAATCATAAAATCATAGTTTGGTACTTTTGCTCCGGCAGATGTGTAGAGGCGGTTGCTACTGTGCTATTTCTACTGTTTTCTTGACATTCTGATAGCATCTGGCCTAGTAGTAGCAATTCCCAAATTGGGACTCAAAGTGGTCACGAAGTGATAGCCGCCACCATATATGATGAACGACTCGCTGGTGTACTTGTTGTGGGATGCTGATGCGAGGCATTAGTTGGTACAATATGCCTCCTGTCGTATTCAACGTCATTTCTCGAGTTTTTTTAGCCCAAAACTGGTCATGGAAGTCATATTCTACAATTTACTCCGATCTCCGTAAACGCTTAACCGTACCTTCTGTGCCTTATGCCGGGGCAATCGAATACCGCCAAGGGCTTGCTTCTCCGCCGCCTCAACGACAGGTTGTTCAGCTCGAATGCTAAAGGATAAGCTGAAGCTCAATCCGTCCGAATACGTGCCGTGATCCAGTGGTTCATTGTGGCGACAGGATGGCGCGTGGTGAGCGACGGCAGAGGCTTCGCCATGGCTCAACTATTTGAAAGGGAAATTTAAATTGGCGAGATTGTATTAGTAAGTTATCTTTCGTCGTAGATGAATGCGAAGTTTCGTTGTAATACATTAGTGTTCCATTGCTGCAACGCGGCCTGGATAGAAATTCACAGTCGGTCTATGCGGAGGACGTAATCACGGTAATCACCTATCATTCATCCCTTGTCGTGTTCACGTTCCACAAGACTGGAAACTGTGAAGAGGCGGTTCAGGGACAAGGTTCCTTTGAAATATCTCTGCCTAGTATAAGTGCCCAAGTAGTTACAGAGCCGCTGGTGTAAATCTGCAGAAGCATTGTAAATGAATTTCAGGGGAGGTAAGAGGTCACTCACCCTAGGATGCTGAGAAGCTTGAGCTGAATTGCTTCTGTGTCACCGTTCCGCCCCTCACCGTGAGCCCGATGCCTATTTCGAGCCTTTCCCAGTTTGTCCAAGACATCCCCTTTTTCGGGGTCCATGTCAACCGGACGGTGAGGTCAGTGAATGTCTAGACCGTGACTGTTATCATCAGCAAAAAAAAAGCTTGGATATGTAGCGTTCAGTAGCATCAGTACTCGTAGTAGCATGGTAGCCTAGTCCCCTCTCAGCTAACCCTCGATCTCAAAACCCTTTTTTTGGGGGGGCGAACACCATTAGACATGGAAATTGCAATAAAACAGAGACGACTTTAGGTCTTTGAGATTCTTCTCAAATGAGAAATGTATATAGTACGGGGTAAATACAGCATATGGCAGATGTGAGAGTTTGGTGGTGGATTTCGCTCAGAAGATTCGGCAGCGCAATGTGCCTTGACTGAAGTCGACGACGCACAAGCACCGAGTACGACGAACCATTGACGACAAAGTATTGCCGTTGCCGAAATTACCCGGTGAGTCCTACAAACCACGCGTGAGGAGAAAAAAAAATGTCCGAGCACAGGAGGCTAGCCACGCACCTCCCCGAAGTAACGATGCGCGCTGTTGGATCCCGAGCTGTCACCGACGTCGAGAATCAACGCGGCTGACGAGCTAATCTCAGTGTGGAATGCGATGCAGAGGGTTGAGATAATGCCCGCCAGAGGAGCAAAGGAAGCACCCTCGATGACGAAACTATATTTCACGATGCGGAAATTCGGAGCGAAACCGAATTCGGAGGTGGCAGGTGTCTTGAAGTCACCAACGTGGTCGGTGCGAGCATTTGGAAAGGTTAGCAAACAACCGACGATGGGGACGGATTTGATGATCTTGAGATCCAGCGGGCCGTCAGGAACTGTGGGAGAGGCCAGAAGAAGGGAAAGGTCGATGCGCACCAGATTTGCACGTGACTCTAACACTCCGTCAAGATGAACACTACGCGATCCCGCCCAAACCAGTACGTGGCGAAGAAGCTTAAAACGCATCAACATTCGCATTGAAGCTGAGGCGAACAAACACACCATTTGCTCCCGATGTTGAAGAGAATGATACCCCGGACCAGGGGCGGAATATTGCCTGTTGCTCGTTTGGTATGGACGCCCCATTCCTCCGGACATTCCACCTCCGCCACTACCGGAGGGGAAGCTTCCGGAGAATGGGCCAGGATTGTTATATCTGCCATTCCCTCCACCAGGCGGACCAGGCGGACCTCTAGGCGGACCAGGTGGACCTCTAGGTGGACCAGGCAGACCTCCGGGCGGACCTGGAGGACCAGGCGGGGGGTACGGCATCCCCGGGGCACCATCCCGCCGTTTGAGGCCGTATGTCACTACCAGGGAATCATACATCGTGAGATAACGGTCATAAATGCGATCAACCCGGCCCTGGGTGCCCGTAAGGTCGCGTTTGATTCTGATGTTTTCATGCGCCCAAATCATGCCCAACATGATGCCAATCAAGGACCGCGCGGTCGGGTGGTTTCTTGCAATGAAAACGCCGGCGATGGCTAAGCCATCGAAAGGTTTATAGTTTGGGGGAGTGGGTCCGAGCACTGGGGGTAATGGGATCAGCGTTGCCGACTACGAGATTGGGATGGAGGGGGGGTATCAACCTAATTGGGCCACGACACAGCTTGCCCCAGTGAAAACGATGCCGTAGTGAGCGTTAACAACATGCACGGGGATGTTCGGTAAGGCTAAGTCGTTGTTGTGGCGCTGGCACTGCTCATTGGCGGTGACGATGTGGAGTCCCAACTGGAAGGATCAATGTGAGGCAGTTGGAAAGAGAAGGCGAGGAAAGGAACCACTTTTTTCAAAATAGCGTCTTCGTTCTCCGCTTCCCTACGCGGCAAGATGTGGTCATCAGGGAATGGGTCGAAGTGGGTGGCAACCACAGTTTGAGTCTTCCACTCCCCAGCAATTGCGGAATGACAACTGAGACGAACCCCATTCGTGGTTTGGCGGCGCTGGGCCACTGTAATGTGCCGATCGCCCTGCTGCGAATGAAGAAGGGTGACGGGCCATTCGACGAGCCTGCGAGTCGGCCATATTCCTTGGATGAGGCAACTGACGAGGCTGATGATGTTGGTGGCGTACGACTCGACCCAGCCCTCGTTTCGGCAAGTGACCATAGCATGAGTCTCGATGGCATCCCAGCAATGTGCGCACGCAGGGGGAGTCGGCCAGGAGCGTAACGGCCCCGGGTACGGGGCGTGTGCGGGCGGAGTGGAACTCATCATGACCTCAAACCATGTCTCGAGATCAGAGATCAGAGTTGGGTCGCTCAGAACGAATCTAGGCGCTTCGTCCGAAGGTGATTTATTCGTGTACGGGGCGGTTGACTTGCCGGTAGCGGCGTTCTCGAAACTTGGCAATCGTAAGTGTGCAAGGTGGCCGTAGGTGTACCCGGGAGCGAAGGGAGCTACGGTGGGAGGAGGAGTTGGGGCTGAGGCTGGGACCGGAGGTTGCCAAGCACCGGCGGTGGTGGTCATCGCGTTGAACGGTTGTTGGGGTGGCCAAGCCGATTAAATACCCTGCACTGTTCGCGCCCACAAGAGTTTTTCTAGCTCCCGCGTGATCAGCTACGGCTGATAGAGTTCCCATGAGATCGGTAGCGTTCCCAGTGACTCGAACGGCACTTCCCAGGCTAAAATTCGTGATAAGACCTACCTACCTACCACGCTGGGGCCATCGAAAATTTCAGCAGCTTCCAGAAATCATCCTCTGCGGTTGGGGAACTGGCGCTCGTGGGATGGTAGGGAGGGCACTAGGGCACGAACTTCACGAAAGAAATGCGATATAATTTCACCAACCGATAGCACTTGGTGCATGCTTGGACGCGTAAACCATTACAGCAGGCATACCGTGCCGTGCGAGTTCGCATTGAGTCATTTCCCTTGATTTGGCCCACGGTGGTGAGATTCTCGCGCCGATCAACAGAGCACTCACCGACTCGAATACCGAAGAAGCAGATGATGATCGATGATCGATGGGCGATTGGTTTCTTGAATGATTCGAATAGATTCGAATCGATTTCAGCGCCCGCGATTTCAGGCTGCGCGGCCAAGGAGGGGTAACGTTGTGAGTCATATAGCCTGTGAAGCGAGACACAATCGGTAACGGCCACGTGTTTGCAGAACAACATCCATCAACAGACACCACTTCTTGTCCACAACGACTTCTTACCACCCACACCCTCTTAGTACAGCCTCTGCTATCCAACGCATGGAGATCATGGATTCCTGGGCAGACTGCCGGCTGAAGCTAGCGCTGAAGGAGTACGAAGAGACGGAGCGGGTGAGGTTAGCGTCTGCATATGCAGTGCGTTTTCTTTCCTTCCTGAGAGCGTCAGAAACGGATGGCTAACTCGTTTGAACAATCCCAGATTATGAACTATCGATCCGATGGCGATGATGTTCCGCTCGACCTGATGACGCGCGAAGATCTGGTCGCTCACCGCGCCTCTTCCTCCCCGCCCACACCTACACTCTCGACCCTCTCGTCGCCGTCTCCCCACCGTCTCATCATCGACCCTTTGTCAAGGCGTGAGGGCAACAAAGCTTCGTTGTTTGAGGCTACGTTTGCCCTAGCTGGAGGGCCGCGCCTCAACGTGTTCATGAAGACCTACCCAGTTGAAGATTTCAATGTTCTCATCCACGAGTTTGACGTCTACACCGCGGTCGCACATCTGGTCATCGTCCCCAAGCTCCATGCCGTGATTAAAGCCCGGTTTGATCCCTGGGGAGGGTTGATACTGGAACATGCAGGCACCACCCTCTCCAGTCGCGACGTTCCCTGGAAGGACCTCGAGCTGACGCAGCAGGAGAAGTACGTGCATCCTGAACTACCATTTCAATCCCTGCGTCCTTTAATCGCATTCCTCGTAGACTTGACCTCTACGACGCCTTCCGTCAGTTGCATGCTGCGGGCGTCGTCCACGGCGATGTGGCCGCTCGCAATATTCTTCGCCGTCCCAGCGGCGCTTTCTGCCTGGTGGACTTTGACAGATCCAGCCTCAACCACGTCTGCCCTGGCCCAACCTGCGAAGAATTGGCACGGTTGCAGCGCAATCTGGGGTTGAAAGCCGTCTAAGTTTGCATGTTTAGGGAGAATCATGTACATGTTCCTTTGCATATGTTACGAATATAAGCCGTTGGTCTCTCCCCTTTGTGATGTCCCCGCCAAAATGTGAAGAAGGAGATACGCAAGACTATCAGCGAGATCGATAAATTCCGATTTACGACCCGCGGACCACGGAAATCTCAATCCCATTGAAGGAGATGGGGATGGATTCAGGGAGCGAGATCGAGTCGCCAGAGGTCTGGGCGACACGTCTCCCGGTGTGTCCACGATGCTTTCGCGTCACACGAGATTCCAGGTTAAAGTGGAGACCTGGGAGTCGTACTGGAGCAGATCAGCGGAGAGGGATGTATTCCCACGTACAGTAGCGGACAAGTCAAAAACATCAACTCGGGTAGTAGCCGTTTTGTTTAACCCCAGTTCAAAAAAGACCAATACCTTGTTCCAGGTCTTGACGGCTTTGAATCAATGAGCGTAGATTTAATTCGTTCCGAGAGGTGAAGCTTTTCCTTCTTAGTGCTATAATTTGTTTGACTTTTTATCTGATTTTCTACTTATTAGTCCTCTCGAAGACAGCATCCTGAGGCTCGAGGCTTCCCTCCAGTCCATTCTAACGCACGAAATATTCTGCTTTGCTCGATCCAATAGTGATCCTCAGGTGTAATTATTTGAGCCTCAGAAAGAACGGTATACCCCGTGAGCAAGAAAGAATAGCATGCCCTGGCTGGAGAGAACGGCGTGCCCTATGGGGTGGAAAGAAAGATGTGCCCTGTGGGCTGGAAATGCTGTGGTGCCCGGTGGGCTAGAAAGAAGTGTGTGCCCATCAGGCTGGAGGAAATGGTGTGCCCTGTGGGCTGGAAAGAAAGGCGCACCCTGTGGGCTGGATATAACTGCCTAGTATAAGTGCCCAAGTAGTTACAGAGCCGCTGGTGTAAGTCTGCAAAAGCATTGTAAATGAATTTCAGGGGAGGTAAGAGGTCACTCACCCTGGGATGCTGAGAAGCTTGTCCGAAATGATCTGGAGATAAGAGCTGAATTGCTTGTATGTCACCCATATCTTTACCAGTTTGTCCGAGACATCCCTTTTTCGGGATCCATGTCATCCGGACGGTGAGTGCCTGTCAGTGAATGTCTAGACCATGACTGTTATCAGAGTACGTGATTTTTCGCTTTGATTTTCCGCAAGACCAGAATTATGAGAATAGGGCAGTAATAGTGGCCACGGTCAACCGGTGGAACACGAACTCATAAGTCAAGTTTCAATCTAGAGCAGGAGCATAAAGAGATTGGTTGGATTCGGCGTCGGCGCAAGGAATACGTACAGCGCACTGGCATATGGTCAGCGCAGGTCTAAGTACCGCAACCGAGTCTCCAGGGTAGCCGTGTACTCTCAAAGTCCCGCACTTAATTTGCGATCGGTCCCGTGGAGTGGAGCGAAGACAAGTTACGCCACGAAATTGCCACGAAATCCGAGTCATCAAGATTCAACATTTTCAAATCGAGGCGCTGGAAGAGTTGAATAATAAGTGAAGAATAAGTCCCATGAAGTCCTCGCGAGTAACTGGGTTGCCTAGACATCGAACGAAGAAAGTTCGAAGTGAGACCAAAGTGAGACTGTGAGCCAACTGTGAGCGAGGAAAAGCTGAAAATCTCGATCCGGCATCAGCTGACAGCCATGTCCGAATCGCGTTCCCACGATGTCATCATTCAAGCGCGCCTTTCTCCGCCTTTTTTACCGTCATGAGCGCTGTTAAGTACCGGGTCCGTTATCCGACAGCGCGTTCAAAAGTTACGCAGCATCTCATTTTGGCCGGACCCGTCTCGACCCGGCCGTTCCAGGCCTTGTGGCAACCTTGTGGGATCCCGACAGGACAGTTCCGATGGGCCTCGACCTCTTATAAAGCATGCCATAACTTCCCTCGAAACGCCGAACGACCTACTCGGTCCAGTTCATGCGATCGTCGACTCTCTTGAACCTTCTTCAATTACCCCTGAACATGTCGATTCCTCACACGATTGTCGTTGGCGGGGGTCTTGCGGGGCTGAGCGCCGCTCACACGCTGCTTGAGCGGGGGAAACAGGTTCTCCTGCTTGACAAGAAGCCTTCGTATGTGGAGCAGCGCTGGTCATGAATGCGTACTAATTCAAGTTAGGTTGGGCGGCAACTCCGTGAAGGCCAGCTCCGGGATCAATGGCGCGCACACCGCAGCGCAGCAGGCACTGGGTATCCAGGACAGCATTGAAGGCTTGTGAGTCCTCGTATTCTGATGGCGAATATAATTCTAACAATTCTATGCAGTTACTCTGACACTGCGGTATCCGCAGGGCCCGACCTCGCGCGCCCCGCGCTCATTACAGCACTGACGTCCAACTCTGCGGCCGCTATTGCGTGGCTCACGGGTGACTTCGGCGTCGACCTCTCTGTGGTGTCGCGCCTTGGCGGACACTCCGCTGCGCGCACGCACCGTGACAAGTCGGGTGCGCCCGGGTGGGCAATTACCTCTACACTAATGAAGAAGCTTACGGCTGCCGCCGCGGCGGGTGCGGGAGTGGAGATCGTCAAGAGTGCGCGTGTGGTGAAACTCTTGGAGGAAGACGGCACCGTTGTCGGCGTCGAGTACGAGTCAGGTGGTGAGAACACCACTGCACGCGGGACCGTTATCCTTGCAACGGGGTGTGTCCATTCTGCCTTACATAAGAAATTCATATTGAACTATCCACCAGAGGCTATGCGGCAGACTTCTCTCCGACGGGCCTCCTCGCCCAGCACCGCCCGGACCTACTCGCCCTGTCCACAACGAACGGCGATCACGCCACAGGTGATGGCGCGCGGCTCGCGTCTGCGCTCGCACACCCTGCAGGGCTGTGCGATCTCGACCAGGTGCAGGTGCATCCCACAGGCTTCGTCCACCCCTCCGATCCCGGAGCGAAGACCAAATTCCTTGCCGCAGAGGCGCTGCGCGGCGTCGGTGGCCTGCTTCTCGACGCGTCTGGCACGCGTTTTGTAAATGAGGTGGACCGACGCGACGCGGCGACTGCGGCGATGCAGGCCGTGGAGACGGCGGGGCGTGGACCTGTGCGGCTTGTCCTGAACGCAGCGGCGGCGACGGAGGTGCGCTCACACTGTGCGTTCGTTGCTCAGTTCTGTCGCCGCTTTGGTTGACTGGATCTTCGCAGGTGACTTTTACGTATCCAAAGGATTAATGAAGAAATACGCGGACGCGGCAGAATTTGCGGCCGATGCGGGGATCCCGCTTGAGAATATTCAGGCGACGTTTACGAGCCACAGTGCGTATGCGACCGGCGCGGAGAAAGACCCGTTCGGAAAAGGTATGCTTCCATTTTCTTTGAATGCGGCAGGACTCACCGAAACTCGCAGGCATATTCCAAAACGCAACGTACACGTCCACCGAGCAACTCCACGTCGCGATCATCACGCCCGTCGTGCATTACGTTCGTCTCTCCACTGCTGTGCTGTATTTTATCCTGGAATACTAATATACCGCCAGACGATGGGTGGTCTCTCCGTAGATGCGCACGCGCGCGTCCTCAGCGCCGGTGGGCAGCCGATCCCGGGGCTCTTTGCTGCGGGGGAGGTCATCGGAGGTGTGCACGGGCGCAACCGTCTCGGGGGGTCGTCGCTGCTTGAGGCTGTTGTGTTTGGGCGCATTGCTGGGGAGGGCGCGGCGGCCGTGTAGGACGTCGTTCACGAGTCAAATAATTTCTGTTGTATTTTTATTCACAGTCCTAAGCTTTTGGGATTCGAGGATTGATGAGGTAACGGGTGTTGCAAGAAGACGTGAATGAGGTCATAAAAAACTAGTCCATATGCACTGGAATCGAACCGGTCTCACCTTTCTAGAGGTGTTCCTTGAAAGTTTCTTGAAATTCAGGTGGGCCAAGCTCCAAGCACTATCTGGATTGGCCGACTCAAAAAACATCAAAATTGAGGAGCAAGTCGCTATCTTCCTGTACGCCTGTGTCACAGGCCTGTCTATTCGCCACGTCGGAGAACAATTCCAGAGGTCCAACGAAACCATTTCAAAGTAAGTACTTTTTACACCATTTGCATCCAAGTGATACTAAACATGATTTAGGTACTTTCGACGTGTTCTAATCGCCATATCGTCCCCTCCATTTTATACACAATATGTCCGTCTGCCATCCGCCAACGACCCTGTATCCGATTCCATCCGCAACAACCCGAAGTTCTTCCCGTTCTTTCGCGACGCAATGGGCTCAATGGACGGTACACATATTAATTCAGCTCCATCGGTAGGTGATCGACATGCATCGCGCAATCGTAAAGGCGGCGTAAGCATGAACTGCTTGGCATGTTGCTCCCAAGATATGGAGTTCCTGTATATGCTCAGTGGTTGGGAGGGTTCAATGACAGAACGATTTGACGCAGAGGGTAAATACTACCTTGCGGATGCCGGTTTCGGTAGCTCCGATGCTACATTGGTTCCATACAGATTGGTACGATACCATCTGGCAGAACGGGGATGAGCAGCCGTCAGGTATGTGTTTACCTTGTCGCAGATCACATCCCCATTTATTATTTGTGTGCACAGGCCTGCAGAACTATTTAACTTGCGACATGCACAAGCCCGGAATGCCCTGGAGCACATTTTTGGTGTTGTCAAAGGAAGATGGGCCATTCTTACTCGACCACCTGAATACGACATGGACATTAGGGACGCTCAGAGTAAAATCTGGGAGGCGGTTCTGAGGCGTTTCACGAGGCGGTTCTGGAGGCGGTTCTCATAATTGATTTCATCAAAATCGTGGGAGAACCGTCGAGAACCGCCTCCCAGTTTTGACTGACCCGTTTTCGACAGGCGGTTCTTGCAGCCGTTTCTCGCTCTGCTAATTATTTGTCCCTAATCTTAGTTATGTTACAAGATAAATACATTTTATTTCACCTCTTGTGACTGCAAGTTCTGGGTCCCTTTTTTTCTTGACATGTCTCCTGCTGCACGGCACATCGAGCGCACCCCAGAACTGTGTCCCAGGCCCGGTGCACCAATCACATCCTGGACTTGAATCTGTCCTGATACGCACCAATAGCAGCAATTGTACTTAATCAATAATTGGATTCCTTTACAACATTAAGCCTGAGAGCGAGAACCAGAGCCGGAACCGGAATCGCATGCAGAACCGCCTCCAGAGGCGGTTCTGCAAATCGAGGCGTTTCCGGTTTTTCCCACGATTTATTAATTCGAGAACCGACTCCAGAACCACCCTCAGAACCGCCTCTGGGCTTTATTCTGACCGTCCCTATTCAGGCTCGTGTTCCCTCTGCATTGGCCGCCTTACATAATTTCATTCTGAAGCACGATTCGGTGGAGCGGCAAGATATTCTTGATATGGATGTTGAGGATCCAAACCCGGGGTTTAGAAGTGCTGAAGATTTCGGAGATACTGCCTCTGGTGCGACCCCTAACCCTGAGAATCTACGGTCAGAGGCACTGCGTGATCGTTTTGCCAAGGCGATGTGGGAAAGCTATTGGGTGTTGCTGCACGAGAGAGGGGAGCAAATTGATTGAAGCACGAGTATGGTTAATGTAAACTAGAACGAGTCGAAACTAGAATACATGGGATGGAATACCATAATACCCACTTCAGCCAACACATCTATCACCCACGGAATGCGTATGTCATTGGAAAGGAGGGCAATATACACATCAGCCTGGCTAACATTGCGCAAGATCTTGATCAGAGCAAGACATTCAAGCGGTTGAAGCCAATCCTCGGTCTGAGCAAGGTGAATGGCTTGCGTCCGATGCTGAGGACTCAGCTGAAAGCCAGGGGCTGGGGCCGGAGGGAGTGCGCCATTGGACATTGAGGCCGCTGCTTGGGTAACGTCCGGAGCAACTGTCGGAGCGGCGAGCATGTTGGCCAAACCACCGAAGATGTGATTGAAATCTTCAGCTGATCCAGCAAGGTCCAAAAGGGCGGCAGCACTGTTCAACATGCGAGGCTTTTTTGCGGTAGGAGGGGGCTGGCTGGGCAGCTATGCGTTTAGGAGCTGGTGTAGAACGGATTGGAGAAGAAGACTGCACTCTGTTAGATGTCTTTTCCACACGGAAAACCAAGAAATCCGGACGTACATCTTCGTTTTCTTCCTCCTCGTCATCGCCAGGAGAGCCACCAGTACCCCCAGTACCGTCCTTGTCCACCTCGTCGAGATCTATATCATCCTTGTCCCCCCCGCCGAACTCCCGCTCCATCCCGTCAGCATCCCAGGCTGGACTCGAAGATCTTGGTGCAGCGCCCTCAGCATTGGCACCTGCCTGAGACGCAATGCCGGCCCGGAAAACATGGCTCCCCTTTGCTTTGGAGGGCATCAGGGGTACCATGAGATCATAGTATTGCCAGCCTGCATTTTTGAAACGAGTGGCGCCGGGAAAAGCTTTGACGTACTCCTGCCAACTGCCTAGCATGGCGTCGTCGACAGTGACACCCATTTCGTCATCCCAATGATAGCCCGAGGTGTTCTTGATCTTGTCAACCATCAGCCAGTCCTTCCTGAGCTAAAGACCCCACAGATGAGAACGTGGATATGATAAAAGATGGTTTTTCACAGACGTACTATGGCATATTTCTGCCCACAGGATTTACCGGTTTTAGGGCCGCCTTTTTTGCGGATCTCATTCACATGCTTCGCAGCTGCACGATGGGTAACTGGTTTGAAATTGCCTCCATCCCCACCCTCCGCACGGTGCTTGACAAGGTAAGCGAGGAATCTCTTGTTGTCAGCGGGAAGCCATGCTGCGTTGACGGAGGTCGGAAGAGATGGCTCTGTCAGGGCCTGAGAGTCCGGCTGATTCGACCGCGCCGGTGCCATGGACGAGCGTGCAGTGGTACGGCAAGTGCTTGATTTAAAAAAGCCGCGAGGAGTCACGAGGAGTCACAGAGATCACGTTTTTATGGATATACTATAAAAGGAAAACTACCACTGGATATATCCAAGCAGCCGAACAGTCTCTTACACTGGGGGCAAAAGCCAACTCATGTGGACTCCAGATGAGTTTCACTCATGTGGTCCAGAGGTAATGATCTACCAAACAAAAGATGTGTGACATTTTGACAATGGTTCTTTACCAGACAACGGAGGGACAAAGGATAGACAAAGGACGCACAAAGGGCAGGTCTGGATTCCCAGCACCCAGGAATCCGGACCTGCCCTTTGTGCGTCCTTTGTCTATCCTTTGTCCCTCCTTTGTCTGGTAAAGAACCATTGTCAAAATGTCACACATCTTTTGTTTGGGGGATCATTACCTTCGGACCACATGAGTGAAACTCATCTGGATTCCACATGAGTTGGCTTTTGCCCCCAGTGTTACGTTGCAATCAACTTATCTGAACCTACACATCTGTGTGAACCCTTAGTCGAGCAGCTAGCTCCCCTTCAATCATCTACTTTTGCTGCAATGCTGCTAAGCTTGCACCTTGACTGGATCTCATCTTCTTCTACTGTAACTTTGCTAAACTTTACAGTATAATTGGATACCCTCTGCTTCTGCTGTAGTGTTGTTAAACTTGCAGTATAATTGCTGTACTATTTCGACCAAGTCTTCACATCATGTCACGCGTCACCGCAAGTCTTCATTTGGGAGGTCTTCATTTCTGACAAATACAATCAATAATTACCATAAATGGAAGTCTGGCATGTGCCGGACCGAATTTTTGACGGTTTTTAGGCCTCGAAAAGTCTTTGTTACGCGTTACTACAGCCAAAAGTCTTCAGTTCAGTAGCCCGTGTTACGTGTTACGTGAAGACTTGGTCGAAATAGTACAGTAGAGTCCATCTATAATTTGCTCTCAGGTTGCTAGACTTGGAGTACAATTTAGATTTACGGTCTTGAACTTGGTGAAGCTATCATTCAAGTTCCTAACGTCTTGGTGAAATCTCGGTTTACTGATTATATAAGGGTTCTTGAACTCAAATATATTCATTCTTGGGGTATTATATTGGTGCAATACCAAACGCTCACTCATACACATGTTACGTTTACTACTAGTAACCCGCGTAGACACCGTTTCTCTCACAGCTACTTATATACAACATACATGAGTCATAAGTACCTAAGGAGATAGGTAGAAGTACACGAATATGAGTCCGTAAGAATCATTCAGAGTCAGTTCAAGAAGACGAGTCACTCAGAGTCAGAATAAGCAATGCCGGTGTGCCGGTGCTTCGGTTGATATTCCAACATGAATCCCATCTACGAACAAATCAGGTGTGCCCACACTACTGTACTATTACGACCAAAGATTCAGGTGACGGGTGACGGAGGGTCCTGAACTGAACAATTTTGGCCTAGGTGACGGTGACATTGCGATTTTGCGGCCCAAATAGGCCTAAAAACATCCAAAAAATCTAGTCTGACAGCTGCTGGACGTCCCTATATGGTAATTTCCCCTGATTGCCGAGAAATGAACACCAAGTGAACAATTGAGGTGACGGGTGACATACCGTGAACCTTTGGTCGTAATAGTACAGTACCGGTGCTTTCTGGCAGTAGTACTAGACATTTGGGTGCTGCAAGTCCTCTTCCATATAATTCATTCAATTAGTCTGTGGACAATAATATCAGGCTTCGGTTGAAGGTCACGAAGAGAAAGGAGAAGACGGCAAAAATTCATCAAAGATGAACAGTGAATGCACTGGCAGGGAGTCGAACCCCTTCACCCTGTAATCCTTCGAGAGACGAAGCAATAAATCGGGTGTGTATCCGACACTATCGCTGCTTTCTCGCTCTGTTTCGAACCTGGTTAGGTCCTTTTAATCTTTGAATCCATGACAATTAGAAGAAGAAAGAAGAATGGTGCAAACGCGGCGGGGAGTCGAACCCCTTCACCCTGTAATCTCGTTGTTGATCAAGATGCCATGAGTTAACACTGTTCTTAACCTGGTTAGGTGTGTCCGCCCTGTCGATTTGGCAGCTGGTTGTTTGCTGGCTCAGTTCTCCGGTTGTTTGGGACAAATTCCATGGATTGTGTTCGGATTCATTCGGGAAAAGTCAAAGAGAATAGAAGCCGACACAGGCCTAAGGGGAAGAAAAATAGCTGGTGCCAGAGACTCATGCACCCACGGGGAGTTGAACCCCTTCACCCTATAATCATTGAACAACCACGAAGAATGAATCGGGTGTGTGCCGACACTACCGGTGCTTTCTTGCACTGTTCTGAACCTAATTAGGTGTGTAGATTTTCCCCTTGTCAATTGAGAGGGTGATTATTTTGTCGGATGAACAACTGGGTACTATATGGTTGGTTGCCTCTGCATTGGATTTCAACATGTCAGTGGCCCAGATATCTGATAACATCCAAGGTGTAAAAAGAAATCCAAAGCATGCCGAAAAAACGGAGCCAAGTGACACACCCTCAAAGCACCGGCGGGGAGTCGATCCCTTCACTCTAATACTGTGGGCGGAAAAATATGTTCGATATCGGTTCGATACTACACAGATACATAAATAACAATATCGGAAGGAAATATCCGCCTAGTTAACATGATTAACCATTCACATGCCGACTCCCGACGCACCGGGCGTCAGCGAGTTGCGCGAGATGTGCCTGGATACGAAGACAAGAGCGGATGAGTTCGTTGTCTCGCCTTCGTCCGAGTCAAAGTGCGGACGAGGGGAGTGATGAGCCGAAAAAGCGGAACAATAAGAGAGGTGCAAATGCTCTGCACTACAATGATAATTTGGCTTTGAGATTTTTCAAAAGCAGTGCCTCAAGCTTCCGGGAAAACGAAGCCAAACCATGAGCGTGCATGCGGAAGAACCCAAATATGAAGCAGGAGTCCCAACGGCGAAATAAAATCTGTCCAAATTCAAAGGAAATTGAAACTAATGAAGAACAGTCGAGCCAAGTGGTCGCAAGAACGTACGAAGGCCAGAAAAGAGAAAACTAAGAACAAAAGTGAGGGAGGAAGCGGATAGACGCACCGCTCAGTTCCACACGTACAGCCACGGCCCTACGACAAGATCAGCCATGGAAACAACCAAGCGGGGATGCACATACAGTGTGAGTGGGGTTCGAATTAGAAAGTGCAGGCGATCGCCGGGATCAATTAATTATTAAATAGTATGAGTGAGAATTAAATGAGAACAAAAATAAGGCGGGTGATGAGAGGGGACTTGACTGCATAGAAGCGGTCCAAATCAGAATCCCTGCATATCGAAGCTTATATTCCCCAGCGTCATATCCAAGTCCCCGAAATGCAAGTCGAACTCCCCCTCGGCGCTCATGCTCAGGTTTTGCCCACTGAATTCGCCACCCTTCTCCCCGGCCAGAAACGCGTTAGTATTCGCGGCCACCGCGCACCGAAGCCCCAGCTCATCCCACTCGATTTCGGGAATGCGCCCGATGTCGAAGTCGCCCTCCAGCCCTGGATCCGCGGTGGCTGATTCCCACGGGGACGCGGCCGACCAACCGGATGCACATGAGGCGTTGTCCGCCGGCTGCATGCTCGCTCCTTCGAGTCCGAGCCCCATCACGCCGGTCGCATCGAGAGTGTCGGCTGGAGAGGGAACGGAGGAAGGCCCGACGGTGGAGAATACATAGGGATGGAACGACGTCGCGGCGGGCGCGTATGGTGAGGATGGCCCGGAGGCAGTGGCACTCGAGGCGGGGGAGAAAATTGTGCTAGCGGAGGCCGGAAAGATCTTCGCCTACAGGAAATCGGATGACTAGACAGCCGCGTAAATTCCACAAGAAATAAGTAGAGGTATGCAAGAGGATAACGCACCTCGAATGCACCATAAAAGATGGGAAGATAGTCGAACCCACCATTCCCGTTGCCCACACCCAGCCGCGAGATAATTGGCATGAGACTTGAGGAATCTTCTGCCGCGCTCCCGTCCGAGGCGAAGGAGCTGCCGTAAACATTGGGGATTTGGATTGCCTGGTACGGGGGGTGTGCAGGCGCGCTCGCGCTGCGGCCACCCTGCACACGCGGAACCACAACCTCGAGACTCTGTGGATGTGGCGCGGAGGTCTTGTTTGTGGGGCACGAAGACGGCGATGACGCGTTGGTGCGATTCCTCGTCCTCGAGCGCTGTGGGCGATAGACATACTTCGGATGAAGTGTCGCGTGCTCGCGCTTTCTCTCCTCCGCCAGCGCCTCCCAGTGGGCGCGCTCCTCCGGGGAGAGCGCCTTCCACTTCTGTGAGATCGTCTTGCTGAGATCCGCCTGACGCTGCTTTTTCGGTGGCACACCCGGTGCTAAAGAAGGCTCAGCGGCGGCGGATGAGGGGGTGGATGCGACGGACGAGGGTGCGGATACGGATAGACAGTGCGCCTGGTCCCGGGAGCACTTACGCCGGAAGAGGATGAACACATTCTCCGGGCGCTTCACGTAGTCGTTGTCGCCCTTTTTCGGTCGCCGCGTTTCTGGGGGATGAGGGAACTCCTGGCATATAGCAGCAGGAGCGGGCGGCGAGAACACTGGCGCCGACGCTGGCCCGAGCGTGTGCGTAGATGTCGACAATGGGGGGGTTTCATCGTTTCGGGAAGATCCAGGCCTTGATGCGACCGAGGATGCTGACAAAACCGGCGTGCACACTTCAAACTCGAACGGTGAGTTGGATGGAGAGAAGTAAGGACTGTCGGCGAGATTATGGGCGGTGGGGAAGGTGAATGCGCGAGGAGTCGGTGCAATGATCATCAGGGAGGGCGCCGGTGCGCCGGTGCTCACTTTGAGGACTATAATACGCCGGAGTTAATGCACGAAACTGCGCGAAATAAAGCGAACTATACAGACATCGGGCGGCGGGATGCGTACCCTGGGTGCGCAGAGCGGACATGATCGACGCCTGGATATAGTAGTAGGCAGGAGAAGAGAGGCGAAGAAGAGAGTTCTTCGTCCGCTGCCCAACTTATCCCCTCTATCGCAGTTGGGCAAAGGAAAGACCCAGAGACACGCGCACAGGGGCCACGCACCTCTTATACTTGCTGGAGTTGCCTAAACGGGAGGACAATGAGCTCGATTTTGCACCCGGGGATGATGTTGCCACCAAAATTCTCATGTCCTGTGTCCGTAACAGACTCACCTCCCCGCTTCCGAAGTATCCTCCCACCGCAATAATGTGAAATGTGTTTCAGTCAGTTCTCTGTGCGATTTATCGGCATCAATACTCTCATCACCTTGAGGCTACCCGATTTGAGCAGGCGCACACGGTATGATTCATCTTCGGAACCACGATCGGAATGTGACTCAGACATGGGGAGAAAAGGAGTCACCATCGTAGTAGGTATCTGCATCGCAGACTTTCTCAGCACCCGCACCATGTCCGGATAACCTCTGCGCTGTCGCCAGGAATCTGACTCGCTCACCATCGACCAGAGGATATTTAGAACGGTCGAGGCAATTTCCGCCGGTGGTGATCTGATAAGACAGTTAGCAATCCGAAGCGAATGTCTCAGATAACACAATGTTAGCGTGTTGCCTTGTGAGCAAGTTGTGAGAATGGTTCAGCTCTTGGGACTAACCTCGTTACAGAGAATGGGATGAGAGTATACTGAAGGCACCTTGGAAAGGATTTGAACGGAAAACGCACCAGCAGAGACGACGGTGGAATAAGCGTGGTCACGGATCATCTCGGAACACAGCCACATCCATTTGGAGAACGACGCGCTGTCAGACGTGGAAGATGCCGAAACACCGGGTATGGCTCCGGGACCTCTTAAGTCACTTTTTGGAAAAAGCACCAAAATCAGGGCCTGATTGGCAACCTTGAATTTCTCCGCCTGAATTTCAATTGAATTTTTCTAGCACATACGATTTTGGCCCCCAAACTATCCTAGAATGAAAACTGGATGCATTTCTCTGACTTTCGAGGCCATGGATTTCCGGGTCCAAGGTACACTAGATGGATGGTTCGAGTCACCTTTCCGTAGATTTGATTTGATTTGATTCAATCTGTCTGTGGACATGATATTAACGTCCAACGAAGGCATGAAGGCACTGGGTTAAAAGTTGAATGCAGCTGTGACAACACAGGTCAAATGATCTTGAATGTAACCGCCAAGCTCTAGGTCAGTAGCAGACACCTGTGGTTCTCTATAGGGGTGGCTAGATTGCGCCACTCGAGGTCAGGCCATGATGCTCTTGGAGGGTCCAGGAGGTGAAAGGTGGCCATTTTCGTGTATTGTGTGGCAAGGGTGATGGGCCAGAACCAAGGTATGAGATCAAGCACCCAAACTTCTGAATTAGTGAGGAATTGGTGGAGAACAAGTGGGAGGATTGCACAAAGGGCTGTTCAGAGATAAGAAATCAGGTTCACATGCCGCCATCTCAATTAAGAACTTTGCACAACTGTTGATGACCATCTTGCTTCACCTCCAAATTGAATATACATTGTCCTCATAGGTGGGTCTCTATCACACGGGCTCATATTATGCAAGTGGCCAGGTAGGCAGTTGCAGATAATATTCGTCTTTTCTTCTATCATACTCATGGTAAGAAGCATTGTAGTTGCTACCTCAAAATGTTCCAACCCTACCCAATCATGTAAAATAGGTAAAAAAAAATTCTCTGGGTCTTGTCAACCTCCTGCGGTTTGACAATCCACTCGTCTGGCCCTGCCTGAGTCCTGCTTTACACTGCAACAGCAGGCTACCAGCATGATTCAATCCCTGCTGCTGTCAAAACTACAGTATATCACCGCTCAATGACACACTTATTTTCTCGAGCTGTGCTGAACCCCTTGGTCTGGAACCTTGTTTCCCTGGTGAATTAGATCTGTAGAACAAGTAATGGATGTAATTTGGTTTGATACATCTTTTAGATCTTGAGATGTGAGGGGAACAAAGATGGCGACTTTTCGCCCCACTCACGTGATTCCAAGAAAGGCAATTCATGTGTCATGTTTGCTTTTCACCCAATGTAGTATATGATCCGTGAACCAGCTCACCCTGCAGGCAAACTGCCATTATTCCCCAGAACAAGCTGGGTATGGCGGTCTAAGTGCACTTTTAATAACACGACACATTTATTGTGAAATTTCAACTTTCCAACACTTTTTTTCGGAAATTTCCCCGTTTCCGACACTTTTATAGGAATTTGTACTCATAAAAGTAAGTGTCAGAAAACATCAGTTTCCGCAACACTTTTATTGACAGGTTACGAGTACTTATGTAATAAGTTCTCGTTCTTTTCTAAAAGTTTACATGAGGTTTTTGCATGCTGCTCGAATCATCAGTCCTACTTTTCCAGTAGAAGGAAAATAGTGGCTGTGTTGAAGTCCTTTTCAGAGATTCCATTAGTTTTTTTGTGACTATATAGTGGCTGTGCTCCCGGCTAATGCCGAGCATACTTCTAAGGTCCTGAGATCGAACCTGGTGGGTACATTCCTTTTCTATTCATCTTTTTTTCTATCATTCTCATATGCTGTTCACTTTGTAAAAAAAATAAACACATATCTCTTCTGTAGCTGGGACCATATATTGAGGCACCGGACACCAATATATCGACAACATTGAAGTTGGGAATCTCGGGTACATCACATAAACTTTGACCAACCATATATCATGAGTTTGAGGTCAACAATATCTAAATCTTGAGTCAGCACATCTAAGGTTCGGGGACTTCTTGGCAACATTGATGGAGTCAGCAAGGCGCTGACGGTGGCATCGTGATCATCATCGTTCAAGTTGGAGTTGGGATCATCTGTGCCGATTGCTTGGTTCAGCTTGGCAAGGGCCTTTCGGCCGTTCCCGGTTCAACCCACTTTGGCACATCATGTTCAGAGCATTTCTACACTTGTGTCAGGAGGGGATAAGCTCATCCTCCAATTCTATAGGTAAAACCCGTGAAAATCTCCAACTGCACGATGGGCCAATTTGTTCACAGGTGTTGAAGGGGTTAGTGAGACTAGAGTCCAAAAGATGGGCAAAAGATGGGCGTGTCGTGCCAGTACTTGGCTGCCATCACTTGGGGACTTTTTGAGTCCTTTTTGCTCTTAAATTGGCAAAAAAAATCTTACCAATACATGTGTTGGTAGGTGTCGAGAATTCAAATACAAGTCCTGTGGCAGATTTGGTGCAAGGAGACCCATGGCAACAGCAAGAGCCAGAAAGTGAGTTGGTGCCACTTAATGATTGAACAAGTGTCACACATAGGGAGTAAAGCTGAGGGTCTGGGCTGCAAAATTGGGTTGAACATTCAGGACTTGACTGGGTGTGCTGTGATGCAGAATTGAACCACATTGATCCTTGGTTGAACCGTGGACAAAAAATTCACCCAAAAGGATATTTATGAATATGTACCACCGGTCCGATTGAATTCGGAGATTAGGCTGTCATGATGCTTTCACTCAGAATGAGCTTGAGCCTGGTGCATCCCTCTGCTGATGTACTACATTCACTCAGTCCTAGAAATGATATATGCCACTCAAAGTTTATATGACATGTCCCGAGATTTGTGTTATATTGGTGTCCTGTACCTCAATATATGGCTCCAACCAGAGAAGATATATGGTTTTCTCTTTTTACAAAGTGAACAGCATATGCTTATGGCAAGAAGCATTGTAGTTGTCAAAATATTCCAACCCTTGTACAATAATGAACACCAATGCTGCGAGGGGTCTCATGGAAAAAAATCCTCTGCATCTTGTTAACCTCCTGTGGTTTGACAAAACTACACCATTTGTTGGTTAGCAAGTACTGTGTACTGTACTTACATCTCAATGTTCTTGTGCCAGTCATGTTTGGAGTTGCATTACATCTTCGAGTCGTTAAGGTGCATAACACGGAAGTAGGATAATCATTTGCACATTAAACTCTGTGACTTTGGCGAGATGTGAGTGGATATGCATGTATGGAAGACAACAAATAAACTGACCTATTTTGCTAATAACCTTGGATTAGATTTTGATGGACATCAAGCGAAAGGGAAATTTACTCCTGATCTTCTTTGATCTGGAGGTCATAGCTCTGGACAAAAATGGGTTCTGGCGAGACATGAATGCACAGGAAATACAACTTGTAGGTGACCAGAGTAGCATGTAACTCGGAAGTTGAGATGTGGACAAGATTGCGGCCTGTCCCTGATACCTTACTATAAAACAGAAATAAGTACGAGTTTTGGCTATGCCACGGCCCACACCCCAAGTTCAGACTTGCGACACTTTTATTACAGTCAAAACTTCCAACACTTTTATTGGGGTCAATTTTTTTTATCCTCGGATATAGGTCCTAAATACTATGTGAGATAGTTCTGACTTGATAAAGTTATGTATAGTCCATGGAAGCGCCTTGTAAAGAGCAATCAGTACCAGACTCGGTTAGCCGATCAAGCACCGGATCAATGACAGCCTTCCCACACTCTTTAGCTCAATTGGTTCGAATTTTTTGGGACCTCAATAAAAGTGTCACAAGTCTTGACTGTTCAATAAAAGTGTCGCCAGTCTGAACCGGTCAATAAGAGTGTCGCGGAAACTGTCCTCTTCCGACACTTACTTTTACGAGCACAAATTCCTATAAAAGTGTCGGAAACGGTAAAATTTTCGAAAAAAAGTGTCGGAAAGTTAAAATTTCACAATAAAAGTGTCGGATTATTAAAAGTGCACTTAGACCGCCATAGCTGGGGCATGGTGGCAAGCAGGATTTTCAAGTAATCAAGATATGACCGCTTTTTTTTCAGAAGTTTGAACAGGGGTAGGTAGGTATGTGCATGACATATATATAATTCTCGCAGGCAGGTGGCAAACAGTTGGAGGGAGAGGTTCGGGGACGCGTGCACCACTGATGATCAAGAGACCCACTGGCATGCCAAGGTCGTAGGGGCATGTCCCAACATGTCCAATAATAAGAGAATCTTATACTCATGGAGCTGTGTCCATTGAAATCGAAGGCTGGAGCACATTTATCGCAGCGAGGGTGGCATGGCACGGCGTTGGTGACCGCAGCGGCAGCGAGTGGCATGTGAACGGCAGCATCGTGTACGCAGCCTGGGAGGAGGGGATAAAGGGGATCTCGGTGTGGTATGGGGTGGGACGATGCTGAACTGCGACGGGATGGTGGAAGAAGAGAGAGGTTTGTTTGTGCCCAAACAAACGACGAGCTTGGCTCAGCTCAAGGACCCAAAACAGATGAGGGGCAAACATGGCACGCGAGTTGCCTGTTTTGGCAGCACGTGAATGGGGTGAAAAGTCAAAAGCTGGGGAATAAAGTGATTGTTTGGCCATTGTTTGGCACTGATTTCAGGTCCACTAGCCAATCACAACATTTTTTTTCCATGTGACTAATGTCTAGTCTCTCTTGAGAGATGCTTTATCAAATCTTGCTTGTTCCTCACATGATAAAGTCTGTTGGTTACCACATTGATTACCTGGTCTTCATCCCTATTATGTAAGATCCCTTTTCTCGTGTGCACGTGGCCTGCCTATTGACACGACTTGGACACATTGTTCAAGCCAGGCAAGGAATTCACCACATTTTAAGGAGCAAAACCTTTTCAAACCCTCATCCTGACCCAGACTCCTTTTTTGAATATTCTGCTGGAATTTCAGTGTTTCTTGCCCAAGGATATTCATTTTCGGTGGCCAGACGTGATGGTCTCACCTATGATATATAATGCAGTTCTCCTACATGTCTAGGACACTTCTACACCACCGTTCGAACTGGATGTTTCTCAGACATTTCAAGCCAGATATTTGTCAAATGTTGCTCAAATATCCTTAGAACAAAACTACATCTGTTTCTCAAGGCTTTTCTGAGAACAATGTTTCAGAGATGTTGGGGTCAATATCTTGCGAAGGTTCCACAAGATATATTTTTCATCTGGTCACCAATATTGGATACTGAAACAGCACAATGCTGCGTATTGAATGAAAAAAATATCCAATTAAGTGGTACGTGCATAAAAACAGGGCAACAACAGTAAGTTCATGCATAATAAGGAATACGAGGGAAGCAGGACAATCTGGACGTGCAGAGAATGATGCGTGGCATGGGGAATTGGGCGAAGGAACTCCAGGATCATGAACAGATAGATACCTGTTGCTGGGTCTCAGTATCGAGGAAGGGGCAATAGCGAATGTTGGTGTCACAAGATTCAAAAGATGTTGAGTGCTTTGAAAACACTTTGAGGACGGCCTTGCATCATGTATGAGTTTTGCGCTGAGGTCTTTGGCTTGCAGCTTGAGACCGGCTTGACAAAATGGTTTGGTGGAAATGGAGGGATTCAGATCTTGAACAATTATAGGGTGCTTCATAACTGAGTTGGGTCTTGATCTGCACTGCAACTTGAGATTGCGGCCGAGTCACGACTGGCAGTGGCAGTGGTGGTTTGAGCTGTTTGGAATTGGAGTATCTTGATGGATCTTGAGAGCTTGGGACAGATGGAGGATGCTTGATGACTGAGTTGAGTCTTTATCCTCACCGGGTGCAGAGGGCCATCATTCGAGATCGTGACTGAGTTGCCACTTTGGTTTCACATCGTTTTACCACCTTTGGGCAGTATGTTAGCTGCCAGAGCAGATAACAGTTGTCATTGGAATAGATGCAGTAGAGGAGATTGCGGCTAAGTTGAAGCTGGTTAGGGTGGTGTGGCAGGGGAAGATGGCCGACATGTGGAAACCACATTTTATTTAGATTTCCTTTGCACTCTTCCCATTCACCCCTATTTTACTTACATCATATGTTTGTTCGTAAATAGGGACCAACAATCAATTTTCTCGCACGTTGTCTCATCTTCGCGGCCAGTGTAGGGCAAGTGCCCAGAAGTTCAGTGGAGGACTTCGACCATCCGACTCAGGAAAGCCACCAGTGGGCTCCATAGCCATCAACAACCTCGTTTTCGCCCCCAGACAACCGCACTCTTTTTAAGCTCCCACGCCACTCTACCTGTACTCTCTCTCGCCGCCATTTTCATACTCTACGTCCCGAGGCCATCCCAGCATTTTTGTTTTCAAAATCTAGTCTACAAACTTCGGACTACCGACCCATCCAAAGAACCTACACACCGGGACAATCCCTCTTCTTCAGCGGACACGATGAGGTGAGGGAAAGACGAAAAATGTGAAGCAAAATTGGTGATGCAATACCAAACAATGTGCACGGACCTTCACTGGACCGGCCCGGGATGCCATCTCTTGCCGTGCAATGCTAACCTAGTAAACTTATATCATGTGTCCAAATAGAGGTACTACATGCCATTTGCCTGGCTTGGTTGTTGAAGGGCCCACCCGTTCCGGCTTGTGGAGAAGACTAAAGTTTGTACATGACTCGCGGCTCAGGGTCGGAGTCTCGGATTGCAGCATCGCACTGACCACTCTTAGCCATGTGTGAATGGCTCGGAAATGTACGAATGCAAGAGAAAGGTATGCACATATTAACTTCCACTTGTAATGTGTAACAAGTTCCAAAATATCTTGGGAGTCTTTGCCAGATTGTTCCACAGATATGTTGCTCAAAATATTTCTCAGATGTACCTCTGAACCCACCTCAGACATCTCAAAGGATATTTGAGTGATGTCTATACGGAACATTTCAGAAACAAAGATCTCGAATGGTGGTGTAGGCCTCCTTTGGTGATAGCAGGGGGAGAACACGTCCACGTCATGTCCATAAGCGAGGCACGTGATGACTCATTACATAATAGGTACAAAGACGCGGTAACTAACAGACTAGCTAATGTCCCCCCTAAGGAAAATCACAAAATTTCTCATATTATTCCAGAGGCATATTTTTGACTACTGGCTGACTTTATATTTCCTAAAGTGAACATCAAAGAGCACACAGGCCAAATCTTATTTGCTTGTGTCGTTGACCGATCAAATACTGTACACCATTGGTTGTTTAGCAAGTACTATGTACTGTACCCTGATGTTCTCATGTCAGTCACATTTGGAGTTGCGAGTCATTAAGGTGCATAGCACGGATGTAGGATAAACAGATTTGCACGTGAAACTCCATGACTGTCGAAACCAAGCTGATGAGTTTGGGTTTTCCATGTTCGTTCAGCTCTCAATTGAAATTCAGACAGCGTGTAGGTGACCAGAGTAGTGTATAACTTGGACGTGAGATGTGGATGAGATTGTGGCCTGTCCTTGATACCCTACTATTAAAAAAATAAGTACGAGTTTTGCCGGGCTATGCCACGGCCCACACCGTGTGTGTCCATCACTACCGGTGCTTTCTAGCACTGTTCTGAATCTGGTTAGGTGCATTGATTTCTGGGTTACAACCGAGTGCTACTATACAGTTGTTTACATCTGCAATGGACTTATTTCAACAAGGAAAAAAGACACGCAAAAGCAGGCCAAAAAGGAGTAGACCCGGGCCGAACCCTTTCACCCTGTAAACTCCACAAAGTCGGGTGCGTGCCCACACCACCGGTGCCTTTTGGCACTGTTTGGAACCCAGTTAGGTGCGCTCAATCTTTTTTAGCTTGGGAGTTGGTTCTTCAGTTGGTGTTGTTGTTCAGGAATCGGGATGAATTCCGCGGATTGTGGTCTGTTACCAAGTATCACATTCATTCTGGGAGTTTGAAGGCATGGAAAGCAACTCAAGGAAGTTAAAAAGACAAGGTCTTATTTGTCTAATGCACCAGCGGGGAGTCGAACCCCTGCACCGTGCAATGGTCTTTGACTGTCAATGAATCAGGTGTGTGCCCACACTACTGTAAATACTTGTATTGGAGCAACCATGCAATCCACCGTGACATCACTGAGGGGTTTGGGCAAGGCAACCAGCCAAATTTTCACCTTTACAGTTGAATTGCGGCAACCCAAAAGTGCAAAAGGGGCCTCATTTTGGTTGTGAATGTGATTCTGAGGTCGTTTTCAGCCCAGAATGAATTGGGGAAGAGGTTTGGAGCATTTTTCATGATTTCTTACTGAGATTTTGGGGAAAAAAACATACTATTTTTGCATGTCACGGTATATGAGGCCAGGCAACGGAGCTCGTTGTGACCGTGACCTGGCGAGGTTTGGGCAACGCAACCGACCCCATCGTGACCGTGATGGTTGCTACAATACAAGTATTTACAGTACCGGCAATTTCTTGCACTGTTCTTAACCTGGTTAGGTGTGTGGGATTTCTAACTTGTCAATTGAGGGAGTGATCATGTTTTCAGTCGGCTGTCTTGAACCTGGCTGTAAGGGGCTTGGATTCAAGATAATATTGAGCGTGGTTCATGTTATCAGGTTTATTCAATGTGTCAGTGTGTTTTGTTCCTTGTATCCATCAGGCTTCAGCTAATTATATGATCAACCACAGTAATGCGTGTTTTGTTCATTGCGTGAATTGCAAGTATCTATCAGGCTTCAACTGACAAGGAAGGAGAAGAGAAAAAAAGAAAAAGAGAAAAGAAGCCTTGGAGTCAGACTAATGCACCAGCGGGGAGTCGAACCCCTGCACCCTGTTATCTTCAGAAGAAATCAGGTGCGTGCCCAGCACTACTGATCCTTTCTGGCACTCTTCTGAATGTGGTTAGGTGTGTTCAATTTTTCCACTTGGCAGTCGGTCGTTTGCTGGCTCTTCAGTTGGACGAATTCCGCAGATGGTGGTCTGTTATATCGGAAAGTGGAAGAGAAAATGGAAGGCTGACACAGGCTCAAGGGGGAGAGCAGATGAAGGAGTTGAATGCACCGGTGGAGAATCGAACCCCTGCACCCTGTAATGGTCGGTCATTAACTATACATGAATCGAGTGTGTGCCCCCACTACCGGTGCTGTCTGGCTTTGTTCTGAACGTGGTTAGGTGTTTTCAACTGAGCCGTTGTTGGGTGGACAGTCGACTGTGTTGTTGTTCGCTCAAGAATCCCACGGATTGTGTTCAGATTTATTGAAGAGAATACTTACAAGGCCCCCGACACAGGCTTAAGGGAAAAAACAAAGATAACAAAAAGCGCTGATGACGGAGTTGAATGCACCGGCAGGGAGTCGAACCCCTGCACCTTGTTATCTTCAGAAATCAGGTGTGTGTCCAGCACTACCGGTGCTTTCTTGCACTGTTCTTAATCTGGTTAGGTGTGTTCGATTTGAATTTTGCGGGTCCAAGGTTCGAGTCACAGCTCCGTAGATCAGATTAGATTTGATTCAATCTGTCTCTGGACATGATCTTAACTTAACGTCCCACTACGGGGAGACCACCTAAAAAAATCAATTCCCACCCGGCGAGGAGTCGAACCTCTTCACCCTTCACCCTGGTTACCCAGTGGCGCGAACAAATTTGGTTTGTTTGTGCCCAAGCTGTCTGGGTTTGTAGCTCCGTTCAGCTTCGGGGATCGGACTAATTCTCAGGCTGCTGATTGTGGGTTGTTTTACTATCGGATTCATTTTGGGAAGGGGAGGGGAGGGGAGGGAAGGGGAGAGACAAGAAGAACGAACGAAGAAAGGCAAGGCAAGAAAAAAGGTGGGCTAAGCTGCAATATGCACCGGCGGGGAGTCGAACCCCTTCATCGTATAATTGAAGATATTCACCTAACCAATCAGGTGTGTGCCGACAATAGTACCAGCACTTTCCAGCTTTGTTCTGGATCTGGTGAGGTGTGTTCAACTGAGCCGTTGTTTGGTGGACAGTCGACTGTGTTGTTGTTCGCTCAATAAATCTGAACACAATCCGTGGGATTCTTGAAGGGAATACAAGGCCCCCGACACAGGCTTAAGGGAAAAAACAAAACACAACAAAAAAAGGGCTGATGATGACATTGAATGCATCAGCGGGGAGTTGAACCCTCTGTACCTGCACTGCAGTTTGTCAAACGCTGGATAAATCGGTGCCCACTCTACCGGTGCTTTCAACCTGGTTTGGTGCGTTCACTTTCTCCACTTGGCAATTGAGGGAGTGATTATTCTTTGTCAGCTGGACAATTGAGTACTATGGTTGCCTTTACACCATGGGGATGGTTACGCTCAGGAGAAGAGAAGAGAAAAAGAAAAGAAGCATTGAATTCAGACTAATGCACTGGCGGGGAGTTGAACCCATTCACTCTGTAATCATCTGTCACGTAAAATATAGGAATAAATTGGGTGTGTGCCTTCTGGTACTTTTCTGAATGTAGTTAGGTGCGTATTTACAACCTAACATCAGTCATTTGTGGTTCTTGAGTTGGATGTTGGTGTTCAGTCACAAACTCCAATTTGGATTCATTCGGGGAAAGTGGAAGAGGAAAAAAGGCCGACATGGACTTATAGGGGGAAAAAAAGTGTGAACCGCCGAATCCAATGCACCGGCGGGGAATCGAACCCCTTCACCCTAGTACTGGGACAGTGTGGAATAAATTGGGTATGTGTCCAACACTACCGGCATATTCTTGCACTGTTCTGAATCTGGTTAGGTACATTGAATTTTTCAATCCAATATCTGATAGAGGGCACTGCCTCTTCCATATGTCTGTGGACCAGATATTTGATGATATCAGGCTTCAATTGGAGACGAGGATGAGAAGAAAATAAAACAAAAAGGAATGTCTGTGCCAAGACCAAGAATGCACCGCCGGGGATTCGAACCCCTGTGCCCTATAAGCATCGAGCAACCACGAAGAGCGAATCGGGTGTGTCAACACTACCGGCGCTTTCTTGCACTGTTCTGCATCCGGTTAGGTGCATCAATTTCTAGGTCCAAGGTACACTAGGTGGTTCGAGTCACCTTTCCGTGGTCACATCTCTTCTTCATCTGCGTCCACAACGTTCCCGACGTTCCCTCTCGTTTTTCCCGTACCTTCTTTGTGTATGTCCCATACAATATGACCAACACCGGCAACTCCGCTCCTCCTGCTGGCCCTGGAGGTCCCGTCATCAACCAACCGCCGCCTCAGCGCTTCCGGAGAACGCACACGTCAGCGGGCGTCTCCAACGCGCTAAAAGCTCTTCCCAAGAGCCTGAAGAAGAAGAAGAACGAATTGATGGTAGAGAGGAACGGGGAGCGTGGTCTCCTTCGCGCTCAGCACGTCGCCGACGCGACAGCTTTTCCTGACGACACGTCTGATGACGAGTCTACTATCACTGTCTCAGATGACAAGGACTTCCTTTCTCCGGCCTCCAATCTTCACAAGGCTATCATGGCATCCTCCCCCAAGACCGGGAAGATACTTCTATGTGCCGTCCAGTCTCACAAGCGCGGCCGTGAGGAACGACAACTCTGCCACGTCACAGCCCAAGGCCCCGAGCAAAAAACCTCGCGTTGAGGTTGCGATACTGCCCGGCCAGAGTCTCCCCATCGTGTTCCACCATTGCCTTCATGAGCTCTATAACAATAACATCTACATGCTGTTGTCTATGTTCACCACACTGAGTCTGGCCCACACATCAATGCCAACGCGGTCACCATGGACACCCGGAAGGTGAACGGAGAGTTGGGGGAGAAGCCCTTTCACGTCCTCAACACCGTCATCTTCGAGAAGGATGTGCTGAAGGAGACGGAGATGGATCGGGCGCAGTGGACGGAGGCAGCGCTAAACTTCGTCGGCGCAATCGAAGGAGTAGAGTCTGACATCGCGAAACGCTGGCAGGCTCACTTCGGGCACTTCTCGAACGCCCCTGACAAGCAGTGCAACTACCCCGCGCTCCTTTCCGCCGACATCACTCTTCGCCAGCGCTACATCTCCCTCCCTTTCGTTTACAACTGCGCCCTCTACGACGACGAGACTCGCAAGGGTGTTACGGTGATAGAGGTTGACGAACACGTCAAAGAGCTCATGGCATCCGGCGCGGCTGCCCCTGATCCCGTTTACACCGGCGGCGGCGGGGGTGGGGGCGCACACGGAGGCACTCCTCCCTTTCAGGGCGGCAACAACGGCACATCCACGGCCGTTGTATGCCTCGTCTGTGCTAGAAGGAGCCATCTCTTCAAAGAATGTATGGCAACCACTTTCTCCGACGGCACCGTGCTCCGTAGCAGCATCGCCGGTGGGAACATTCTTGCGTCGGGATCCGGGGAGACATTATGTCGGATGTGGAATACCTGTGGTGCTGCTGCTGCTTGCAATCACGCCCCCACCCTCCATACCCATGCTTGCACCTTCTGCAACAGCAAGAACCACCATGAGTTCTCCTGGACTTGTCGCCAGAACCCCCCGGCTTGATTTTGACACGGCGACCTCTTTCTTGGAAACATCTTTTCCCTTCGCCCGCTCACCTGCTCACGACGAAATATTGGAACACATTAGCACCCCCTACAGCGCAGACACATTCGAATCCCTTCTTGCAAAGCACAATATCTCGGCTTGCTACCCTTATCTCGTGCAGAACCTCCGCGCCGGTTTTCCCATGGGCGAGTTCCCACTTCTGGACAAGACTGTGATTTTTCCCAGTCACAAATCCCCCACCAAACATGCCGTTTTCATTGCCGAATCCATAGATGAGGAGGTCGCAGCCAGGCGTATGAGCGGACCTGTCTCCCAAGCTGAGACGGAGACTATCTTGAAGGGTCCGTTCCAGTGCTCCCTGCTCATCGTTTCGGTGCAGCCACAGGCCCAGGGCAAGCCCAACAAGCTCCGTCTCTGCCGTCACCTCTCCAAGGGCGACGATGCACACCCGTCCACCAATTCTTTTGTGGACAAGGGGAAATTTCCTGCCAAATTTCGACTCCACTTCGCGGCTTGCAGAAATTGTGAGTTCCGTATTGTTATCTTTACCGTTCCTGCCCGTGTACCCCCCGCTACCCATGTTTGCGTGCTGCTGCATCCGTTCGTTCCCCCGCGTTCCCCTTTCCTCATCTCGTTCCCACCACATTCCACCTCTTTGTTCCCTTACCCCTCGCCCCCCCCCTTGTTCACCAGGGTGCCGGACCTTACACTGTACTCCTACACTGCCCTTAGATGGCATCCGCTCTGCCAGGCACGCAGGCAATGGTCTTTGATGTCGCAAAGTTCCACAGGACCTGTCCGATCCGACCAGACCACAAGCAGTGGTTCGTGGTACAGGGTGAAGACGGGTTCTTCGTAGACCACATGGTGCCTTTCGGCTGTTTGTTGTCCAGCTGCAACGCCGGCATGATTGGGAGCACAACCGTCAACATTTGGGAAGGAGAAGGAGTCAAGCCCGTTACTCGTTACGACGATGACTTCACAGTGTTCTGCTCGCCTTCCTCCTCCTCCATTGAAGGTGATAAGCTGTGAAATCAAGTACACATGAATTTTGCGATTTTGCACGATTCAGCGTGTCAACATGCACTGAGGGACCATCAGGGCACTCTGACTGAGTGGTTCAGTCTATTAGCACAAGCTACGAGGTTAATGAGGACTTCTACCGGTACTTTCACAAATGGGGCCACCAGATCTCTTAGTTAACTAAGGAAACTTGACGATGGTGGCAGAGAAACTAGGACATACAAGGCCTAAGGCTGCTTGCTAGGATACAAACAGCATACCAAAGAGGTTGTGAGGTCGAGATACCAATTGCTGGTAAGCAACAGTGGGAAGAACCCAATTATTCACAACAAGACTATTTAGACCTGTTTTACCCCAAACTGGGTCCAGACCGAGTCTGGTGATGACTTGAACAGAAGGACATGATCCAGCCGTTTAGCCGCGAGGATAAACCAGAGAGAGAGAGAGAGATTGCCATATTGTGGATGAACAATCAAACCAAAACCAGGGACTATGGGGTATCATTGGGAAGGTAGAAGAGTTGTGCAGAAGCTTCAAGACTATTCAGGCCCGGGACTAGAGGCTACAGACGAAGAAGACACTTTCTATCCACTTAATCAGCAATCACATGTGTCGTGTCAAACACCACATGTCTACCATATGTCTCAACAAGACACGGCCAATCAGGAGCCAGGGATTAGGACTTGGGTGCCGCAATCCAACGGACATTGTACAGTAATCATCATGATGTAAACCATAGGGCAGTAGTATAAAAGGGCAGCAGAAGGAGAGGGCAATCTAGCACATCTAGGGGCGCTGTACACGTTGTGTCAGCCACTGGAACCGTCGCTCTGATAGCCGTGGAGGTTAGATTGCTTTGAACGAATTGTATACCAGACTCAGAATCAGAACACGGCAATTGATAGAACACGGCAATAGTCAGAACACGGCAAACAGACCCAGAACATTGAACAGAACACTGAAACCGTCGAAAGACACAAAAGCGCAGACTTGACGGTCTTAAAACCTACACTATACTATCTCCTTGACGTCCTAGACATTACTTGTCCAATACAACTTGACTTGACCAGTCAAACCTTGCAAAAGCACGAGCGACCCTTAGTTAACTAAGTGATCGACCGAGAAACCAGCTGCTATCAAGTCTAATACTTGACTTACACCCCCGAACTTGCACTCTGACTCTCTCTATTGAGGGGTTAGTTGTTGATAGTGTTGTGTGTTGTGTGTGGTTTAGAGTTCATAGCTCTGCTGCATTAGCATTTCAAATTTCGCATTCACACATACCTGAGAGTTAGCGTTTTCGACGGCGCAGGCCGAATCACTTACTCCTACCCTTATGACTACCCCGAAGCCTTACGCCGTATCGCGCCGACCAACACACCTTGGCATCCGTTGACGAAGAAAGGCCAGGATTTTGATCATATCTTTGACTGCATCGGCTTCGTTTGGGACATATCAGGGAGGAAGGTTTCACTAATGGAGAAGAAGCACAAAAAATTTCTCGGCCACGTCCGCACCTTCGTCACGGATTTTTCATCCAACAGATGCAAGAAGATCGAGGTCGAAAAACTCCACGGCTCGCTTTGCCACACCACCTTCATCCACCGCCTCGGCCACTCCTTCCTCCCCTCCCTTTCCTCCTTCATCGCCTCCTTTGACGGTTGTAACTTCACGGGTCGATATCCTACAAGACCCCTCCTCACCAACCTCGGATGGTGGATCAATGCCCTCTCCAACCCTCACGCCTACCGCAGTATTGTCACGTGGGGGCCCCCCGTCGACCACCACCTCTTCGTCAACGCCTCCGCCAATTGGGGCATCGGGATCATGGTCAACGGACGCTGGGACACGTGGAGAGGAATCGGGTCTTGGAACACCGGCGAACATCACATTGGCTGGCTCGAGAGCATAGCCCTCGAGCTTCTGATATATGCAATCGAGGAGAAGGGGCTGCAAGATACGTACCTGCTGGTACACTCCGACAACCAGGGAGTCATCGGCGCCTTCGACAAGGGCCGCAGCCCTAACCACAAGATGAATCTGTACATACGCCGCTTGCACTTTGTCCTCGCGGCCCATAACATCTCGCTGGATCTCACCTACGTACCCTCCGCAGACAATCCAGTGGATCCTATCTCGCATGGCACGCTTGGCGACCCTCGTTCCCGCCTCAAGTCTTCATTCATATTTCCAGAAGAACTCTGCTGCTTCTTCGTGCACATATTATAACTCGTACTCGTACCATAACCGTACCTTATCTTTTGTCCCGTACTACCACCATCTTGCTCGAATGCAACGCACTTTTAAATTGCCACAGATGCCCGATGATGACCCCCCCGATAATCATCCATCTTCTTTCTTGTGCGCTTTCGCACCAGCTTCAAGTGCTCCGGCTGCCAGGCCGCTGGCACTGCCTTCTTTCTCGAGACCTTTCGACGTTCCACATGCCGACTCAGCAGCCTCGAGCGCCCCCTCTCCCGTGACGACCGCTTGCACCTTGCCCAGACCCCTACCCTCGGCTGCCCCGAATAACTCTAGTGCCACAGTTTACGCCCTTGCACCTACGCCACTGCAGAACAATTTCCCGCAGCCCCCAGGTGTCCTTTCGCCCCCACTGAGGCGCCAACCTACCGCACCGTCGCTTGCACCTCACCCAGCCACCCCTCCCTCTACTGCTATTGCCCCCCCTGGGTTAAAGAAAACCACAAAACCCAGAAAAGCAAAGGCCAGTAACGAGATTGCTTACAATGAGCTACGGCCACACGTTCTCACCCTCGACCGCCTTCACACTTGGACGTCCCCCTTCAGAATAGAGCGCACCGCCGCCTTCCACAAACTCATGCCCGAAGAGGTCGTCAACAAAACCTACGCTACGCTTTTCGCATCCTTCGCCCCCAAATCCCTCTCCAATTACACAGCTGGGCTTCTACGCTTCCACCAGTTCAGCGAGGTTCCGGAAC
This sequence comes from Mycena maculata, assembly GCA_029448575.1. Lineage (NCBI taxonomy): Eukaryota > Fungi > Basidiomycota > Agaricomycetes > Agaricales > Mycenaceae > Mycena > Mycena maculata. Next base: position 61,461 of record JARJLG010000084.1, on the reverse strand, counting down.
GAGAGTGAATGCCGGCATCCCATTTCCTGCTCACCGCCTTCATTTCGCATTTCGTCGGCACAGTGGGTGGGGACACAGTAAAAGCGTGGATTTCTGGCATCAAAGCCTGGCATGATATTAACGGCGCACCTTGGGAGGGCGAAGACCGTTGGGTCGAGCTGGCCCATCGCACGGCTAACAAGGAGGGAACCGCGTTCAAACGCGACCAACGCGGCCCCGTCACGATCGAGCACATGTGGGCATTTCACACCGTCCTCAATCTTTCCAAACCATTCGACGCCGCTGTCTGGGCTTGTGCCACGGCTGCCTTCTGGGGTTGCAGACGGCTAGGCGAACTTACTATCCCCTCGGCCGCTGATTTCGCCCCCATATACCATGTCACTCGCAGTACTCCCCACAAGCACATCAGCCGTTCCCCTTTGAACCCCTCCTCCGCTACCATCGTCCCCCTGCCTTGGACCAAATCTACACGCGAGCGTGGCGCCCCCCTCACCCTCACGGGTCGGGACGATGACCTTTGCCCCGAGAAGGCAATGAAGAACCACCTCCGGGTCAACGCCAAGGTCCCTGCAGACACCCCCCTCTTCGCTTTCGAGACCGACAATGGCGGGTAGGCCCCGATGGTCAAAGACTGGTTCATGTGGTGTTGCAATGGCATATGGAAGGTGTTACATGCATGCAAAATGTGTGTAATCATGTATATATAGTCTGCAGCCTATGACAGGATTAACCTGTCATAGTGGCCTTTTGGCTCAGTTGGTAACAGTGTTAGCTTGCAGGCACGTTACATAACAGAAGGATGCAAAGCTGCTGGCCGTCTTCGGTCATAGCTTTCGCATTGGAGGATCCACGGAGCTTCTCCTTGCCAGCGTGCCTTGCTGTCAGCTTTCGCATTGGAGGATCCACGGAGCTTCTCCTTGCCGGCATGCCTTGCGAAGTCGTCGCTGCGCTCGGAGGCTGGACCTCCCTCGCCTTCCTACTCTACTCGAGGAAGATCGAGCACATCATACCGATGAACATCGGCAAGGCTTACGACAAGAAGAGGCTGGAAGACGTCGCAGAGGCTCTCGAGTCCTTCCGCATCATGCACGGTATTACCATCGTCTCATCCGACTTTGAGCTTTAATTTCCTACCTTAACATCGTACTCTACTCGTGCCGTACTCCTCCCCATACTCGCTTGTACCCGTATGTTCCTTTTCTTGAATCTCATTCCTTTTCCCCTCCTCCTTTCACTCGTCGCACCATCGCTTAGCTCTGTGTGGGGTGAGCCGGGCCGCACCCTTGGGCGCAACCCAACTGTTAGGAGCTATGCTCTGGGGTGGTTGAGTTGGTTTTGTGCCCGCGCGCTTCCCGCTCACTCCAGCCACGTGCTCAGAGCCCGCCTCTCCCACTTGACATGGCCACCGGCAAGTGTGGTTCCGAAATCGTTCGCTTACATAAGCACATCGCCACTGATTTGGTGGCAAATCTGCTTTCTTCAGACTCTCCAGTCACATCCTGGCACCCCCTGCCCATTAACTACCTGAAATACATGCACAATACACTAAAATCGTGTCCCATGCAGAATCAGAGGCTGAAGCACACTGAGGAGGGTGAGAAAAGTCCAAATGAGGTGCGACACAATTGTTTGTTCATGCTTGTAGAGCCTTCATCACACTGATCCAGGTGCACCCCGTAGGGACCGGTACACACCCATTTTCGGCCAAGAAAGTGTCCCAAATATTATTTTGACTGATTCTACATGTATTCTCCGCGACAAAACCCCAAATTTTTAACCGAGACCACATCAATTAAATATGACTGAGGGGATGGTTGGTGTAATAATAAATGTGTCACGGAGAATACATGTGGAATGATTTTAGAGGATTTATCATGAAGCTAACTGTAGAGGGAGGTGAGTCGCTCATTTTATATTAGGTGCATCCACTATGACCGAGATTTTGGCAGGGATTCCCGATTCGGACATGAACGGTGATGCGATCAAAATCCTATACGGCTGCCGGTGGCCACTTGACACGCGGAGTCGTCCGGCCCATCACGTGCCCTCCCCGTCGTGTCCCCTCGCACCAGCAGCCGCCGCCCGAGCGGGCGGCCAAAAAAAGTAGTGTGAACTAGAACTGACAAATGCACCGGTGGGGAATCGAACTCCTTCACCGTGTACTCAGGATATCTTCAGAATAAGTCAGGTGTGTGCCCTACCGGTGCTTTCTCCATCAGACTTTTTGACAGATTTGTTGTGGTGTTGTGCAACGCCAAACAAGACGAAAAAACACATGAAAATGCGTGAAAACACCTCAACACGCAACACCCACAATGCGCATCAAAATTCTCACAACACCGAACACAGATCTGCTGATTGCATCAGAACCGGTAACAATCCCGACAGTTTTCGAGCACTCCAAGTGTCTTCCCCACTACACTAGCAAGTCTATGCACTTTGGGACCCATCTGGCATCTGCACCACCCAGGGCAGGTCGAAGGATTTTGGTGAGCAACGCGAAAAGCCGAAAAAACACGTGAAACACGGCAACAAAAATGTCAAATGGCTGATGTCTCTTTATTCTGGACCCAGTTAGCTGTGTTCAATTTTTCCACTGGGCAGTTGAGCCGTTGTTTGGTGGACAATTGACTGGGTTGTTGTCCGGTCACAAACTCCGTTGTAGTTAATTTGGATTCATTCGGGGAAAGTGGAGGAGCAAAGGGGGTGACACAGGCTTAACGGGGGGGAAAAAGGTGCCTATGTTGTCGTTGTATGCACCGGCGGGGAGTTGAACCCCTGCGCCCTGTACTGGGACCGTGAGGAATAAATTGGGTGTGTGTCTAACACTACCGGAGCTGTCTGGCTTTTCTGAATGTGGTTAGGTGTGCTCAACTGAGACGTTGTTTGGTGGACAGTTGACTGTGTGAATTCCACGGATTGTGTTCGGATTCATTCGGGCAAAGTTGAGGAGAAAAGAAGAAGAAACATTTTTTATCAATTTTTTCACTCAAAAATGTGAAATGTTCAACCAGTGCTAGATGATTCGAGTCACCATGCATAGCATTTATTCACTTTGTCTGCGGACCAGATATTTGATGATACCAGGCTTCGATTGGAGACGGAGGCGAGGAGAAGACAAAAAGCAATGTTTGTCCAAAGAATGTACCCGCGGGGAGTCGAACCCCATGCACCCTGTACTCAGGATATCTTCAGAATAAATCAGGTGCGTGCCCAGCACTACCGGTGCTTTCTAGCCCGCTTCTGAATGTGGTTAGGTGTGCTCAACTGAGACGTTGTTTGGTGGACAGTTGACGGTGTGAATTCCGCGGATTGTGTTCGGATTCATTCGGGCAAAGTTGAGGAGAAAAGAAGAAGAAACATTTTTTATCAATTTTTTCACTCAAAAATGTGAAATGTTCAACCAGTGCTAGATGATTCGAGTCACCGTGCATAGCATTTATTCACTTTGTCTGCGGACCAGATATTTGATGATACCAGGCTTCGATTGGAGACGGAGGCGAGGAGAAAACAAAAAGCAATGTTTGTCCAAAGAATGTACCCGTGGGGAGTCGAACCCCTGCACCCTGTACTCAGGATATCTTCAGAATAAATCAGGTGTGTGCCCACACCACCGGTGCTTTCTCTCTTTATTCTGGACCCAGTTAGCTGTGTTCAATTTTTCCACTTGGCAGTCGGTCATTTACTGGCCCTTCAGTTGTGGTTGTTTGGGACGAATTCCGCAGATTGTGGTCTGTTATATCGGAAAGTGGAAGAGAGAAAAGAAGGGTGACACAGGCTTAACGGGGTAAAAAAGGTGCCTATTATGTAGTTGAATGCACCGGCGGGGAGTCGAACCCCTTCATCCTGTACTGGGACCGTGAGGAATAAATTGGGTGTGTGTCACAACACTACCGGTGCTTTCTAGCACTCTTCTGAATCTGGTTAGGTATGTCCAGTTTTTCCACTTGGTAGTTGAGCCGTTGTTTGGTGGACAGTTGACTGTATTGTTGTCCGGTCACAATCTCCATGGCGGTTAATGTGGATTCATTCGGGGAAAGCCGAGGAGCAAGCTGACACAGGCTTAAGGGGGCCAAAAAAAACAAAGACAACAAAAAGCGCTGATGACGGAGTTGAATGCACCGGCGGGGACTCGAACCCCTGCGCCCTGTAACGATCAATGACTGTAAATGAATCCGGCATGTACCCCCACTACCGGCGCTTTCTTGCACTGTTCTGAGCCTAGTTAGGTGTTCGATTTGAATGTTGCGGGTCCAAGGTACACCAGTGGTTCAAGTCACCGTGCATAGAGTTTATTTGATTTGTCTGTTGACCAGATATTTGATGATATCAGGCTTCGATTAGAGACGGAGACGAGGAGAAAATAAAAAGCCATGTTCGTGCCAAGAATGCACCGGCGGGGAGTTGAACACCTTCACCCTGGACTGATATTGCTCCAGCTTTGGAATAGATTGGGTGTGTGCCAACACTACCGGCACTTTCTAGCAATGATTTGAACCAAGTTAGGTGGATTTGATTTGAATGTTGCGGGTCCAAGGTACACTAGTGATTCAAGTTGTCTTTTCACAGATTTTATTCAATCTGTCTGTTGACCAGATATCTGCATCCAACTGAGGAGGAGAAAAAGAAGAGATGAAAAAAATCAGCTGTTGCTTTTTTCGAATGCACCGGTGGGGAGTCGAACCCCATGCACCTTGTACTCAGGATATCTTCAGAATAAATCAGGTGTGTGCCAACACTGCCGGTGCTTTCTGTTCTTATTATGGACCCAGTTAGCTGTGTTCAAATTTTCCACTTGGCAGTTGGTCGTTTGCTGGCTCTTCAGTTGCGGTTGTTTGGGACGAATTCCGCAGATTGTAGTCTGTTATATCGGAAAGTGGAAGAGAAAATAGATGGCTGACACAGGCTCAAGGGGGGGGGAGCGGATGAAGGAGTTGAATGCACCAGCGGAGAATCGAACCCCTGCGCCCTGTAATGGTCGGTCATTAACTGTAATGATTCAAACGTGTGCCCCACTACCGGTGCTTTCTGGCTCTGTTCTGAATGTGGTTAGGTGTGTTCAACTGAGCCGTTGTTTGGTGGACAGTTGACTGTGTGAATTCCGCGGATTGTGTTTGGATTCATTCGGGAAAGGTTGAGGAGAAAAGAAGAAGGAAAGAAAAGACGTGGTCCGAAGGCAGAAAGCACCGGCAGGGAATCGAAACCCATCACCCTAGAATCATTGAGCAACCCCGAAGAGCGAATCGGGTGTGTCAACACTACCGGTGCTGTCTGGTTCTGTTCTGAATCTGGTTACTATTTTGGACTGGTGTTATGTAACGTGCCTGCAAGCTAACACTGTTACCAACTGAGCCAAAAGGCCACTATGACAGGTTAATCCTGTCATAGGCTGCAGACTATATATACATGATTACACACATTTTGCATGCATGTAACAACTGGGTAGTTGGCCGCTACGGCATTCCCGACCCCTGTTACATGGCATCGCTGAGCGTATTGGATCCCGGGTGTTTGAGAAGGATGGTAGACATCCTAGGAACAAGTCCAGGTGGTTTGCATGAATTTAAACCAGGTGTGAGGGCTGCAGTGAATATTTCCCCGCCAGTCAACCAACAAAGCTAAACAACTAGGTAGTTGGCCACCCCCAAATAAGCCGCGGACGTCCAATCCGACGGTCGTATGGCTCAGGAATAGTTGATATGGGATGTATGCATGATTGCATGTGGTCGGCGGCTACATGAATGCTACAAGATGGGTAGAAAAATGACGCTCGGATGGGATTGGGATGGCAGGAATCAGTATCCCCACCGATTTGCGTGTCGCGTGAGGGATATTGCGGCAGGAGGACCAAAATAAGTTACAGGCAGACTAATGGGGAGTATTAGGACGCATTTATATGGATTCCTCGGTCCCCAGACACCAACAACTCTCGGAAAAAATCCGAAGATCTGGGATGTGAAAATCAGGTGGTTTGGGGTAATGGATCGTGGTGAGAAGGGGTGAACATGTCCAAAATATTGAAGCACATAGTAGGAGGAAGGTTTCATCAACATAATCGCCCTTGCCAAGTTTCAGACCGTCAGTGCAACACGCTAGTTTGATACGGGAGTGACCATCTGGAGCCACTCAAAACGAAGGGAAATTCTTCATCGGTCTGTAGCGACAGTGGGTACCAAGAAATCTTGCCCTGTGGTGCTATAGATCGAGACCCCGCATCCTAGGAGCAGAAGGAGCCCGGGAGCCTCTTGATTGAAGAAGATTTGGTCAAGATTGAGCTGTTGCGGTCGCCCAGTTGGCGGTCGATGCTAAGAAAATGATGGTCACACACCTCGGACCACGATCTGATTTGCCATAATTTCTGATCAAGCCATCACTTTGGCCCGAAATTTGGCATGGATGATTGTCAATGGTACCATTCTTTCCTACAATACACAGGTCGAGTGGTAATCTCTTTGGGGATCCTAGATTTCACAACTGGCCAACTGCCTAGTCCGGCCAACTACCCAGTCCGAAATAGTAGGTGCGTTCAACTGAGCCGTTGGTTGGTGGACAGTCGACTGCGTTGTTGGTCATGAATTTTGCGGACTGTGTTCAGATTCATTCGGGCAAAGTTGAGGAGAAAAGAAGAAGAAAAGAAAAGATGTGATCCGAAGGCAGAATGCACCGGTGGAGAATCGAACCCCTTCACCCTGTAATCCTGAGACTCTCAAACAAATTGGGTCTGTGTCCAACACTACTGGTGCTTTCTGTCACGATTTGACCCCTTATCTAATCACGACAATGCCTTATCTAAGCGCCTAATCAAGTGCTCGTCTATTTGAACACCAAGGCTATGCTTGAGTCATCAGTGATCGGACAGCCAGGGATCAGGTTCCCACAGGAACATGCCGATGAAGCACATCAGATTGGTGATCAGACAGCTAACAGGTGTCATGGCTGCAGACATGTGGAGTATGCATGGGCATTACTCAGAACACATGGCTTTGGGATGTTTCTTACTCAGAACACACAGTTCTGGCATGTTTATTATTCAGAACACATGGTTATGGTGCTTGTAGCACATGGACGCTCTATTGTATATATTATTAGCACTAGTTACATAGCCACAGTTGAACAGTATAAGTAGTGTAGCTAGTCGCTTGTATTCCTTACAGCGCTTTGCATGTATTTGTGAAAATGTTGAAAATTTTCAACAGCTTCACTTGATTCGTGCCGAGCGTGCCAGGTCCATCCGCTCTCTTTCAACATCCAAACCTGACCCGGGATTACTTTGCACTCTCCAGGGCCCTTGAGGAGGCTCAGACTCATTAATTTGACTGGATTTTCGCATGTTTCACTGTCCAAGAGACTTCGGCAGAACCAGCAAGGGTCACGTGCAGCCGTGAATTTTTTTCAACATTTTCATGCATACATGCAAAGTGCTGTAGTCTTTTATTCCATCATTCTTTGAGCCTCACTCTTACCGAGCACCTCCAATCCACATTGTGCGTCCATTGGGTGTTCTTGAGCCTTGAACGTGACACTTTCTGGCATTTCTGAATGTGGTTAGGTGTGCTCAACTGAGCCGTTGTTGGGTGGACAGTCGACTGCGTTGTTGGTCATGAATTCCGCGCATTGTGTTCAGATTCATTCGGGCAAAGTTGAGGAGAAAAGAAGAAGAAAAGAAAAGAAAAGATGTGATCCGAGAGCAGAATGCACCGGAGGGGAGTTGAACCCCCTCACCCTATAATCATTGAGCAACCACGAAGAGCGAATCGGGTGTGTCAACACTACCGGTGCTTTTCTTGCACTCTTTTGAATGTGGTTAGGTGTGCTCAACTGAGCCCTTGTTTGGTGGACAGTTGTTGTTCACTCAAGAATCCCACGGATTGTGTTCGGATTCATTGAAGAGAGTAGAAGGCCCCGACACAGGCTTAACGGGGGAAAAAAAGGTGCCCATTATGTTGTTGTTGTATGCACCGGCGGGGAGTCGAACCCCTTCACCCTATGATCATTGAGCAACCACGAAGAGCGAATCGGGTGTGTCAACACTACCGGCGCTTTCTTGCACTGTTCTGAATCTGGTTAGGTGCATCGGGTCCAAGGGACACCAGTGGTTCAAGTCACCCTCCATAGAGTTTATTTGATTTGTCTGTGGACCAGATATTTGATGATACCAGGCTTCGATTGGAGACGGAGACGAGGAGAAAACAAGAAGCAATGTTTGTCCAAAGAATGTACCCGCGGGGAGTCGAACTCCTTCATCCTGTACTGGGACCGTGAGGAATCAATGATGTGTGTGTCCAACACTACCGGTGCTTTCTAGCACTCTTCTGAATCTGGTTAGGTGCGTTCACTTTTTCCACTTGGCAGTTGAGCCGTTGTTTGGTGGACAGTTGACTGTGTGAATTGAATTCCACGGATTGTGTTCGGATTCATTCGGGAAAGGTTGAGGAGAAAAGAGAGAATGCACCGGCAGGGAATCGAACCCCTACCCTGAAATGGAGTCTGTCAAAAACGCTAGATAAATCGGGTGTGTGTCCAACACTACCGGTGCTGTCTGGCTCTGTTCTGCATGTAGTTAGGTGCGTATTTACAACCTAACATCAATCAGTCATTCGTGGTTCTTGAGTTGGATGTTGGTGTCCGGTCACAAACTCCATGGTGGTTAATTTGGATTCATTCGCGGAAAGTTGAAGAGGAAAAAAGGCCGACATGGACTTGTAGGGAGAAAAAAAAGTGTGAACGGCCGAATCCAATGCACCGGCGGGGAATCAAACCCCTTCACCCTGTACTGGGACAGTGTGTAGTAAATTGGGTATGTGTCCAACACTACCGGTGCATTCTTGCACTGTTCTGAATCTGGTTAGGTACATTGAATTTTACAATCCAATATCCTATCATCGTTTCGACACGCCCCCTGGGTTTGAGAACAACCCAGCAGATTGTAACAAGATCCTCAAGGAAATTGGGGAGGCATTTACTCAAAATCGGGCACGCTTCAAGAAAATTGTTAGTCGTTTTATTATTTCCTCCCCTCCCTCGTGCAGTGGTAACAATGTATCTTCCAGTTGTTGGCCAGCGTCAAGATTCGCCGGGACAAGAAGCTTGTTGACCCCCCTCCCAACAAACATCAGAATCTGTTCGGTCTCGCCCAAGCCTTCGTCGAGGGCACCAATTGCCGCATCAGCCCGGGCCTTTGTGGTCGTATTGCCCTCATGGTATTTATTCTGTCCTCTTTTTGTTTTTGATAACTGACGGTGCATACAGCGCAAGGTATTCCTCCTCCATCCCGATTCCGATTTCTGGGACCAACTTGACGAACACCTGGTCGTGATGCGCACCCTAGCCAACGGGGACAGTGATGAGAGTGATCTGTACGTCATCTCTTTCTTCTGTCTCGCTTCCCTCTCTCACCCGAGTCACAGGCTGTTCGAGGGTCTCATCGACAAGGACAAGGAACAGCATGGTTCCGTTGATATTGTCTATCAAGGTGCCGGTACTATTCAAGAGGAGGTCGACGCAGCGATCGCCGCCAATGCAATTGACGCCACCATCACAGTCAATCCAGACGCCCTTGCGGCAGACGACACGATCAACGGACCCGGTGGCTCGGAGGCTGGTCCGTCGAACGGCGATTGAGCACCATAGAATATTTTTGTTTTTGCTTCTGATACAATTCTGTACAATATATATTCATTCTTCTATCTCCCATGAATCCTCCCACCGCTCTCGGGCCATTTTAAAAAGGGAACCTTGGACTGGTGCTAATGCTGCGATTCCGAAGCTTGATCGGCCGATTATCGTTTAGATTGAGAGCAATTCTAGGGCCGGCTCTCCAGATCATCTTCACCAGCCATGGGGACTGATATTGTTTCTCGGTACAGAGTCGCCCACGGATAACATGTCGGGTGTGAATCGTCATTGTGCGAAGTCCATTGTGCTGGTGTCCGGATCAATGATTGACATGCGCGCATCAGGGTGGCCGACGCATTGTCCACCATGTGGACAATGGATCCGAATGGCCCAGTATGGAGTGATACGCTTTGAAGTCTGGTGGCCAGTCCAACGAGGTATGTCCACCAGCCTGCATCAGAATGTGGATCACATATTATTCACAGCTTCCCGACAGGTGGCGGAATATTTACGGTGTATAGAGGGCAGTGTCTCTTCCATATGTCTGTGGACCAGATATTTGATGATATCACGCTTCAATTGGAGACGAGGATGAGAAGAAAATAAAACAAAAAGGAATGTCTGTGCCAAGACCAAGAATGCACCGTCGGGGATTCGAACCCCTGCACCCTGTAATCATCTTCACTTGCGAACAAATCGGGTGTGTGTCAAACACTACCGGCACTTTCTAGCACTCTTCTGAATGTGGTTAGGTGCGTATTTACAACCTAACATCAATCAGTCATTCGTGGTTCTTGAGTTGGATGTTGGTGTCCGTGTCCAAAGAATGTACCGGTGGGGAATCAAACCCTTGGACCCTGTGATCCTGAAACTATCAAATAAATTGGGTGTGTGTCCATCACTACCGCTGCTTTCTTAAACTGTTCTGAATCTGGTTAGGTGTGTTCGATTTGAATGTTGTGTAGATTAGATTTGATTCAATCTGTCTGTGGACATGATCTTAACGTCCCACTACGGGAGACCACTTAAAAAAATCAATTCCTGCCGGGCGAGGAGTCGAACCCCTTCACCCTGTAATCATCTTCAATTGCAGACAAATCGGGTGTGTGCCCCCACTACCGGTGCTTTCTTGCACTGTTCTGCATCTGGTTAGGTGCATTGATTTCTAGGTCCAAGGTACACATTGCTAGATGGTCCGAGTCACCTTTCCGTAGATTTGATTTGATTTGATTCAATCTGTCTGTGGACATGATATGACCGTCCAACTACGGGAGCCACCTAAAAAAATCAATTGCTACGCACATAGTGCCCCGGTGAGAAGTTGGAACCTTCACCCTGGTTACCTGGCGCGAAGAAATTGGGCTTGTGCCCAGCACTACCGGTGCTGTCTGGGTTTGTAGGTCTGTTCAGTTGGTGTTGTTGTTCGGGAATCGGACTAATTCCGCCGATTGTGGTTTGTTGTACCATCAGATTCATTCTGGGATCGAAGGAAAGAAAGGGAAAGGAAGAGACAGGACGAATGAAGAAAGGCAAGGCAAAAAGTGGGCGGGCTAGCTGCAATATGCACCGGCGGGGAGTCGAACCCCTGCGCCCTGTACTGGGACCGTGAGGAATAAATTGGGTGTGTGCCCCCACTACCGGCGCTTTCTTGCACTGTTCTGAATGTGGTTAGGTGTGCTCAACTGAGCCGTTGTTTGGTGGACAGTTGTTGTTCGCTCAAGAATCAATCCCACGGATTGTGTTCGGATTCATTGAAGAGAATAAATAGAAGGCCCCGACACAGGCTTAAGGGAAAAACAAAACAAAAAACAAAGTTGCGCTGATGACGGAGTTGATATGCACCGGCGGGGAGTCGAACCCATCGCCCTATACCACGAAGAATGAATTGGCACTTTCTCACACTGTTCTGAACCTCGTAACATGGGTGTGTTGGATTCTCGGCTTGTCCATGGAGAGGGTGGCTGTTGGACGGGTGGTTCGTATGTATGGCCAAAATATTTGGATCTAGAGCTGGCAAATGCACCGGCCGCGGCGGGGGGTCGGACCCCTTCACCCAGCAAATCGGGTGCGTGTCCACAGCAAGAGCGACTGGCTGGAGTACCCGCTGGAGGATGGATCCACAAAACGTCTTCACAAAGCGTCGGTTCTCAGTACCCTATTCAATTCGGACTACCGACGTCTCGCAACCTCACGCCTTCTCCGGGTCCGCTGCTACAGTGCTGACGGTCGCAAACCCTCGTTGAACCATCAGGAGATCTGCGGAGAGCATCAGTTCAATGTAGGCGATATTGCGGTCGCGTTGATCAGATGCCATGATACCGTGGCCGCGGCCGTGGTCCGGGTAACCGTGCTCGAACAGAATAAAATTCGGGTGGGGCAAGTTGATGTAGAGGATATTGGATCAAGAGACTCACAGGTTTCTGCGACAGCGCAGGTTCTCGTGCTCCGGGACGTCTTCGTGGCCGGTGGTGGGGGCGTTGATTCTGCCCGCAAATGGGTCTGGGCTGGGGATTTTGTCCAGTTCGACCCTTTGAATGGTGCAACAGCAACTGTCGAGTCTGGGACTCGAAAGGCGCTCACGGTCAAGATACCCGGCTCACTTCTGCATCCTCTCGATGCAGAAGTCGAACATATTGATGTTCTCTCATCATCCGACAGGGAATCAATGCACATCGGGGGTTCAATGCCAACTTGGAGCGTCTCTCGCAGCGACCTCAATGCAGTTATATCTGCAATGTACAACAGTCTTGACGTTCCTACTCTGCTGAAGCTGCTGCCAAAGCATGGTACAAGCTCGAATTTTCCGTACAAGGATTCTCCGAGTGCGTATCTTTCGTATTCACCCTGCTCTGCATATCCTAACGTCCTCCGAGATGCCCCTGCCCTTATATTGCAGCATCCAACCCAGGCCCTTGCTCAGAAAGAACATGATGATTCGCAGATGATCAACTGCTTTCAATGCCATCTCTCAATAAAACCCGATGAATCACGGGCGCATGTTGGCCTGCATATTCTCAGAGCCATCCGGGGTCCACGGGAACGGTTACTGTATGAAGAGGTCCGTCTATTTAATATTTCGACCGGTCCAATCTTTTAATCATTGTCCACAGATTATGCTTCCAGATCCATGCGGTTTCTGTGGGCGTTCTGGCTGTCAAGTTGATGTGACAAAGAGCGGGAAAACCCTCAAAGCGACATCCTCGTGCATTCGGCAGCACCCATTCAAGTACGGCAATGCAAAAAAATTCTCCGTCGCAACGCCATCCACTAATGTCCCCATCGACTGCGCACTTTGTGATATCATTCCACCTCGCAAAATTGCTCCAGCCTACTGGAAATATTCCATGTTCTCTCACATCCAGTCTACCCATCCTAGAAATTGGGATGAACTCACTAATTCACCATGCAATATTCCCGAGGATTTTGCAGACAAGATTGCAATTTCCCGCGAGGAGCTTACCGCCATTGGCATTTCAGTGGGATTTATCCACTGCTCCTACTGCTCAATCACTTGCCCCTTCCCGGCGTGCTCATCCTCCGAAACGAACTCTAGACAATGTTACAAACACCGATGTCGACTCGGCCAGCAAACACCAGAAAACATAATTATCAAATCTCGCTATTGTTACATTAACTTCTTCCTGCATATATACTGTCTACTTACCCGTAAACAACTATAGAAACTTTCTGTTTCCAGTCTCGTTTAACTACTGTACATCGTCCCCCATGTACCTACCCATACCAGTGTACATCGTTAGTCTTATCAAGTATTGTCTGGTTCAGTCTTTGACGCGATACTTTTCGGGGGGGTCTTGAAATCCTCTAGTCTTGCGTGTCAATTAGATGGTACATTCACACTCTTGTATTCAAAGGTATGCCGGGCAACAGCAGGCCTCTGGGGCGCATGTACGAGTATATTGTTAGGGACGCGATGAGTACTGACTTAGCCGACCCGGATTAGGACATCGGATCACGGACCGAGAGGTGGTGGTGGTGGTCACTGGTTTCGGGGTCCTGATGGGAGGTTGGAGGGAGTTGATGCCGGAAGGTAACTATCACTTACCCCTTGAACCAATCAGGTGTGTGCCGACAATTCCAGCACTTTCCAGCTTTGTTTCTGGATCTGGTGAGGTGTGCTCAACTGAGCCGTTTTTGGTGGACAGTCGACTGTGTTGTTGGTCATGAATTCCACGGATTGTGTATTTAGCAATTTGAACTGGCTTGGAGAGTTTGTTGTACAGCGGATGGTAACGGAGGATTCAAAAATAGCAGGTGACCCGTCAGATAAAGGGCACAGAGCCTGAGGTTGAGAAAGGAAAGGGAGATGATGATGGGAGGGGAGAAAATGCAGGCGGCGACTTGGCATGATCTTGTCTTGTTCACTGGCAGGGCCACCGGGGTTTTGGAGCACTTCCGGCAATTTCATGTGGATCGAAGGGCTCTACGTGCAGCGACAGTGTAAAATGTTTCCAGAATAGAAGTTAGTTTCGACCGTAGAAGGACAGTGTCGATGGCGCTCTACAGTGAAGGCTCGGCTCTATGGGTTGCTACATAGTGACCGGTGATCTACGGTAACGACCGAGCCTCTATGTGCCCGAAAGGCGTTTCCAGATGTCCATGGTGGTTAATGCAGATTCATTCGGGGAAAGTCGAGGAGAAAAGAAGGCCGACACAGGCTTAAGGGGGAAAAAAGGTGCCTATGTTGTCGTTGTATGCACTGGCGGGGAGTCGAACCCCTGCGCCCTATAATCATTGAGCAGCCACGAGGAGCGAATCGGGTGTGTCAACACTACCGGTGCTTTCTTGCACTGTTCTGAATGTGGTTAGGTGTGTCCAATTTTCAACCTGTAACATGAGCCATTTGTGTGGTGGTTCTTCAGTTGGTTTTGTTATTTGCATCACAAATTCCCCGGATTGTGGTCGGACACATTCAGTGAAAGTCGAGGAGAAAAGAAGGCCGACATGGACTTATAGGGAAAAAAAAGTGTGAATGGCCGAGTCCAATGCACCGGCGGGGAATCGAACCCCTGCACCCTGTACTCGGGATATCTTCAGAATAAATCAGGTGTGTGTCCATCACTACCGGTGCTTTCTTGCACTGTTCTGGACCCAGTTAGCTGTGTTCCACTGAGCCGTTGTTTGGTGGACAGTTGACTGTGTGAATTCCGCGGATTGTGTTCAGATTCATTCGGGAAAAGTTGAGGAGAAAAGAAGAAGAAAAGAAAAGAAAAGACGTGATCCGAGAGCAGAATGCACCGGCGGGGAATCGAACCCCTGCACCCTATAATCATTGAGCAGCCACGAGGAGTGAATCGGGTGTGTCAACACTACCGGTGCTTTCTTGCACTGTTCTGAATGTGGTTAGGTGTGCTCAACTGAGCCGTTGTTTGGTGGACAGTTGTTCGCTCAAGAATCCCACGGGGATTCATTGAAGAGAATAGAAGGCCCCGACACAGGCTTAAGGGAAAAAAAAAAAAAAAACAAGGCTGCGCTGATGACGGAGTTGATATGCACCGGCGGGGTCGGACCCCTCGCCCTATACCACGAAGAATGAATGGGGTGTGTGCCCACGCTACCGGTGCTTTCTCACACCTGGTTACATGGGTGTGTTGGATTCTCAGCTTGTCCATGGAGAGGGTGGTTGTTTTCTCTGTTGGACGGCTGGTTCATGTGTACGGCCAAAATATTTGGCTCTAGAGCTGGCAAATGGAGTCGGACCCCTTCACCCAGCAAATCGGGTGCGTGTCCACCACTACCGGTGCGTTCTTGCGCTGGTCTGCATCTGGGCAGGTGTGTTGGATCTTTGAGTCCGACATGATTGCTAGACCATTGAGCGTGGGTCGTGTTATGGAGTGTGTTTGTTCCTTGCGCGCATTGTCAGTATCTATCGGGCTTCAGCTGACGAGAAAACGAGAAAAAGGTCTCTGCAAATGCACCCGTTCACCCTGTGCTGTGTTCCAGCGGGTGTGTCCGACATTGTTTTGAACCTGGTCAATCTTTGAATCCGTGATCAGACGAAAAAAAGGCTGGTGGCATAGGTGGGGAGTCAGCCCGTGATTATACATTGACTCTGTGGAATAAATCATAAATGGGGCACCCTCCCGGCGCTTTCTCGCTCTGTTCAGAACCTGGGTAGGTGGATTCGATTTTCAAGTGGGTGATGTCGGACCGGGCCCGCCCGGCGCATTGTCGGCATTTGTGATCTTTTAGCGAGACGCGATGAGGATTCGGGCCCCGCTCCGTGGATCCAAGCTCAAGAAACGCCAAGTCGTAGGATATGTCGACGATCGGCCACGTTCATACACGCACGTGAATCTGATGCGAACGTGCCTTGCTCTCGTCTCTTACGCCGCATACGCCCCACACACCGCGGGTACGCACGGCAGATTGGCGAGCTAGCCAATCCGGATCGAGCGAGCTCGGGGGCAAGTGTACTTATAACGCACGGGCTACTTTTCCACTACTCGGCGATGTCTACAAACAGCACGATAACGCACGGCGAGGTGCTCCGGGTCGCGATCGTCGCGGAGAACTTCCTGCCCAAGATCGACGGGAGCACCGTCACCATCGCGCACCTCCTGCAGCACATCAACCGGTCGCACTCGCGAGGGGAGGGCGGGGTGCAGGCGATGCTGTTTGGGCCCGAGTCGGGGATGGCCGAGTACGAGGGCGCGGCGCTGTTTGGGACCAAGGGCGTGCCGCTCAGAGTGTATCCTGGCTTGAAGATCAAGTGAGTTTGGCGCGGTTAGAGGGCCACCGCTAACGTCCCCCAGCTTCATCTCCCCCGCCTTCCTCGCCGCCCTCCGCGCCTTCGCCCCGCACATAATCCACCTCATCGACCCCATCTGGCTCGGCGTGCAGGTCCTCGCCGCGCTGCCCCTCCTCTTTCCGCGCGCACGGGTGGTGACGAGCCACCATACGAATCTCCCCACGTATGCCGCCGTCTTTGGGTCCGTTATCCCTCCTACGACCGGCCCTGCTCTAATCTTCCCCAGATACCCGTACTTCCACCACCGCACCTGGTCTCTACACACCTGGTTCCACTCCTTCGCCGCCTTTACTTTGGTCCCCTCCTGGAGCAGCGCGGAGCTGCTGCGGGGCAAGGGCTGGGAAAGGCTGAGGGTTGTGGGGAGGGGGGTCGACCCGGCGTTTTGTGTCAGTCTGCTCTCCTCTCCTCTACCCTTCCTCTTCACTAACCCCATTCCCCGCAGCCAACCAACCGCTCCGCCGCGCTGCGCGCCTCCTGGGGCGCGCGCCCGGCCGACGTCGTGGTCCTCTCCGTCGGCCGCCTGAGCGTGGAGAAGAATCTGGGGCTGCTCGTCGCGGCGGTGGCGGCGCTGCCGCCGGGGGTGCGCGCGCGGACGAAGGTAAGTCTATTCGTTGCGTTCCCTGCCCAAGTCCTTGCACAGTACCACTCCTCCACTCGAGCTCGCTTCCGCATCGCCTATCCCCTCCCACTCCCCCTCCCCCCCCCCTCACGCACGCACTCACTCCACCCTAGCTCGTCTTCATCGGCGACGGCCCCTTCCGCGGCGCGCTCGCGCGCCTCTGCGCCGCCGCGCGCGTCGACGCCGTGTTCACGGGCCAGCTCACGGGCCCCGCGCTCGGCGCGGCGTTTGCGAGCGGGGATGTCATGTGGTGCGTCCTTCTCTTCTATTCGGTGGGGGTGGGGGCGGGGTATTTGGCGCGCGCGGGCGGGGTGAGGCGCGAGTGGGCGGGGTGCGCACCGTCCGGCTCCTGCGGACCTCTCGGTCACCGCGTATTTCTGTCCTGTCGGGCGCGCGACGTTATCCCGCGCGGTGCTGCGTATTTCCGTCGCCGGCTGCTGTGGTCCTTTTCCCTCGTCCGCCGGTCTTCTTTCTCCGGACGCGGACGCTGGGCGCTCCCCGTCGGCGATCCCAGACGCCGAAGGTGGAAGGTGGAAGGAGGGCGCACGTTCGACCGCTGGAGCGGGCATTCCGGAGTCTGGATAGGCGCTG
This sequence comes from Mycena maculata, assembly GCA_029448575.1. NCBI lineage: Eukaryota > Fungi > Basidiomycota > Agaricomycetes > Agaricales > Mycenaceae > Mycena > Mycena maculata. The sequence goes on along the minus strand of JARJLG010000084.1, from coordinate 43,867 downwards.
CGGGCCGGACGCGCTTGCTTCGTCGTCGTCTCTTATCGATGGGGGATGAGCCGCACGTTCGTTCGCGGATTTTTTTTCCCGGGGTTCCTTTGCCTTTGCGGCGGGGCGGATCTAGTGCGGAGTGCGGTCTCTCCTCCCTCCTCGCGCTCCCCGCTCTTCTTTGTCCCCCCTTCTTTGTCCCCCCTCCTTTGTCCCCCCCTTCTTTGTCCCCCCTCCTTTGTCCCCCCCTCCTTTGTCCCCCCCCCCCCAAGCCATGATCGCGCTGACGCGCTCCCACAGCGCCCCCTCGATAACGGAGACGTTCGGGCAGGTCACGCTGCAGGCGATGGCGTCGGGCGTGCCCGTCGTCGGGCTGTACGTCGAGGGCACGGCGGACCTCGTCGCGCACGAGGGCACGGGGCTGCTGCTCGACGTGCACGCGCCGGGGATCGCGGCCGCCGGCCGGCGGGCGAAGAAGGAGGGGCGCGGCGGGGGGTGGTGGGCGTTCGTGGGCGGGCGGGGCGCGCAGGCGGTACGTCCTTCCTCCTTTCTGGCCCCGCGACGCGTGCTGATGGAGGGCAGGTGCCGCCCCCGCCGAGCACGGGCGCGGGCGCGGGGAGGGAGTTTGTGGGCGGGTGGGCGCCGTTGGTGCGCACGATGAGCGGGGGGAGCGCGGCGAGCGCGGCGAGCACGGAGACGGCCGTGTCCGCGCCGGGCTCGCCGCAGCCGTTCGCGTCCGTCCGGGCGTCCGCGTCCGCCCCCGCGCCGCGCGATATTGAAGCAGCGGCGGGCGCTGCGCCGGAAGAGGCCGACGACGCGTTCGAGCCGCTCGCGCCGCTGCTCGCGCCGCGGCTCGCGTCGCACCGCTCGTGCGCGGCGCTCATGGAGCCGGGGCACCCTGCGTACGCGGAGATCGTGCGGCGGTACGCGGCGCTCCTCGGGGTGCTGATCTGGGAGGAGCGCGCGGGGGCGGGGGCAGAGGGACCGCGGCGCGAAGCGGGGGACGTTGTCGAGGCGCGGGACGCGGCGGACGCAGAGGAGAGCGACGGCGAGACGGTGATTGCGTCGCCGGTGCTGCGGCCCAAGGCCAAGGGCGGCGCGTGCGCGCCCGTCCTCAGCACGCTCTCGCCCGCGGCGTTCGCCCCTCTATCGCGCAGCGCGCTCTCGGCGAGCCGCGCAGAGGCGGCGCCGTCGCCGCTCATCGTCCCGACGCGCGCGCGCACGGAGCTGCCGCCGCCCGCGCTTGCGCTCGACGCGTCGGCGCCTGGTGTCGGGAAGCGGGAGGAGGCGGGGAGGACGAGGGCGACGGACGCGGTGCTCAGGCCCGACGCGAAGCCGGCGGAGTCCTCCGCCGCCACGTCGAAGGACGCGCTCAAGGACGCGCACCACCCCGCCTCCGTCGCGGCCGACGCCACCCTCCCGCTCCCGCTGCGCCGCGCCGCCGCGCGCCGCGCGGCCATGGGCGCGCGCGCGCACGAGGCGGCCAGGGCGTACACGTGGGAGCGCTGCGCGGGGCGCATCGTCGAGACGTACTACGCCGCGGCGCGCGGCGACACGCGCAAGACGGCGTACGACTTTGCGGGGCGGTTTGAGGACTATGCGCAGGGCGGGGCGGCGGAGGCGTGTGTGTCGCCGACGCCGACGGTGTGCGGGGACGGGGACGGCGGGGCGGGCTTTGCGTCGTTCTCTGCGCTCCCGCCGCCGCTGGACGCGCTCCCGTGCGGCTTGCCGCCGGCGACGGGCAGGGGGCCGCCGAGCGCGTGGGACAGGGTGCTGGAGAGCGTGCGGCCGCTGGTGGACGCGGCGGTGGTGGTGCACGCGCTCGCGGCGGCGACGCTGAGCCATGCGGCGTATATGGTCCCGGCGGGCGCCGATCTGTGGGAGGTCTAGCCATCCCCGTCCGTCCGGCGACTTGGTGTATGGTATGGCTCGATCCGGCATTCCACCCGCTCTCTGGCGCGTTACGGGGGTGCGCGGGGTGGCCGGCGGCGGTGTACATATATCCATCATCATCCGTCCGCCGTCTCTTCTGAAGGGCAGAAGCGCGGGGGTGGCGGACACGAATGCGCGCACATACTTAATTACGTTACGACCTGGCTCACGATTGGGATTGGACTTTCTTGCGGGCTAGATGCTGTATTCACTTACTGGGGCGGTAGACGATGGTGATGAACGTACTTACTTTTTGGTAGACGGTAGACGTCGGGGGCTCGCTACGGTGGGGCGAGATGAGAGATGTAATTTGTAGGATATATTTTATGATTGTGCTGCGTGGATTGATGCACGGATAAAAAATCGCATAGTTTGCCCTTATGCACCGGCAGGGAGTCGAACCCTGGTCTCGCCGTGTTATTTGGCAACGTAGGTCGGCGTGTGTTCGGTACACCACTGGTGCTGTCTGGGTGTATTGCGCGGCCGAATAGGTGAGCTCCAGTTCAAGTTCATTTATTGACGCCCGCGAAAAAAAATATTCTCTGCTTTTGCCACATTCAGTGGAAGCCGGCAAATTCTGCTAATCTGTTTGCTATATCAAATTCGATTGAAGGGATAGACGGTGGTGATTTGCGCACGGAGACACTGATAAACGCATTATTTTATTCCAACACGTTACTCGAACCCCGGTTCGCGTCGTGTAATGAAACGGCAGGTGTTCCGCGCACCGCAGACGCTTCCTGGCTTCAACGAAAGGCCTAGGCCGGGGAGGTGCGTTTGTATTCTGTTTATTCCGAACACCCAGAAAACGTATGTGACGCTCCGTGGATGTTGTGCGCTTGTTAGTTTGTTGAAGACGCGACTTGAGGAGTACACCAGCAGTGCAGCGCAAATCCCAGCACGAGATAATTACCTGAATTCTCATACTGAATTCTCATACTGATTGAGTCAAAGCGATCGTTCAACTGCAGCTTGGACCTAGTCTCTCGTAGACAGACGCTTCAACAAGGTTGACCTCACACCTCGGTCTGTTGAATGATAGCGTATAGAATTATCTTGTTTTCGTTGAGGTGATGTTGCTGTATGTGTCAACCTTTAATCATAAGTCGGTTCAATGATCATTAGCCTTGCATTATCTCACTGTTAGACCCATGCTTTGGCTTGGGTCCCTCTCTTCATGTCTGCGTGACGATATATCGATAACTTCTCTATCTTCGAGGTTGAACATTATTATGAAATCAACCAAAAAATTCTCAACAAACCCCATTTACTTCTTGGTTTCCACCTAAACACAGAACAATAGACACAAAAGACTCGTGAGTTGGAGCCAAGGTAGAGCCGACAGGCCATAGTGGGGATTTATTATAATTGAGGAGTGTCGTTGAGACAGGCAGATTTTATAAATGGGCCTCTAGATTAGAAACTCTTCAATTATAAATCGTTAGAGGTACCCACCTGCACGCACCGGTTCCTATCGCGTAGCACCCGTCCATGCGGCGGCATCGTTTGCCCGCCAGAACCCGCCACATCAGGCGGGTGGCGGTGCAGTCGCGCCTCTCTTCCACCACCCAAAATTACTGAAAATTTACACTGCCTCGCACCCACATACCTGTTGCACGGTCGGGATCTATGGACCAACTGTTCGATATAATACACAAGATTCCAAACGTACAAGGACATAGCATGAAAGCGCCCCGACGACGCGCAGGGAACGGGGCACTCATCGTCGTTTTGGGTGGGCGGGCACATTTGATGGCGTGCTTCGGATCATGATGGTATTGGGGTATGTTATTACTCGATGCTTTTGCCTTCGGCAAATAGGGGTCATTACGACGATCAGCCTCCTTTTAGCTTCCACCCTCATCCTGGCCTGTATGGACGATATAAATGACTAGCTTCAACACTAATGCCTTACATTAACCATCGATCCAGACCCCGGCTCCCCATTTATCCCCGCGGCCCACCCCGCGCTCCGGCGCTGCCGCGGATCCTAACGTGCGGAGCGGTGCCTTTCGCGCTGGGAAATGTTTCTGAACGATAAGATACCTCTGTAGAACACCCACACGATTCTGGGATGTAAGGACTATCAGATAAATCCTCAATACACATTTGGTCCAACAATGGAATAATAAATTCCACCTGTCAATCAAGCTGCCTCGCTGGGGACGCGACACATCTTCTGACTCAATCCATGGAACCTCACCCACACGAATGGCCCCAGACGCATTTTGATTGCCTTACCCACCATTTCAGTCCAATAATTGCAATTGCCCTGACTGGATTGAGTTGGGTCAGTCGCGGCCATTGAACAACGTCTGTCGGCTGACAATGATTACGGCTGTAATATCCCATGTTGATTATATGAAATATTGACGTTGTTCGGGCGAAAGAACATCTTAGCCCAATATTTGCATTTACCTACCTTGGCTTAGATATTGGGGCCTTCCAATTGTTTCCATAATCCCATTGCTTGATCCAGGCATCTCTGAGTATTCTGTATCAATTTTATATGGGCAAGAGTATCCAAATCGATTTAGCTGTGAATATGTAGGAATGTCCCTGTTAGGTGCCCCGGCGCTTAAACATGTTCATACGTGCAATGCCTCGCTCCCATTTTCCAGAGAAATCTAATTCCTCTCATACCATTTCTACTGTTCTCTTTGGGCTAAGCCGAAATAAGATTGACAATTGGGCATGCTTATTAGGTACAATCAATGTGAAAGATTCACAAGGTAGGTATCACCGAGTCCAGGTCAATGTGTTGTCAATTGGGGCCTTAATTTCACCTGGATGGTCTAAGAACATGCGGGTGATAAGCCTATCCGAAATAACTACGAGATTCACTGTCTTTAACGAGGGTATCCGGCCGAAGATGTCACACAATCAGAAAACCTGTATGCAAGTTTTGCACAATAAATTACATGTTTGGAAGGTTCCTTGAAGACCGGGATGCTGTCGGACATGTTCGTTGGAGGCATATGCGACGTCCTGAACTGTTTTTTCCACCTGGGAAAATTTGTAGTTGGGAGGATTGTCCAAGATTTATACGTACCAGAACGGTTACTTTGGACATTTTGAGCTACCAAGAATCGCGAAGCCGAAGAAATCACCTGTATTTCCCGGGGTAATTGACCATTCCATGAATTTATGGATCCATAGACATGATCTGTGGTGTTAGATCTGTGATAGGGCCCTCTGCGCGCATTTGCCATCCGAAATGCTGTGTTCCCAATATACAAAGTTCTTCCGAATTACTGGTTTTTTTGTCCTGTTGCATTCTATAGTGAAATACAAGAGTTTCTGTGTATTCAGAATTTGTCTAGAGTCCCGTATCTGCTCGGGTGAAGCATTTCTTGCTGTTCCTGATTAAAAAATTGCTGCGTCGCAAACGTTCACTGATGTTGTAGTAATACAAACATCAATTTGATGGCTATATGCCTTCTGGGATCTGGTTTCTGGTGTTAGATCCGTGAAAGATCTCTGCGGGCAGATTTGCCATCCGAAATGGTGTTCCCAATACACAAAGTATGTCCAAATTCCGGTTTTGAAGTTTCTATAGGATATAGTGGTCTAATGAAAGAGTTTCTGCGTGTTCATATTTTCTTCAGGACCCCATACTCGCTCAACAGAACCGGTTTTTCGGTGCTCCGAGAAGCCCGAGACTTCAAATCAGTGGATCATCACGGCGTTACCCGCGTGACAAGTTACCTTCTTCAACACCGCACCCATTGTCGAGCCCACTTTCTCGCCGTTCAGCGGCCGCTGGCACCTTTAACACAAACTGGTGGTCTTGGATGGACTTTGACTCTCGTTCTTCATCTCCATCCCTCTGAGTTCACGGACCAAATCGCTGTGCGAATTCAAGGGGCTCCCAGCTACATCCTCGCGCCATCGGCCAGAGAAATATTTGATGGACGCCAAGCTTATCGCCGAGTTCACCCTACAATATATCTGGTTGCTACGTCTCGCCATAGGCACTGTGAACGAGGTCTAGGGCTTTCTGAGGGCCATAATCACTCCAAGTAGCTGGTTGCGCAAGATGGTCTATTCGTGGCAGGCAGAGTTACGCCAGAGAAGAGGGTGAACAAAGAATAGGCTGATTCCCCCTCCTGCTTCTTCCGTGGCCAGCAGGCATTTCACAGGTGCGTGTACTACAATTTTTGTTTCTTCGGCTGTTTTACCTGATAAGATCGCTCGTATGGGCAATTCTTTTCCTTCCAGTCCTCGCCGCCAATGCCCCCCACACACACAAGCACGTCCCCGCGCCACTTCCGCTCGACTGCGGGCGCCCCAGCGCGGCTGCGTGCTGCGCCTCCGACCGGGCGGAGGGGCTCGTCCTTGCGCTCACCGTAAACCGTGGTGCGGTCGCACTCGGGCTCGAGCTCGCTGTTGTGCACGCTCAAGCGCTTGTCAGCGCGCTCGGGCTCAAGATCTGAGGGCAGATGACTCACACTCGCACAACCGCAGTAGAAGCAGGAGGCCGAAGCCCCGGCCTGCGCCGATGCTGGGGCTTGGGCTTGACATTTGGCTCCTGCCGGGGGTGGGGGCAGGAGCGAGGAGGGCGAGGCAGAGTGGGAGCGGGAGCATGTGGGAGCTACTGCTGTTACTGGAGAGCCTCGACGACAGCACCTCACGAAGGTCGGGGAGCACGCGGGGACGCTTTGAGGTGCCGAGTAGTCTCCACCACTTCACCTCGTTCCCTCCCCTCGCCCCCCGGCCCTGCACGTACCTTGCAGGGCTTGTACCCTCCTGTGATGATCTTTGTAGCTACTTATGTTCCTGTATGCTTCGTGTGTGAACGCAACGGGCGTATAATTCAACAAATAAGAATCCGTTCATATTCGCCCTATTGATATAATATTTTGTCTATTCTGAGCCAAACTCAGTGTAGACGACTTCATTACAATTACCTAGCTTCAGAAGGTGCAGAACGATGCATGGATGTTCCCGTCGCGCCAAAACCGCATCACACCTGTCGTCTACCCGATTGGGATGCGGCGGCAGGTTATTGCCAAATTTGTGTCAATAGTGTGAAGGTGTGGCCAAACATCACCATACCTCTGATCGTCGTCTGTGACGTAGGGCTGCCACCCGTTGCCGTGACGGCAACGGCCGTCGATTCAACGGCTGTTTTTCTTCTTTCCGAAACCTTGACGGGGCGGGACGGGCGACGGGACGGCCGTCGCGGCCGTCTCGACGGGTAGGGTGGGAATTTAAAACTTTACCTTGCTTTTTGACCCTAATAAAATGTGGATGAGGACTGCAATGTCATGAGTTTGATTCCTACCTGCCCACCTTGATGTTTTTGTGCTTCCAGCTAGAGAAACCGACCGAAACCTTGAAGTTGCACGTCGGCAATCATGATCGGGAGTTGCCGAGAACCCAACACAAGCAATATACCGTCTGTTTGGAGCCGGCAAAAAGGTCAGGCGAGCAGGAAGGTGTATCCCTTCCAAGATGGAAGTCTCTGTGGACTAAATAATGACGGAAAGTGTCAGTTTCAAGGTTGATTTATATGACCTGTTGAAACGGCCGTCACGGCCGTCGTTTGACGGGCCGTTGCTTGAGGAAAAAAATGGTCCACGGGACGGGCACGGCACCCGTTCGACGGGTGCCGTCAAACCGTCGCGACGGCAACGGGCGGCAGCCCTACTGTGACGTCGACGATGTTTGATCGCTGTGAGAATAGCGATCACGCCGTACCAGAAGTGGGGAAAGGACCTCTAATGATTTATAAATAACCCGCCTCTAACTTAGAACCCTATATATAATAATGTCTGGACCTAATGAGAGGCTCTTTTATAATTGAGCCCCAGCCTGTGGTGGAGCCGAGACTCGGCAAACTCTCAAGGCTACGTTCTATTTCAAGAAACTTTTACGTGATGTGATCATGTGACACGTAGTGATGTTCGGGCTTGGCTTGGCTTTCAAGCTCCGGCTTTGGCTTGGCTTGCCGGGGCTTTGGCTGGAGCAACCTGAAGCCAAAGCCAAAGCCCTGGGATAGGGCTTGGCTTGGCTTGGCTTTGGCTTAAGCCGGGGCTTGAACCACAGAAATTGTAGAGGCTGTATACTGCCGCACAATGTGAGTTAAAGTGTCAAATCTACCCATTGGACAAAGCAAATATCTCAAGCTTCAGTCTTGCATCGAAAATCGAGATAACCTTCCACAAATGGTGAAGATCGAACCAAAAAAACTAATCCTTGTTCAACCTCATCAATGGATTGTTAGAGTAAACTTTGGTTGAAAGTAAGTTGGAGTATACCAGTTCAAACTTAACAGAGTCTGACCTATAAATTTCAGTTCCTACCTTCGACAGATGGCCACAGGTAGGGTATGTATGCAGCACTCGAAGCCGGGGCTTCAAGCCCCGGCTTTGGCTTGACTGACCCCAAGCCAAAGCCTAGGGCTCCAACCGTTTCCGTTTTTAAACGGTTAAAACGGTTTATAAACGGTATTTTTAACCGTTTAGTTTGAGAGGCTCGGCAAACGGTAAACAGATGGTAAACAAACGGTTCAAACGGTACTATTTCTCAGAACCTTTCTGCCATATTTTCCATATATATGAGGGTCAGGTGTGTTTCTACTAGCGACCGAATCATTCCATCACTCCTCATTTGCTCCTCATGCCAAATTTTCTATTGCGGCATGGGCCCATGCCGACACACTGTCACACATCAGTTGTGACCAGATGTTACCAGATATCACGCGTTCTCGACAGCTCCATCCAATTTCCCCTTCCCTGGGCACAAAAACACTAATTGAGGCGGGAACTACCTGTGTTGGACTTGGTTTCACTCCCTACACAGTCCAGCAGTCCTTATTCTCCCAGTAAGCAAATTTTACCATTTAAAACTGTTTCAAACGGTTTGTAAACATTTACATACCGTTTACCGTTTAGTTTGACGCCTCTGTCAAACGAAAACTAAACGGTTGGAGCCCTACCAAAGCCAAAGCCCTCTTCAAGCCGTGGGTTTGCCTTGGCTTGGCTTGTCAAGCTGGGGCTTTGGCTTGGGGGCTTGGGGGCTTAAAACCAAGCCGGGCACATCACTAGTGACACGTGCTCAGCCTCTTTGCTCTCACCACCATCTTCACTCGACACGGATAATGCATCCTGCGCTGAGTTTCGATGCATTTTCAAAACTACCGCCTACTTACAAGGTACGCTGCGTGCGTTTCCCCCCAAACTGTTTGCCCAATGATTGTCCAGAGAGTCGCGACTTCCGCTGCTCGAGGCGAGTATGTACAGGGCTGGCAAGCTTCTCCCGAACGAGTTCCGAGACCTATGCCATTTCGAGTCTCCCAGCATTCTATGCAAATCTCAATCCATCCTCGATCCCGAGCGTGGCTCAGCTCAAGACGTCGATATCAGCATCGCTCCGATTGTCCATTGGGAACGCGTGCGTAGCTTTGGGCGTGTTACAAATTATAACCCATTTGCGCTCTTTTCCCTTGGATGCATCACTAGACCTTTGGGAAAGAGTGTGGCCATGGTTGGAGTTCCTACACCTGTACCACGACTGCATTGCAGGTGCCGACGCTTTGATGGATGTGCCGACGTATATCATCTGGTGCATGCTCCTCATTAATTTGCAAGAGCACACGGAGACTGCGCAGCTAATGGCTCACTGCCCTGGTGTTTAAGCACTTGTTACGCGGTGCTGGATGCTCACTATCGAGGTCCCTGACAGAGATCGTGACAAGGTCTTCGAGAACGCGCAATATATGCGTCTCTTGCATCCTGCGGATCCCGCCAGTCTCGCCGAAATAGTAGGTGGTACGTTTGACCACCTTGCTGCCCTTGTTGTGCACCACCTCACACAGGTCATTCCTCGCCGTGCGGAAACCGTTTCTTTCTGGTCTACGATCCCGACATTCTTCTACGAGACAGAGTACAAATCTGTTCCTTTTAAGAATGTGTTGCTGGCCAAAGGGGCCATCGCCGTGCTGGTGAAAACAATCCTTGGGATGAACGTGGCTCTTTATTATACCATGCCGCATGTACGTTACGTGTTCTTAACGACACTCCTACAGCTACTGTATACGGCCATGTCAGAGGCCCTCGGCGCAGGTCTCCTTCGCGTCATCGTCCTACCCTGAAGCGCAGGACCTGCTGGATGTTGTCTCCCCATCCATAGTGTAGTATTTGGTGATATCGCGAATGGAACAATCCATCCGAGACGTTGATAAGCATGCAAATTGCCAACGCGTGAAATTTATCAAATTTGGCGTTCTTGTTATACTTACCAAAGTATAACAAGTGTTTATTAGATATCTTGCCCATTAAGAGCCATAGTGAGGTCCGTACTGTTGGCTAAAGGAGCATCGAAGTAAGGTACACCGTAAAGATCTATTAAGTCACCGATACCACGAGGGTCAACGACTTATTAGGCTATGGTGGACTTTCTCGAAAGTACAGGTCCAACCATTCGAACGAATTGGGACGTGTATTGTGCGCCATATATCAAGGACATAACACACATTATCCATTCAGACCATAAACACGTCAAGGACGCGTCAGGAGAACGTTGGGAATCGCGTTTGTAAGGAAAACCTGTCAAGTGAGGCATTCGGGCCGGATATCCGGAGATAGCCGACAGATTAGATACCGGGATTTTCCGTATCAACGTGTTGACCGCGGGGCATATTGGGTGACAAAGGCGTCATCAGGCAAGAGATACAGGACAACCAGTCTGTTAACGGCCATTGGTCTAAGCTGGTTGGCCCGGGCAATCTCTACCACAATTTATCCGGACAAACCATGCTTGGCATGTCCAGAGATATCAAGATATGATGGCAACAACCTAAAACAGAAAGATAGATGTCAAGCTCTCGGGATAGAGCTCTTATTTAACCGTTCGTCTGCGCCTCATGATACATGGGACTTTAAATAGCTGGGTCCGTTTATCCGTATATACCAGAATGAGCTGATTGTATTATTTATTCTTTTATCATGTGGTGTATAATTCTTGTATAAATACAGGCAGGTTTCGAGTGGAAAGCCAGTGAATCCACCCCTTCTTTGCTAGACGTACGCAGCATTGCTGGTATTGTCACCTGAGGAAGTCTTGTATTCATTCGGGGTACCATTAGGAACTTGTTTGTTCTTTCTGTTATTCTCGGTCAATATATTGTTGGTTGTTGGATCATATCTGTTTAAAGTGCCAGAACCTTAAGGAAATCAGAATCGTATCGGGTCATATCGGGTCATATCGGGTTTCATAAGGATAACAGGCAAACGGATTGGTAGAACACGGAACATTATAAGGAATATCGAGAACACTGAACGGATAACAAAGTCTTAGGACCTACTCCACCACCTTTGTTGCATAAAAACCCTCTTGGCTTTCTCTAGATCTCCTCAGAGTCACTAGATCGGCTATTTGGATTGTTACCAATACTTTCTCGAAAGTAACTATTACATAGTTTTAGCCCAACCATTAACCTAATACTTGGTTAGACCCCGTACTCGCACGTTTATTGTTTGGATCAGTGTGTTTGAAGTGGTTTAGTGTATTTTGGTGCTCAAAGCATTGATATACATTGACTCCTTTTACCCTTATTCAGATAGTCAGTGTTTCAACGTCGAGCCTGTTCTTAGTGCAAGCATGTCCTTTCGCAATTCGTCCATCTATCCTGCCTGGAGGGAATTCCGTGCACTCTTCGAACAGCGCCTTTCCACATTAAAATATTTCCACTCGGGGCCGCGGATATCCTTGAAGGCTTGCGACAACCTGGACGTGGGTGCAATCAATTCTTCCTTCCCCTGCTGCTGACAACCGCTCATAGTGCGAGACACCTATTGGCCCCAAATCCCAATTCAAACGTTGCAGTTCGTGCTAAACTGCTCACTACTGCTTGTCCGCATGCCAAACCCTGGACTGGCAACATGGGGGCCACCGGGACATTTGCCACGAGTCTCCGATCGGTCCGCTTCCGTGCGTCTTTCTCTCGCGATCTTGAGAAGGAATAATTCATACTTACCCACTTCCGGCTAGGCGAACCATCCTTAAGCTCACGGGAACGAGGATTCTTCCGTGCACTACTATACGAGCAGTACCAGAAATCCAGACCTGAGCTTTTGAGGCAACAAAGCAGGCGCCTCCCGCAGCCGTCCTGGGATCGAATTCTACACATCCTTCGACTATACCGCCCCTCAGGGCGACGCCACTGTGGAGCTCGGGTCTGTACTCGATGCACAGAGGTGCGCACGGACGCAGGATTGGGCTGCGCTGTGGAATTACTATTGGTATGTTGCATTGCTGCTCACTGGCGGCCGCTGCACTGCCACAGTTGGCGGCTGCCAACTGCCGCCAGTGGCCACTTATTTTCAGCTGCCCCGAAAGTGTCACTTTCAGCTGCACTTTTGGCTCCTGCCTAAACAACAACTTTCAGCTGTTATTTCGGCTGGACCCGAAACAAGTGTTTTTGGCCACAGTTTTGGCCACGTTGTATCACATTCTTTCAGCATGGCTGAAAGTGTTGCCCAAACCACTTCTTTCCACTACAGCTTCAGCAGCACCCAAATTGTTACTTTCGGTCAGGCTGAATTTTCTGCCGGATGCATTGATTCAGGCCTCACTTTCAACAATCCAAAATGTGTTGCTGAAATGCATACATTCCACACAGCAGAAAGTACTGCTGAATCTCTTCATTTGGGTCACTTACTCAGCTTTGCTGAATTTGTGCTTTTCAAGTTCATTTTCCAACCAGTTTTTTTTGAAGCCTAAATCCTCATTTTCAGCAACATGTTCAGCTGAGCCGAACATTCACTTTTGTTGGTGTGCTGGCGACAGATTTTCAGAGTAATGACTCTCCGTATGACGGCGCACGCAGCCTTCTGCAGGCCTGGTTCCACCGCACCAACCTCTCCCCCTTGGTGATCAAGCTCAGTGGCCAGCGCTCATTCAAACGACTGAAAGCCTATCAAGACGCGCCGCAGTTGCGGGCGATTCGTCTCCCGGGGGGTTTAGGCTTGAATGATATATATGTCTAGGCTCCGTCCAATTGACGATGCTGGAGCTTGACACACGCATCTCGCACGCGGAATGGATTAAGATTCCAAAGCGATTCCCACATCTGGTCTACGCAACCGTAGCTCTGGAAATAGACGCCCCACCGGCCCTTATGCTATAAAACATCCCTCCCCTCGAGTCACTTATTGTGGCAACCGGGGATCCCCTTCCAATGCTCACTTTACCGCACTTACACCGCCTTGGATACCAAATTGCCGCCGACCGAACAACCACCTTCCTCTCATTCATCTCCCGCTCTTCCTGCATCCTCCAAGATCTAACCCTCTCTGGTCCCTCGCTTAATCGCGCTTCGTTACTGGTGTGCTTGCGCTCTGTGCCATGTCTCGTCAAGCTGGATCGCTACGATAACAAGCCCACGTTCTACCAGGACCTACAGTCCCCGGAGATCCTCCCCCAGCTTCGAGAGCTCTCCATTTCCGAGTGTACTGTGTGGATGGGATTACGAGTATGCACTGATAATTGAGATGCTTCGGTCAGACAGAACGTGCACCCTGCGAGGGCCCGGCTTCACTTGTGCGAACTCACGCTCGATGTCTCTGATGGTGAGGGCGATCCCGACCACGAATCTGCGTACCCGAGTGGGACAATCGCGCTTCAGTTCCAGCGCTTGATTGCCAATGGGCTCTGCTTCCATATCCGCGTGGGGAATCAAACGTGGCCCGTGGTTTCACGAGGTCAGGGACCTCTTCATGCCCTGGTCCTCACGCTGATATTTTTGTAGATGTCGAAAAAGAATTCAGTTAGAATGTCGAGTTGAAGACTACAATCCAATAGTGTGAGATATCCTTCATGTCAGGCCATTACATTTGAATTCATGAATTTTACACAACCGTGAACTCTGATTCAACCGTGCGGTCGTTGTATATGGGTCAGGTGCCACTGAACTAGTCATCCAAGGACTACACCCGAGTTCAAAATCACCTGTGCCCTGATTGAGGATGACGTGTTCTATGTTGATCAGGCACCATTTAGCAAGTCACCTACCAAGAGCCAATGCAATAGCGAAAAAAAAAAACATAGATTCGGAATTTCAAATCACCTGTCGCGACAGGAATTCGACTAGCCATGTCGGCCGATTCTCCTGAACCTCACGGTACGAGGTTCGACGAAAAGATCGGCATCGGCACCAGTTTTCCGTCAGGTACATTTCGTACAGCGGGCGGTATTCAAGCAGTCTGTCAAGATTAGGAAGTGATATCCATTCAGTTCTATCAATATGCCGACCTCTCTTTTTGTCTACATGTAAATCTCATTCTGTTCGTAGACTTTCGTCCTTGATCGTCCCTTGAGTTCTAGGTTGGAGGACTGAATGATCATCAACTCGTTGAATTTTCGGGGATCCGCGGCAACGCGCAACATTTGACATGTCAGATTTAGTCTAGTTCATCGTGATATCGGAGTGGCCATGACCTATTCAATGTATTCGGGTGAGACCATTCGAGATGTCGGATTTGGCATCCACCACCATAATTTAATTCACGCTGCCTCCGCATGGCCAGGATGCCGACAAATCGGATTTTGTTCCCAGGCCACTGCTAAACCATATATAATCTGAAACGCGCTTGCCTCTCTTAGCAAGAATTCCCCCGCATCCACTAAACCGTCCTCAGAGATGTCATCCGAGACCCGAAAATCCACTGTTCAACTCATAAATGGCACCCAGTGGGAAGTAGAGCGCATCGGCGACCCCGTAGCGCTGCACGGCAATTACACGTCCACTCCGGCCGCTACGATCTCTGGCGACCCTGGTTACAGCCAGTGGGAAATGGAGGCCGGGTCAGGTCTGTACACAATGATCCTATCCTGACATTTGTTGGACTGAAAATCGGACAGCCATGTACGGCTCGAGCGGCACGGTTGCATACCACGTTCCCTATGCGTCGGGCGATGGAAAGCCCGGGGCGAGGGTGGAAATCCGATGGCTCTGCCCATATGTTGGACCAAACCGAGTCGAGGCTGTCTCCAGCTGCCCGGACAGAATCAAGTTCGATGTCAGCAAATACCCCGAAAGTGGTGATCTGGCCGGTACGCACCGACCTATCCCAGTGTCGCAAGTGGTTGTTGATATTCTTCACAGTTGTCATCACCGTCTCCGACTCAGAGGATCCCCCCAATACCAAATAATTATAACGTTCCTGGGAATGTTTTGGATGAATGAAATATTCGGAACACACTGTTACCACTGTTTCCGAAATCCTTGAGACAAATCAATTATTTTTCGCGCAACACAAGTTTTGATGGAGTGATAAGGATTACCTGTTTTGGCTCGGATCAGGTACGGCATCAGTCCCAACGGTGATCTCGTACCGTGGATGTTGCGCAGACAAGAGGCAGCGCAAGTGGGAGCCTTGAATGACTTTGGTAATGCCTTCAGAAGAATATTAGGGGCCCAAGGATTTTATATGTGGATTGTTGGCAGGGAGTGTGAAGCGAGGGCTAAGCGACGGCAATCTCGGCCGGTTTACCAAAACCGGCAATCCTTATCATCCCATCAAGAGTTGTGTGCGCGCAAAAAAAATCAGTTTGTCTCAAGGATTTCGGAAACAGCTGGGGATCCACCAACTATGCCAGACCCAGACTCAGACTCAGCGACGAGTTGCGCCAGAGTCGAGCCCAGCCGAGCGCAGGTGCTTGGTTGCGCCAGAGTCGGTTAGCGCGGATCAGACTCGGATCTGCGCTGATAGCTGATTTATTGATACCCAGATTGCTTGTGTGTGCGCCTGGCCTACCGGGGGAGAGGCTTAATTTCATAGAGAAAGCGCCAACGAGTCTTTAGTGTGCCGACCTGCCCCGGCTTGGGGGACCCCCCGAGCGCAGCGAGGGAGGGGAGGGGCATTGAATGGTCGGTACTCTTGGCGCACACTCCGAAATGCTGAGTACATTATTATTTTGTGAATTTTACTCTTGCAGCGCATTTCCTAGTAATTGTAGTGTAGTACTTGAGTACTATTACACCATCATGCCAACAGTTGCCGTGAATTGATTGCCAAGCATCACTAGTGCCAGACTGGATCGACTCTGGCGCAACTCATTCACTTTAGCCGACGAGTCTGAGTCTGGGTCTGGCGTTGTTAACACATCCCCGAAACAGCTGTAAGGCAAAATTCCAATGATTCTATGTATACTGTCCCAATTAAATGTGACCTGAAACTGTCTTAGCTCTTTATGACAACTTGCGAGTGTCAGAGAAGTGTCCCACGACTCACGGTGTGTTAAAAAATGAGGCGGGGACTAATGAGAGCCAAAGATGGAGAGGGCTCGAACATCGATGGCACGGTCCTGTTTTTCTCCCCAGGATAATATCTGCTGATTCCCGGAGCGAACTGTATTGAGGTGAGAAGATGGCATTGTAAGCAGCAGGGAGACCGGGACCTTCAGTGGTACATATTACACTCAAGATAGCGAGATCCTCGGGGATACATAGAATCGTTGATAAGCATGGAAAATGACCAGACTTGAAATCTATCAATTTCAATGTTCTTGTTCTACTTACTGAAGTAGAACAATGCTTATTTATTACTTGGCCCACAATGAGAGCCATAGTGAGGTCCGGACTGTTGGCTAAAGGCACTTCACAAGAGATTACATTGTATAGACTTGCCTGGTCACCGATACCACGAGGGTCAACGGCCAGGTGGGCTACAATAGAATTTCACGTAATTCCATGTTCAACCATTCAATCGAATTGGGACATTTGGAAAGTGTCATATATCAAGGACATAACACATACCATCCATCTAGACTGTGAATTCATAAGGGATCCAGATTGCAGGTCAAATCAAATCGGCAGAGTTGTTGGTGCAGTTGCAAGCACAAGTTCGACATTTGTGACATATTAAGTCACTGTAACTTTAATCACACGAGCCTGGATGCCTTGGAGAGCTCAGGAATCGTTCAGGGACATTCAGTAACACTATCAGGATCAATACCTGTTGTGTATTTACGCGTAAATCATCAAAGATTGTATTTACATGTAAATCAAAGTCCAACCATTCGGTTGAATTAGGGCACCATGGGAATAGTTGGGTGACAAAGGTGTCATCAGGTAGAGATGCAGGAGAGCCAGTCTATCTATAAGGCTAAGCTGGTTGGCCCGGACAATCTCTACTACAATTTATCCGGACACGCTATACTTGGCATGTCTAAAGATAACAAGTCCATCAAGATATGATGGCAACACCTTAAAACAGAAAGATAGACGCACAGCTCTCGGGATAGAGCACTTATTTAGCCGTTTAACCGGGTCTTTGATGCATGTACCTTTAAATAGCCAGGTCCGTTTATCCGTATATACCGAAGTGGACTGATTGTAGTATTTATTTCTTTTATCATGTGATGTATAATTCCTGTATAAATACCAGCAGGTTTCGAGTGGAAAGCCAGTGAATTCACCCCTTCTTGCTAGACGTACTCAGCTCAGCTGGTATTGTCGCTTGGGAAGCCTTGGATTCATTCGGAGTACCATTGGGAACTTGTTAGTTCTTTCTGTTATTCTTGGTCAAATATATTTGTTGGTTGTTGGATCTATGTGCGCATAAAGAATCTTAAGGAAACAGAATCGTATCGGGTCGTATCGGTTTCATATCGGGTCGTATCGGGTCATATTGGGTTTCATAAGGATTTGGGAAAGCACACGGATTGGTACAGATATTACAGCTGAGAACATTGAAGGATCACAAGTCTTGAGTCTATTGACTACCAAGCACTACCCCACACCACCCCATAGAGATAAAACCTCTCTCTGCTTCGTCTAGACCCCATTAGAGTCTCTGGATCGGCTATTGGAGCGTTCTCAGTATTTACACGTAAATAGCTATTACCAGATCTAGTTCAAATATCAACCTAATACTTGGTTGGAACCCCGTACTCGCACCACTCGATTGTTTGGATTAGTGTTTAGTGTTGGTTTAGTGTTTGTTAGTGCTCAGGCATTGATAGACATTTTACTTCATTTCACATCTGTTCAGGTAGTCAGTGTTTCATCGTTACCAGTCTGCCACGGCAATTCTAAGTGGCCAGCACTTTGCCGTAGGCAGACTGGTACAATTGGCGTGGGGCTGAGTTTGAAATCTTTGGCAGGTGCCGATCATCGGCACCGGTCAATTCGGTCTGGTAACTAACTTTCCCAATTAAATTGGACAAAGATATACCATTTCTCAAGGCCACTAATAAAAGTTCTAGAATTCTAGCCAACTATTTGTTCCGACCTTCAACTTGGATGGAGAAAAAATATTGAGATTTGAGCCCAGAACAGGCAAGAAGGAAAAAATTCAAACTCAGGCCCAGCCCAATTGATTGAGCTGAGATGTACCAGTCTGCCTATGGCAAAGTGCTCGCCACTTAGAATTGCCGTCTTGAGGGTATGAGTCTAGGGGATACACATGAACCTTTTCCCCAACCAACATTTGTTGAGTTTAATCGTGACAGAGAAAGCATGGATTATTGTCCATAATTACGACGACCACACCGGCACAGAAAAAGGAAAAGGAGAAATGAGCGGAAACAGAATAACGGGAATGGGGTTTTTCCTTTCATTCTGGTGAGCACAAGTGCGTGGAAGTGATTCCACGAGGTGATCATAAAACATGTGGACGCAGGCGAACGGGAACTTTTCAGTGTTGTCTCTGAGTTAAGATTGTGAAAGGGCACAAGGAATAAGAGTCGCTTGCAATCTCAGTGGCTCGAGGGGTGTAGTCCATGATCCGATGACTCATCACATTGTATAATTCTGGTCTGCTCTTAGTTAAAAAAAATTGGAGATCTGAGGAGGTTCTTACCCAGAACCAATCAAGGTCGTACAATGTTACCTTACCCGAAGCTGCCACAGTGGCTGGGGGCACACAAAACTGGAGGAGGGATATATTCACGATATTTCTCGCACTCAGTCGAGGAAAGTGTCATTATTATGTGAGCCCAAAGTGTCACCGAAGGGCTTACTTATAGTATTGATAAGATAACCCGAGAGTAGTAGAATATGCTAGATACATTCACACCCAAGATGGGAACCTTTTAAGGTCACTTAAAAGACCTATGAAAAGAATGTGTATTCGTAGTCTAATATATCTTGATTGATTTAGCGATATTCAATGAAGTAAGAAAGGATTACAGACAGAACTAGAATTCATAGGTCTTTTCGACTTGATTGATTTCTATCTTATTCACCATGTAAGAAAGGTGTCTGAAAAGATCACCAATCAGGTGCCAAATCAACCATATTTGATCTTTGGGGTATCAACGGTACACAAAAGCACATTGTAAAGTGCATGTTTTAAGGCAATGAGGGATTTTTGCTATTGGATCGGAAAATGCTGGATCTTTTCAGACACCTTTCTTACATGGTGAATAAGATAGAAATCAATCAAGTCGAAAAGACCTATGAATTCTAGTTCTGTCTGTAATCCTTTCTTACTTCATTGAATCTCGCTAAATCAATCAAGATATATTAGACTATGAATACATGTTCTTTTCATAGGTCTTTTAAGCAACCTTAGAAGGTTCCCATCCTGGGTGTGATTCTGTAGTATATAAGGTCAGCCCCAGTGGACTGTAACCCAGACCTAACAAGCCGAGTGAACCAAGCTATTTGAACAGCTCAAATCACAACAGAAAGTATGAGAAAAGATTGTCGTAAGCATTCTCCCATGACTGGAGTTCGACAATAGTTGAAGAATGATTGAGCAGTGGTGATAGTATTTGGTCCAGTCGATTACAATGGCGTTTAATCTGGAATCCATTGATGTCCCCATCGATTATGACTCTGTGCAGGGAATTCGATGATGGAATGGTCGAGAAGATGTCGGGGGCCCTGGAAAGTCCCTTCCCTCGATGGATACACAGAGAATGGCCACTTTCATTAACAATGACAGGTCGACGACTGGCCCATCAACACCTATCTGGGGACAATGAGAACAGATCTGGTAGAAGGAAATATAACTCAACTGTGAATGCTAGGCATTCAATCCTCAAAAGGGCTGACTGGAGTGCTTCCCAGCCAAGTAGCCTCGTGTTATCAAAGACATATAACGTCTTGAGACCTGAGAGGTCCAAGGCACACATCTCATGCCACGGCCAATAGCCAATGTCGGGGTTCCTAGATGCAAGGCACAGTGATTCCAACTTGATGGGCTTGGTGTAACGGAGGAGGGATCAAATCGGACTCGATAGTGTGACTGGTAATTCATCAATGACACAGACCTGATGTTCGCCGAGCAGCGGTCCCAGAGCTTGAGAAAGGTCCCAGGGTCATCGAAATGACACTCTATGTTCACGCTGCGGAGGGTGGACATGCTAAACAGCTGTTGGCCAAACGGCGAGCTCTTCCGACAGAGAAATGCCCTGGAGAGTCACCTAACCAGACCTGTGAATGGCAGATGGCAGACCTCGGAGAACATTGCTGCCCCTAGTGCATCTGTCACAACCCGGAGTCGGCGGTAGACTCGTCACCAGTCTGCTCTACAGCATTTGAGGTACTGCAAGCAGTTTGCCGTAGGCAGACTGGTACATCTCGGAATGATCAATTGGCCTGCGCACGGAGTTTGCATTTTTTCCTTCTGGCCTGTTCTGACCTCAATTTACGTTGAATGTCTTGGCTCCAAAGGGTAGAAAGAATCTAATATCCAGTGACTTTAAATCTGTCTCTTTGGATTTTCCACTAGGCTTCTCAGGACGATGCACAAAGCTTTCAAATTTACTTGGGAATTGATGGCACCCGCGAAAGTGATTTGATGGCCATGATCGGCCTCACTCAAATTTTGAACTCCTCGCTCAGCCCAATTGTTTGACCCGAGTTGTACCAGTCTGCCTGCGGCAAAGTGCTTGCACTAAGAAATGCCGCAATAGCAGACTGGTCACGAGTCTAAGTCGGCGGACAAGTCTGCAAAACTGGAAGGAGCTTAGACCATTGGCTGGCGTATTATTCGTCGTCATGGTCATCCGGGCTATGATCCACCACTTCCTCAAAGGTGGAAGAAAGGAATGCCGATGCTCCTGCCAACAGCGATAGCACCCGAGGGACCAGCTTTCCCACGCTTTAATCCCAACTTTTGACTCCGAGTAATGCACTTGAGGCCCAGATTCAGATGCATGACTATTGCAACACATGGTGAACGCTGCCGAAAATTCCACCCCAACTTTCTCGTAGACTCCCATCTCTGCTTGACTTCAACCAATTTGAACCATTCGGTGTTCAGCGTTCACAAATCACTAGTGATAGACAGTGACCTCCCTAAGGCCTTAAATGAAGACCCTCTGGTGAGCTAAAGCCTTAGGCTCATTTAAGGCCTTAGATCTTAGGCCTTAGCCCAGACCTTAGGACCTAAAAAGGAAATAATTCTGGCGGGCTGTAATTGGGCTCTGACTGCAAAATTCTACGTAAATATATTCTCCCCACTCCTTGATCTCTTCATCATCGAGCATGTCATCCTGCTCATCCAGTTCTGTCATCACCTGCATGTTCAGTATGCCTCAGCCTCTCCTCCTCTTGTCCATGGTGTAACACACTGCTTGCTTGTGCCTGGAATTAGTCCCAGCTTGTGGAAATGTAAAAGGAGGTTACAACTGGGAAGTTTGCCATCTAGAGAGACTAGTGGAAATGCCGCCACAGTGAGCTGCTGACCGTGATTGCCGGGCACGTTACCTTCACGTGATTATCTAAGGCCTTAACTCAAAAGTACAAAGTCTCCGCACTGGTCTAAGGCTTAACCTAAGGCCTTAGGTCTTAGGAAGCACCTAAGACCTTAGGCCCCGATCGGGTGCCCTGCCTAGCGAAAGCAGCTGCCTTCTGGCTACATCAGTCACATCAGTCACTCCGGTTCGATTGCATCCGGTTTCGGATAGACATCTTTGGCAACAATATTTCACAACGGACAAAAATGTCTGCTCATCGTCCCCGACCACGACGGGCGTCGGTGAGTTTCAAAAGTACTTAGATTTTAAGGCGCTTTTATGTAAACATCATTCTAAGCAGTATTAAGTATCATCACATCTGTATTTTATGTGAAATATTTCCTCGAACCATTGTTATCAACAGTTTGAAGTATGGCGGGGGCGGCGGGGTGAGGCGGGAATGAGCGGGAGACGATGAGGAAGGGTGTTTGATGGTCGTCAAGGAAAGATCCGAAATGATACATCTAGGCCCAGGTGACAAGGGCCGAATCATGCCAAGACGAAGCGGAGCCGAGCCTAGGCGTCCGCCTATGTTTTGGCAGGGTCTGCCTCGCTAGGCAGAGCACCCGATCGGGGCCTTAGGCCCTAGGGAGATCACTGGTGATAGATAGAGTCATATGAACGAAACGACCCTTGCCCTGATTATTTTGCAGAACAAGATCGAATAACTGAGACTTGTAGACGGATTTGGAGGTAACGGGTAGAGTCGCGCCGGGACGGGAAGTGCCGAGGTGATGATACAACATTCATTATTTGATTCACGACACGTGGGAGTCATGTGCGTGAGCACAGCCCCCACTCACACTAACCTAGCTCCTCCCATGTCCGATAAAGCCGCGCCCAAACCGCTCAACCTCCTTCGGTTTCATCGTCCCAGAAGAATCCGGCTCGCAGATTCCTCCATTCCTCCACTCAGTGCTGAATCAAAACGGTGAGGGTCTTGTCGTCGCTCCAAATTCACGGAATATCTGACGAGAAGGAAGGTGCCTACGCAATCTCGCAGCATACCGACCGCGGAACGCAAAATTCCCGTACCCCCGGTCGCGCTCCGCTGCGGTACTCGTATGCCTATTTGTGGGACGAATGGGAGACCTGTATGTTCTGCTAAACAAGTCTGTCTGCCTGCTTGGATGCGAACGAGAATCTCTGTTCACAACCTAAGAAGACGATCGGCGACTCTACGCGCATACGCGGGTGATACATCATTGCCCGGGGGAAAGGTGGATCCCGAAGACCGGACGATTGAGGACACTGCCGTGAGTGAACGAGCGGTTGTCGTGAAATCCATGATTTGATTCATCTCTTGCGTTGTAGCGCAGGGAAGCTTACGAAGAGGTAAATAAAAGGTCTCGGTTTTCATTCCATGGTGACCCATCTCGTGATCTAGATAGGACTTCCGCGCGACAAGTCGAAGGTTCCCCTGCTCTGCGTACTCGAACCATTCTTAGCCTCGAACGGGTTAATCGTGACCCCGTAAGCTAATATAACACTGCGCCCCACCGACCTCACACCCCTTCCCATACAGCGTAGTGGTTCTTATCCTGGACAACACCCTTCGAGTGCGCCTCTCTAATAACCTCGTAACGTTTGTCTCATCACGAATCCCCAGCCCATCCTCAACACGGCGGAGGTCGCCTCCCTCTTCTCGCACCCCCTCGCTGCGTTCCTCTCCTCGTCCCCGCCGTTCCCCACGGAATCCGAGCTCGATGAGGTCCCGTACCACACCGCGAAGGACCACGTGTCCACAGCGCCAGACGGCACCACCCGCGTCTCGCGCGCGCATCGATTCCTCACGGGGCGCGAGGCAGGCGGGATCAAGCCCGTCTTTGGCCTCACCGCGTGCGTCCTCTTCCACATTTCCATCACTTAGTCCATTGTTGGCGCTCCCGCCCGCCCTAACCTACCCTACATACAGGGCGATCCTCATCGAGGCAGCCAGCATCGCTCACGCACCCCGCCTCCCCGACTTTGAGGTCGTGCCGCCCGACGCGGAGTCACGCGAGCAGAGGATCGCGCGGGTCGTACTCAGCCACCCGACTTTTCGAGACGCGTATGCTGCGGAACAGCTGCGGGTAGATTGGGGGACTGTCGAGAGAGTGGCGAGAATGAAGAGCAAACCGATGGTGGGGGATGACGAGCACCGTGCGAGGAGGCGGCACACGACGCGAAGTAAACTGTAACTGTGTGGGTCTTGCCCGTTTTCTTTTAACGCAGTCTGAATCCATTCGACTTGCAGAGAGCAATCCACCATGCTTGTGTCAATATAATATCCCTGGCTCACCGGCGGTGACCGGTGAACCCCGTCTGGAAAGATCTCCCCTGCTAGCGAGTGACGATCAATCGTTTGTTCTCCGCACGAAGATTCAAAAACATTCGACCAGTTTCTCTCCATAATTTTTCCCCTCCCGTCGCCTACATTTTAGTTCACGGATCGCTGCCGGGGCCTTCATGTGTCCAGCGTCATTCCCACTGTTTTTATAGGACGAGTCAAGTCATTTCTGGCAGTTACAAATGGTACCGACATCATCCCGCCGTCACCGCCATCAGAAGACGTAATTCTTTGCTCTTAAGGTACGTTCTCGTTGGGAACATATCACCGGTGCTATTCATTTTCGATTGAATTTCAGAGGGGGTTTAGTAGAGGTTCCGACATTGAACATAGAGAGCATGGTCAGCGGGGTGGTCAGAATGGTATGTTGCAATAATGACAGTCGAAGTCCTAATAATCCACCCCGCGTCGTGGACGTCAAAGGGTATGGGTTATAAGGAGATATGGGTTAGGGAGAAGGTCGATTTCCGGGGCGAGTACGGGGTGTATATTGATGGATATGCCACTTACACCTTTGTTGACACTCTTCTAACGAAGTAGTAATCAGTCATTTGGGTCTCCCGCATTACCTTCGCTTCATCAAGTTTAACGCCCAATGCCTTCGAGCTGGCGGGAGAAAGCATCATCGCGGTCTGAAATATACCTGCGAAGCGAGCAACGCCGCCTCCAACGCCTGTTTCTGGGACGGTTTGGATGACCGGCTGGCAAAATCGTGATCATCGCCTCCTTCGATTTCCAGCAATTGTTCTTCACTTCGTTTCTCCTTCACAGCATCAATGATCCCCTGATCTGTCGCGTTGTTAATTCTCGCCTTCTCCTCGGGGATGTCGAGCAGCTCTTCCAGAACCAGGCAATTTGCCCCGCACCCGTGGGTGGCGAGGTCGTTTTCAACATGTACCCGAGACCGAGGTCGTGGATTGGAGGATGCGCAGAAAATAAGGGATGAATACCACACCGAGACACAGCAGATGAGGACTGGTCAGTAAGGAGATTGTCAGGCAAGATGCGGGTCTTTTTCTAGCAGTTGAAAATTGTTTGACTATGGGTTTTTAGGACTTCGACTGTATCTGAAAGTGCTCCGAAAACTGAAAATAAAATATTGGAGATGGTAACGGTACCGTAGAGTTCCCCACATAGTCGCGAATCGCCAGATCCCCTTAATTCCTTGTGTCGGATTCCGGCGGGTGGACATGGACATATTCCCCAGGGCTTGTCGTCGGTAGACGTTGAACAATGTGCATAGACTTCTGCCATGATCGGCGTCGTATCCGCAACATTGGACCTCTCAGCAAATTTGTTGGTGTCAAGTCAGGGTTCGACGGGGGTTTGGACCTTACCTTCTTTTCACATCGTCGGCATTATGATGGAGTTTGATAAGTAGGATGGAGTCCGGGTTCGTAATTCCACTTTCTCTCTTGGATTCAATGAGCCGGTCACAGCCAGGACATGAGAATAATTTATTGAGCCGCAAAATCATAATTAAAAACACCGCATAAGCCTGGTCCACCTCTTCTTCCAGGTCCCTCCTCTGCCCTCATCCACCTTCCCGCCGTTTCACTCTCGTTCTCGTCCATCCATCCCAAATGCTGAATCCCACCTGTACCATCCTCTGGCGCTCCCCGTCTTCCTCCGCTTCCACTCCGTTATTCTCTTCCCGATAATCCAATGCTTGTCTTCATATGCATCATTCTAGTGGGGTGTCAGTTGCAAAATCTGAGTTGTGAGTAGGATCTTCCCTATCAGGGTTGTGATAAACCTATCGTGGCGGTTGGGGGCGTGCAAAAAGCGGTGGAGAGTATGCTCACTATATTCATCAGGAAAACCCGGATCTCCCATTTGGGAACCAATTATTCCCAATTATCAACAATCAACCATTCCATGATAATTCCAGATAATTCGGGATAATTCACATGAGATGCATTTTTTGTCGACCAAAACAGGCCGAGTACCATTAGAAGTATGCCAGTTAACATGGGAATGCCCCTGGGTGAATGGATTCCCTGTAGACTGAAGGATATTAATTCGCACAAAGAACCAGGAATTCGTACGACATCCATCTGACCCGGCCCTAATTCCCCTCGGCTCTCACTTTACTCCCACGTCACTCTTACGAGACACGTGTCGTGAAAAGTGGTTCGTTTTGATGGTGCCACGACAAGATCAAACACCCTTCTCTTCCTTACCCCCACTACGACCTCTCTTTCCTCCGCTGTGTCTCCCTCGCATCCCACTGTCTTGGACCACTTGAGGCTTACCTCCATTACCTTTGACCCCGACACATCCTCAAACCCCTGAGCGGCTCATTCTCGGTGCGCTCATCATTTTGGCCCACGACGTTGCGGCTGATACAACGCACACGAAGCGTCCCGCATCACCCAGATGGTCTGGTGCATGTGCCCACCCATGGCCAACGACATTCCCATCTGCATACGTGACACTAGCATGGATCTACAACGTAATATTCGATCTGCCCGCTGCCTGTTACACGGCCTGGTGTCAGTTTCATTTGGTATCCACTGTTTTGTCTATATTTCCTTTCCCTGCGTGCTCATTCTTTCCTGTAGACAGTCGCCGCTCGATCCCCGGCCCCAGTCACTGCGTTCAGCCCGGCCGTAGACGCCGTTTGGGCTAGGCCGTCGTAGACCGACCTATTTACGGACTACGTCCGACTATCTCCGTAAGTCGACCGGTCTAGGCCGTCTACCTCCACGTAGCAAGTCAGACGCCCTGGCCTAGGGCTGTCGTTGCGCCGTAGAACGTATCTATGTCAGTCCCTTCCCGTTTAGTTTATGTTGATTTCATCTCTCCGTAGACTTAGTTTGGAGGTGCCAATGATTCTTTTACTCCGGTGCGTACATCGGTGTCTTTCCGACTCGTTTGACTGATCTCCGTACTACAGTCGAGGTCCACAAACCCCTCGGGTAATCCAATTGTGGGGGTTGATATTTCCGCCCATGAGGCGGATTCCCTCTCTGTGCTACCCATCTCCATGGAAGGCTTGGGACGGCTCCCCGTTTACGAGCCATTCAACTGGGCTGCGGATCCATTTGCCAATATCACGCCCCAGTCGAGGGGCACTTTGCTGGGGTATGATGCTGGGTACGTCGCGCATCATCTCTTCAACGGTTGCGCGATATCCATTCAATAGTGGGGACGATTGGGCCGGCTATCTCACGAACGTAGACGGGCTTACATGCATCTGTCATCCGGCGTGGGATTGCCTTGCGTGCCCACGACCATGCGTAGCTGGTGGGTTTCAGCGGCGGTCGCATTGTAGCTATCGTCCATATCACTCTTAGTTTGTAGTGCACTGTGTAATACGTAACTGTTATGAATGAAATATTTTCCCGCTTTCAAATCAATCCTCAATAAAACCTGCCAATATTTCCCAAAAGCACTTCCAAAGCCGCATATTCCTGGATAATGCGGCCCAATTGGCACCAATTCTCGGGGACATAACCAATTTGATAATCGGCCAATTATGAGAAATTATGAACAATTGTTGATAATTTGGCGTATTTTAGACTTTCGGGTTTTCCTGATGTTCCTCGCACTCAATTGCGGAAAGCAATTGTCTTCACGCTCCCGGTCCGACCGGAGCTCTACAGTAATTGAGGGATGATCAAGCAGCGATGACAGTATTCCATCCAATCTATTATAGTCATCTTTGGTGAAAGGGGCACAGATGATGACTCGGCGGAGGCAACTTGATGGGGGGATGGTGGAAAAGCGTGAATGGCGCTTCACAGGGCGAAACTACCGATGGTGGCACGGATGATGGATAGGCTCGTGAATGGTGAGAGGTTAATAGTCTGGGGTCTTGATCGCGGTAGAATCTTATTACATAAACATCGGAGTTTGAATTTCCGCTTGAGCGGTAGGTCAAAGCCGACGAGTCATTGCATAAACTGAATACACAGATTGAGTCTTACATCCATTTCTGTCTCTTCAAAATTTCGAAAAGTAAGCGTGAATACTGCTTTTGAGGGACCTCCGATAATCCCGTGATCTGTCGGCCGACGCACATAAACTATTCCACACGGGCTCCATGGCACCTCAAAAAAATCTTGGCTCAAAAAAATCTTGGACGAGGGCACAATAAATCAGGCATACCTCTGAGGAGGTAATCTAGCCAGAAAAGAGAGGTATGTTGGCGGCGGGCATTTTTTACTTGGAAAAAGTTTACATAATAAGATTCTACGGCGATCAAGACCCCGCGGTAACTAACAGACTTCAACAAACTGAGGTACGAAGTGATTCTTGTTGAAACGTCTGTCTACGAGAGACTAAGAGGTTAACGACTTGCTCGTGATTGTAAACCTGAGAACGATAAGAATAGATTCGGTGTAAGCAAATATAGCTCAACTGTAAATCCCAAGCATTCAATCATCGGAAAGGCCGGTTCGAACTTTTTCCAACCAAATATCTGCAGTGGTCCACTAGTTCCGGCACATCCAACGGGCCACCGAATTCCATCCGGTAAGGAGAACAACTGGAGAGCAAGGTGGGGGAGAAGAGTGCGCTGGTGATCAACAGCATATTTTCCCCACGCAGTCATGGCCGTCCGCCAACGAGTTAACAGATGGCGTTCGAGGGCAAACAGATACCTTCGAGAAGGTATCACCCACATTTTTGTCTTGATTGAACTCGTGCTGAACTCGGTGTAGGGTTGCAAAATACAGACAATTGTACAATTTCCTTTGGAACTTCCCAAGGCCCGTTCCGGGGGAAAATAACTCGAACCGAGCACTTGTTCGCCTTCCAGAGGTATGCAGTGCTGCAGATAATAATATGGTCACTTACAGTAAGATCCTTAGTGATTTCACCAATGGAAAGATTGGAGCCAACAATTCGGCGGCATGCCGATCGGGCAAAGAGCTACACAAGAGTCAAGACTCGCTTTCTGAACCATCCCCTATGCGATGATTTTTTGGGAATGGAGTTCCAAGCCGGCAAGGCCCAGGTGAGTATTCCAGAGATTCTCCCAGTCTCCTACCCAACCTCAGTTTTGGGGTTAGGAATCTCTGTAGTGGGATTCAGCGGCGAAAACTCTGTAGTCATCACGAACATGTCATAATATCAAATCACGTGAATATAAAGACTCCGAACTTCATAGCCCCGGATTTGGAGCATGGTGGAGGGCCCCAGGGATATTTTGGAGTGGATAGTGTCGGGCAATGAACATTCACCCAAATTGTGGCTATGTTGTTTACGCTTGTAAAAGGCCAGCCTCCGCGGAGGGGTTGAGGCCTGAAGTTCGGAGTTTAAATTTGCTCTAGGCCTGATGGATTGATGCGCTATGATGGATTTGTCTTGAAATACTACTGAGATCTCTCCTTTAAAAACTGCCACAGAGATTCCTCAACCCCGAAACCGAGGTTGGGTAGGAGACTGAGATTCTCCCAGCTGTTTTCCATTCTTCCAGCACCAGCTCTTTGACAACCAATCAATAGAATGACATCCATGGATTTTGAGTTGAATTTGGAGGTACTGTCAAGTCCTCTCATCCCCACTCAATGTGTGAAGCATGGAAAAAGGGCTTCCTCTAAGATCCGAACCTTCGCAGATGATGGCAAACTGCAACAAGCGCAGCAACCGCGGCAGAACCGCCAAACACAAACACATTAATCCATTTATAAGCGCGGGGGTCCGATCGGAATTCAGCTTTGTTATGGAATCACGTTTTGAGGCCTTTGCCCTGGTTCTTGAACACGGGATTTATCTCCAGCAGAGGAATAAAGAAGATGATAGGTTATTTTTGACCGTTTTAGGAGGATCTTCAACCTATCAGATGTAACTTAAAGGCTGCTGACTTTTATCCTAAAAATAACCTATAGATAACTTTGTTTCATCCTGCTGTTGGTTGTAACATAGGTTGATTTTAAGCCGAACGAACAAGGCCCATTCACGCTGGTACGCCTTCACACCCAATTTTGTGTTTGCAACGTGGAAGAGAAGATCCCGCTCGAATACGAGCTGGGCCATCAAATGGGGATGGTTGAATCACTTTTTCGGCTTCACATTTCCACCACAGACAAAAAAGCAATATAGGTAGATCCCCCCGCCAGGCCACACACATTCATTGAACGCGAAGAAAGTTAAGTTCCAAAAGAGCAGAGTGTGACGATGGTTCGAATACAGCCCATTCGCGCTGGCGCGCATCCGCACCCAATGGTAGATATTCGATTCACCAGCGGACCCCCGTCCGATCCGGGAGTGGGTCATATTGAGGAAAGGATAATTCTTTTTTTGGGCTACTCTGAGTTCGAACGAGGACAGCAGAGATGAAGGCTTATCTCCACGCCCCTCAGAACAGTGAGGGCCGAGCGAAGGGTATAACTCGCCGAAGAACCTACAACTCGCGAAGAGCGGACACAACCCTGTTCGAGGGGATACATAAAACACTGGCACAGAAATTGAGGGAGAGACAGCCGATATATCAACGACAATGGCCGAAGTGGTATCTACAGAAAGCACTGAGTACGGAATACGAAATATGAAAATCAAAGCAAAGAAAACGTCCGTAGGGTACAACAGAGAAGGTATGTACAAGCGGAGGAGGGACAAGATATGTACAAGCGAGGGCCGAAAGAGGCAACAGAGGGACAACGCGAAAGAGGGGTATGCACACGAAAGACAGAGAAGCGGAGAAGCACAGAAGATGAGATGCAAAGGGATATAAATATGTGAGCATGCGGAGTGACGTTGTCGGATATGGAATATGCGGGACGAGCGTGGGGCGGTATTGTGTAAATTAATATTTCACGCAAATGCCTCTGCGCCAATCGACCCGCAGATGTTGGAGAAACCTCTTCGCGCCCTCTGATCTGATCTTGTCGTAGACTCACTATTAAGAGTCAGTCATTCGAGGGGAAGAAACTCAACTAATTCATTTCCCTTCGGACAGATAGTTCATTATCATTATATCAATACATCTCCCCATCTCCCCATTTCCTCCCCCGGGCCACCATTACTCGCCCCATCCCACTCCCGTAAGTATAAGTAAGTAATATCATCGACCACCTACCCAACATGGGTCTCATCCCCCTTCTCGTCCTCATTAACATCTTCGCCCTCCTTCTCGCCCGCACTACTGCTAACGCTGACGTCGTCGAACACGTCCACACGCGTGCTCGCAAACTTGCGCGCGCTGACGCCCTTCTCGAAGAGAAGGTCGAGCTCTGCGAAGGAGCGGCCTTGGGGCTGCGAAAAAAAAAAAGTATCAGTTCGCGGCGTTTGGGGATGAGAAGGAAGAGGGAAGAGGGGGTGTGGGGAATAGCAGAGCAGTAAGGGATAAATATAGAGAAGGAATAAAAGCAACGCACCTCAGGCACGCGGAAATACGTATACACCACACACAAGAAGCAGATCCCACCCCAGAAGAAGCCGACGTAGTTGCCCCAGTTCCACGCGCCGGGGTTGAGCATGTACGGCGTGAAGACGGAACAGACGATCCCGACGATGTTGCTGTGCAAATTTGAATTCAATTAGCATATCGCAAATTCAAGTAGCACATCAGCAAAAGATAAAAGCGGGGAGCAAAGGATAAAAACGGAGGACACGAGAGGAAGGGGATGAATGAGAAGACGGAGAGAGGGGATAGAAGGAGCGAAGGAACGAAGGAGATGCACATACTACAAATTCCGCCCCAGCACGACGCTCTTGATGAGCAGCCGCCGCGTGCTGATCTCCCCGACGAGCGAGTACGCGACCGTGCCGACCGTGCACTGGTAAATCAGCGCCCACACGAGCATCAGGCACCCTGTCGCGAGCGCCGCCTATAAATTCACATCGTCAGTATCTTCTTTCCTTTACGCATATACGACTCCCATAAAATAAAAATAAAAAAACACACCTTATCCCGATGCCGCTCCGGCGCCAGCCCCAAGAACCCCAGACACATTAAAATCACGCACAGGCCCATCAGCCCGTAGAGGTACAGCGTGCGTCGCCCCACGCCGCGCGCCATGAGGAACCACGCGCCGAACACGCCCGCCATGTTGATTCCGTACTGCCCCAGCGCAAAGTCGTACGATTTGATGGCGGGGAGGCCCGCCTGCTCGAGGAAGTACGTGCTGTACCCCGTGAAGGAGTTGCCCGCGAGGTTCTGCATCGCCCAGACCATACATACGATCTGCGGTGAAATTAAATTGAATGAAAAGTGGGATGAGGATATGGGAGAAAGCGCACCTCCGTCCTTCTCAAATCCGTCCCCCGAAAACAATCCCAATACGTGGCACCCCGCGTGAGCTTCTCCTCCAGCTGCGTCGTGTGCTGCATCATCGCGAGCGTCTCGTCCGCGTCGAACTCCGTCTCCCGGTCCAGGCTCGTCAGCCGCAGCAACGAGCGCTTCGCCTGCGCCATCTTCCCGTGCCGCACAAGCCACCACGGCGACTCAGGCGCGAGCGCCACGCCGATGAGCAGTGGCACGGGCCACATCCACTGCAGTGCGTACGGGATGCGGTACGCCCACTGGTCCGTCCGCGGGAGCATCGATTTGATGACGCCGATGCCGATTACCTGGTGAGTCGGTGAGTGAGTGAGAGGGAAGGGGCGGATGAGGTGGAATGGGAGAAAGAAGAGGGATGGTCGTGTCGGCTCGACGCCTTGAGGCGCCCTCCCTCGATGCATGGCCTCCGGACGCCCGAAGGAAAGATTGCCAAGAGACATGCGCTTGCGCATGCTCGGACCGCTAACGCGGCCCCCGGAAAAAGAGGATGTCTGCAGCGCCCGAAGAGAAAAATGCAAGAGATATGCGATTGGGCATGGTCGGACCGCTAACACGGCTGTCGTAGAGAGAGGACACCTGCGGCACCCCAAGGGTGACAGGCAGTGGGCATATTGAGGCAGCTAACACGTCCCTCGATTCAAGCGCCTAACGGCGCTCTCGATATATGAATGGCCGTGGGCGCCGAAGCAAGGCCTGCGGCGCACCAAGAAAGCATGCTTGCGCTGCATGGCCAAGAGACATGCGCTTGTGCATACTCGGACCGCTAACGTAACCGTCATAGGAATAGGATGCCTGTGGCACTCTTGCTCTTACCTGTCCAAGCCCCCAGCAGAAGTTGACATAGGTCGTGAGGTAGCCGCGCAGCGCGACGGGGCACACCTCCGAGGCGTACGTGATCGTCACTGCTCTTCCTGAGTATCCGAGTGCATTCGAATTAAGGGGAGAGAACGCACGAGTCTGGAATACGCCCCACGGGATGCCGCAGAGGATCTCGGCGACCTGGATGGCGACGACGCTCTGCGCGGTGAAGAATATGGCGGTGAAGGCGATGATGCAGACGAGGCACGTCATAACGGTCGCGCGGTACCCATAGCGCTCCGACACCCAGCCGTTGATCATCAGCCCGAGGATCTCGCCGACGTTCGCGCCGTTGCTCAACCCCGCCTGCCACCGCGCGGGTACCTGGTACGTCCCGTCCGCGAGCTGCTCACCGTACTTTTTGTTGAACTGCGGGAAGGCGTCTGCCACCGTGAGATCCAGTGAGATCTTAAAAATCTTGGGGGAAAAGTAAACGGACGCACAGAAATTCGAGAGCAGGCAGACGTCGTAGCCCTCCATACAGATGCAGGTGGAGATGAGCACGCTCCATGCCACGGCCTTGGGGTACAGCCGTATGCCCTGTAACAGCGACATCTTGTGCTCCTTGTCCGTCGCGGACTGGAATCAATTTTTTCAGGAGACGGAGAAAATCGGGGCGCAGCACACACACCTTGGCGTTCCGGGTCATCTCCTTGGCCGCGGCATCCCTCGCGATTTTGTGGGCGGCGTCGAAGTGTAGGGGAGCCTCCTTGGACATGGCGGCAGCGGGGGCCGACTCGTGGTGCGGACGGCGGTATTTGTATGGCGAAGGAGCTCGGTCCGAGGAGCGCAGGTAACGCGTCACACGAGTCACAAAGCATGCAACTGGGTCGTGTGATCGATCAGGTGGTATTTCAAGAGAAACTTAAAGAACAAACTGAAGCGAACCTCCGCGTCAAGCTCCAATTGAAATCGGATCCATTCCCCTACATCTCCGTAGTTGGCGAGAAAGAAAGAATTGCCGCGCTGACGGTACCCGAGATCAAGAAATATGTCGGGCTGTATGCGAAGGCCGCGAAGAACGCCAGTCCCCCTTGGCCTCAGTGCCGGCCCAGAGTGTGGCCACGGTGGATTCCTATCAATCTCTCCAGCACCACTAACCCCGAGACTCCGTATGCCGTAAACAGTAATGGAAATCATCCTCGGGTATGTTATCATTGGGCGGGATTATGGCATAGATTTACATCGGGCCTCAGCCTTGGTCGCACGCCGATATCAAACCCATTACTTCTCAACCCGAGCACAATTTTTTTGTGAAGCAGTGAAGCAGACACAATTCATCACCATAGTAGATAGTCTGACATTGACGGCCAGTAATGCTATCGGACTAAGTCAATTTATTCTTCATCCGCGGAAATACACGAGCCTCAAACTGACTCCGGATCCCGACCCTCATTCACCCAAAGTTGAAGCCGGTTCGTTGTCAGGCAAGGCACAGTGTTGTTTACATAATTATATGTTAGAGTTCGCACTCCTACAATGTGACTCAGAACCGTTGCAGCGCCTGAAAAGCTTCAGACTGGGCAAGAGGAATCAGTCTACAAAGTTTGATCGCGGGAATGTCTCAACGGGTCCGTGAACATCCATATCAGCTGTATTCAACTCCAAGGATGGACCCTGCCAGTGAACATGAGGATATCAAAGGCTATCAACCCGACCTTCCATGTAGAATGTATCGTGCCTAAAGTCGATGGGGATGCTGAACTTCGTCCTCGTCCGTCTGAGAATCTGCCTGTATTACAATTCGCTCGTCGTTCCAATACTTGACGGGCGCAACATGGCTCAAACTTCATGATACAACATTCAGCCTAAATGTGTCAAGTGTCTTAACCGATTCCCAGTGATTTCATTTCGACCAGGGTGCATCCAAGGTTACGTTCCCACACGCATGCGAGTTATTTCATGCTGATCTTCTTCGAGCCAGGTTCTTTGCGGACGGACGGCCAATGATGTTCGGCTTGATCGGCCCACAGTCCGCCTTCGGCGCTTAGAAACACACTCACCGTCTTTCAACTTCCGATCTGCGCGCCGGAACCAGGTCCGAAATCTGACCATCCTGCGGGTAATGAAATGTAGTCCGATCTGTGTCTTCAGACGGTGAGAGACCAGCTCATTTTCTGATCCGCCTAGATCTAAGTGAACGAAATAAATGTGGCGTTGAATTGAGCGAGTTGGGTGTACGGGAGCCAAACATCATCATGATGCGGGGGCGTGGAATTTACTGTCTCCTGGGGGGAGGAAATTGACCCTAGCACGGGGGTTGGCAGGAGCCCGACTGTCAGTCAAGAATTGGAGCCAGAGTCCCAACGGAAGGGACGTCTGACGGTTATACTCAGTACCCTGTCGATACTGGGGATACTGGCCTGGGGGCAAGTGAGGAGCTGGGGCCTGGTGATATTGCTGGGGGGTCTGATTCCTATGATAGGAACCCGGGGTAGGGACGAGGGGCTATCAGGATCGGAGGGGTTGCTTCGGATGTAAGGAGCCTGCGGAGTTTGGCGGCGAGGAGAGAACAAAGTGCGAGTGGCGTCAGGCAAAATCGTTGTATCATTTGCAGGTGGAAGTGACGGATTGAAACAAAACGATCGAGCTGGGCTGCGGGACTGGGGCCACTGGCTGGGAAGCGGAGTCCTCATCGGAAGAGCTACTACAGGCATCAGAGATGGAAGATTGACGAGGGCGACGGCTTGACTGGAGCTGGTGCGAGGGGTTAGATATTGATTGTTGTCAATTGGGTTTACGAGGGGGAGCGAATTGGACACCGAGTTCCTGGAGTATGGGGTTGACTCTTTCGACCCGGGCCCCGGCTGTTTCTTAACGGACCACGCCGGAATATACCTACCTACAGTTGTGGACAAACAAAGTCCGCCAAAAAAAAAATCGATTTTTTTGGCCGAGATGAAGACGCCAATCGATAGATCTCATCGAGGGCTTCACATCGGTATATGAATCATGTAATTCTGTCGAGCCGTTGTGCCGGAAAGTGCCATTTATTGTTGATGAACCGTCAAAAATTTGGCCACCGGCTAAAAAGCGTGGGAAAAATATGAAAAAATATGGAATCGACGCGGATTCTCAAGGCGAGTTTGATTCTAAAAAAATTAAAAAGATTCATCGAGCGGTTGTTGCGCAAAATAATAAACATTCCTTGATCACATGGTCTGTCACCAGGTTGATTTCCGTGATGTTTCCGACAATACCCCTGCTTTTGTCCATTCTTATACCCACACTGAGCTTCCAATCGTTCCCACTCCATCTTGTCCTCTACTCTCATGGCCACCCGTCGTGGAAGACCTGCTAAACGTGCCAAGAGAAACATCTCTGGTCTGAAGAATCAACCTAGGCTGGCATCTTCACCGGAGAGTCCTACTCGTAGTCCCAGTCCAACTGACACTCTGGGTGACTATTCTGACACACAAATTCCTGACGATATGGAACTGGACAGCATTATGTATCTTGAGGTTGACACAGATCATGATGACAATGACAATGAAGCAGACTGGGATGAAATTGCAGAGAAGGAATTCAACAATCGTTTACTTGAGATGGTTGCTCAAATGGAAGAGGATAGATTGGATGCCGAGGACGACGACTGGATCCCAACAAAGGATGCTTATGAGGCTCAACGCGCAGCAGATAGACGAGTACCTGGAGGTGAATTAATTATATCCAAGTTAAAAGCCAGTTGTAAATTTACCCTGTTGACAGGCCGTCCAAAGGAATATATGAAAGGCCCTGATACAGCTAGCAAAAGACCACGAACTCAACGAAGATATGCAGCAATGAATCAAAAACAGGGAAAACTTGATGGTTTTGTGGTTCAAGGGTCAGCACCCAAACCTAGCACTTTGCCAGAATCAGATCTTGAAGTTGAGGCTGATCTCAGTCTCAATCTTGGTCTTGAGTCACACTCTAGTCTTACTCCAGCCTCAACAGCTCCTCAATCTCGAGCCCCTTCTCCTGGTCAGACCATCCCACAGACACGATCAGCATCAGTTCTTTCAGTTTCCAGTGGCCATTCAAGTCCACCACTAATTGTGGTAGATAACTCAGATGAGGAAATGGAGGAGGATGACCCAAACAACTGGGACATAATTATTGATGATATGGTTGGAGGAGAAGACCAGTCAAGCTCCTCTCCTACAGCATC
Source organism: Mycena maculata (assembly GCA_029448575.1). Classification (NCBI taxonomy): domain Eukaryota; kingdom Fungi; phylum Basidiomycota; class Agaricomycetes; order Agaricales; family Mycenaceae; genus Mycena; species Mycena maculata. The sequence continues at coordinate 6,691 of JARJLG010000084.1, read as the reverse complement.
TGGATCCTCCTCCCACATGGCTCAACCTGACCAAAGTGGTGAGAAAACAGTGAAGCTGCAAAGTTGGCATGCTCTTCGGGAAAAAGTGAAGACCCATTTGAAGAAAAAAAATCTGCCACTCACACAGTACAACCAACTTCTCATCATCCGGAATTTTGCTACTCTTCTCATCAAGGGGTTGAAGCGCATCCAAGCCAGCCTTGAAATTGCACGTCAATGGCATGAAGGCGGAGGCCACTATTTTGCACGTCGTGTCCGAGCACTGGTACGACACTATCAGATTTTTGAAGAGCTTCCTTTGGAAACAAGAGGCGGAAGGGCAAACACCAAGTCACTTCTTAATGATGAATCTGTGCAAACTGCCTGCCTTGCTTGGCTAAGGGTACAAAAAGCAGGTTCTGTAACTCCAGCAAAATTCCGTGAAGCAGTGAATGCGGAAATTCTAGCCTCTTTAGGAATATCACCTAAGAAACCAATCAGTGAGCGTACTGCTCGACGCTGGCTTGTAAGACTTGGATATCGCAGAACTCTGATTAAGAAAGGTGTCTACATGGATGGCCATGAACGGGAAGATGTTGTCAAGTATCGCACTGATGTGTTCTTGCCAAAGATGGCAGAATTTGAAGCCCGCATGACAAAATATGAGGCTAAGGTTCTGCCAGCCACTGAACCAGGAGGCAAACCAGTGACAGTGCTGGAACCTGTTGAACCACAACTCCCACCTGGAGTCAAGAAAGTTATTGCCTATTTCCATGATGAATGTTGTTTCCATGCTCTTGATTATATGTGGTCTGCATGGCTTGCAGAAGGACAGACTGTCCTACAAAAGAAAAGTCGAGGTCGCCTGATCCATGTCTCTGATTTCATCACAGAAGGCACTGGCCGATTGGTTGAACGGGATAAGAATGGAAATATCATTGATGATGCTCGTGAAATTATTTACCCAGGCTCCAAGGGAGATAACTGGTGGGACACAGACCAGCTGATGAAACAGATAAGACGGGCAATTGCTATCCATAACAAGATTCACCCTGGGGTGACTGCGCTTTTCATTTTTGATCAGTCCTCAGCACATGCCTCACTTGCTCCTGATGCACTTCGTGCCTTCGATATGAATAAATCAAATGGGGGGAAACAACGGAAACAACATGATACCATTATTCCAGACTCAAATCCATCGCCTGCACAGAGAGGCAAAGTTCAGAAGATGACAACTAGCAATGGAGAAGCCAAAGGGCTACATGATGTGTTGGTGGAACGAGGATTCAATGTTTCCAAGCTTAGAGCCAAATGTTCCCCAGTTTGCCCCATTGAAAACACTGGGTGTTGCATGGCCCGGCTCTTGAGCCAGCAAGAAGATTTTTTAAACCAGCCCTCTCTGCTTGAGGAGGTGATCACTCAAGCAGGCCATGAATGTATTTTTCTTCCCAAATTCCACTGTGAGTTGAATCCCATTGAAATGGCAAGTGATTTTCTACATGTCCATACTTTGCTTGAATTGAAGTAATTTACACAGTACTGGGGATGGTGCAAGTATCGCTACAGGCAAATCCCCAAGACCAGCTTTGCCGCATCAAAGGAGTTGGCATTGAAATACCTGGATGCTTGTCCAGTTGAAGTTATTCGGTGGTTCATCAATAGATCATGGAGGTTTATGAGTGCTTATAGGAAAGGGCTTACAGGTAAGGCAGCAGAATGGGCAGTGAGGCCACAAAAGCAGCACCGCGCAATCTCGAGTACGGCGTTGGCAGCAATTGAGGCTGTTGTAGCTGATGCATGATGTAATTTATGTAATGTGGCTGTGCAAAAAACCCGATGTTCGCCAATCACCTCAAATCACAAATCTGAAAATTGGATCTGGGCCAAAAAATTGGCCGCCGGCCATTTCTCGTGGGAAAAACTTCGGAGGTGGTTTTTCGAGCTCTTTGAGTGAATCCGGATCTGATGTGCATAAATTTGGAGCCAAAATAATTCTAGATCGGGCTACAGATCACTTGCGGGCTTTGTTTGTCCACAACTGTAGACGGCGTCCAAGAATAGAGCCTCGGAAGGATGGGGTAATTTTATCTGGATAAGATCCTGATCGGAGGGCGAGGAAAGAGTTCTTCAAACTCTTTGTCTGACAGATGCGTTGAGAATGAGAGGGGATGTTCCGACTCGATCAGAGCTGGATGGGTCTCTGGCGCGGGGGCGCTATGCACGGCTCGGGTCGGACTGGGCAGACGGGTCGGGCATACGCTGTCGAGGCATCCGGCTCGGTCAGCCGCGATGAGGGCGTCGGCGAGGCGTGTTAATACGGGTGACGAGCGAGGCAATTCGGGCGGTGGAACCAAGGGGCTACCAAGATAGGAAATTTCCATATTTGGGGGGAGGGGGGGGGGTCCCCTCGGTCTCGAAAAAAAAAATCTATACCTTATTTTGCGGCGAGGGTTTGAGTGTTTCTATAGTAGTCTGGGCACACAGGGAGTCCACTGGGGGTTCAATAAAGTGGATAAGAAGGTTGAGGCACAGTTGGGTAGATGTTGGCCTATGTTGGCCGCATTTGGTGATGTTTCCATACCAGAAGAACCAGCATGGTATTCTTTGGTGATGTTGAATTCGCAGTCCTTCCCACGACAAATCAATTTCTCGTGCTTGAAAATTTTCTCTTGAATCAATGGATCTCCGAGTCAACCCGGACGAGTTTCGTTCCCGCGGCGATATCCAGCACATGATTACAACCTTGTGATCACTCCTCACGCGCCCAATGGGTCTTGATATTGGGGGCTTTCACATCACTCCCAACATTGTCAGCGAACACTTGCAAGTCGTCGGTATCGGCCAACAACAGATCAATACATTACTTGGGGTGTGGGCCGTGGCATAGCCCGGCAAAACTCGTACTTATTTTTTTATATAGTAGGGTATCAGGGACAGGCCGCAATCTCATCTACATCTTGACATCCAAGTTACACACTACTCTGCTCCCCTACAAGCTGTCTGAATTTCGATTGAGAGCCAAATGAACATGGAAAATTCAAACTCATTGGCTTGGTTTTGAACATTCTGGTCATTGAATGTTTCTGCAACAGGCAGCATAGAGAACACGATTATCAATGCTGCCATAGAGTGATATCCTTCTATTTCTTTCCTCTGCCTTCTACTCATGGGCATGACAGTGCAAATTCGTTTGAACTCTTTATTCAATCACAGAGGAAATGAACCTCTCATGGGCTCTTATGACCCAGGGCATATTTTGCCACATGACAGATACTTGGTTAACCTTGATAATCTGGAAGGTCAGCTTTTACTTTGCCAGAATTGGATGCACAACTGAGTTCTGCTGCAACAAAAAAAAAAATGCCCAAGGTCATACATACAACTGCTTCTTTGGATGACTCAAAACCAAGGTTGATATAATTGTACGCCCTCACTCAGCCAACTTACTGAAAACATTTAGGCCATCTGTTTGATGTGGTGTGTTTCCTGCACATTCACTTCTCACCGGAACCCATTTTTGTCCATGGCTACGACCTTTGGACTGAAGAAGGTCAGCAGTAGAATTGCTTTTTGTTTGATGTCCTTCAAAATCTAATCCAAGGCTATAAGCAAAATAGGTCAGTATATTCGTTGTCTTCCATAGATGCATATCCACTCACATCTCGTCAAGTCATGGAGTTTCATGTGTAAATCTGTTTATCCTACCTCCATGTTGTGCACCTTAACAACTTGAAGATGGAATGCAACTCCAAACATGACTGGCACGAGAACATTGGGATGTAAGTACAGTACGCAGTACTTGCTAAACAACAAACAGTGCAGTTTTGACAGCAGCAGGGATTCAATTGTGCTGGTAACCTGTTGTTGCAGCATAAAGCAGGACTTGGGGGCAGGGCTGGATGAGTGGACTGTCAATCCACAGGAGGCTGACAAGACCCAGAGATTTTTTCTTCCATGAGACCCCTTGCACCTTTGGTGTTCATTAGGGGCAGTCAGAGTAGATGATCAAGGCCAGTTCTGGAGCGATTATGCAGGCACTTATGGCCACCAATTATGCACAATTGTTGACATTTAAATTATAAATTAATCATTCCATAACTGTTGCATAATCACCTCCAGAGCTGATTGTACAAAATTCTCAGTGATTCTGAGTATTTTGGATTTATGGTAATCATCCCACGATTAAAATCACTCATAATTGTGTTCCATAATGGTGCCCATAATCACTCCAGAATTGTCTACTCTGACTACCCCTATTATTGTACATGATTGGGTAGGGTTGGAACATTTTAAGGTAACAACTACAATAGGTTCATTCACAGTAGCCCCTTTTTTCTGCCCTTTTTACATTCCCATCATTTTTTGCCCTGTTTCCCCCCCCCCCCCCCCCCTTTTCCAGTTTAGCTACGTAAAAAGGAGTGAAAAGGGCAAAAATATTGTGTCTAAGTGCACAAACCATTGAAAAGCACAAAAAAGGCAAGCAAAAAGGGAAGAAAAAAAAGCTACTATGTAACCCCCATTGTAACTCCCTTTTTCTTCCCTTTTTCATCTCCTTTTTCCCTCATAGGACACTAATAGCTTGCACAACAGGTCTACTCATGACTTTCAACATCTACATGGTCACAAGGAAGCCTGTGGGACTATATTTTGAGCACCAGAAAGTTTTTATGCATAAACTTGAAAAAAAGAAAAGGAACAGCAAAAGGAAGACAAAAAGAAACAAAGGAGAGCTGCCAACAAGTCTAATGCTTCTTGCCATGAGCATGATAGAAAAAAAATGTACACATCGAGGTTCGATCTCAGGACCTTAGAAGTACACTCGGCATTAGCCGTGAGCACAGCCACTATATAGTCACAAAAAAACTAATGGAATCACTGAAAAGGGCTTCAACACAGCCACTATTTTCCTTCTACTGGAAAAGTAGGACTGATGATTTGAGCAGCTCGCAAAACCCTCATGTAAACTTTAGAAAAGAACGAGAACTTATTACATAAGTACTCGTAACTGAACCCAATTGATCATCAAGATGCATCCCTTGCGTACAACCTGCTGAGGGTGCTGTGGACTCTCCCTGATGCGCCTGCAACGGCTAGCCCAAATTTCATCCGTGCCCGGGTGGCTCTCCAAATCTTTGGACGGCTTGCTCAGCATCTTGTGACACAAGGTAGGTAAAACCTGTTGTGATTATTCAAACCTTGAATTGACCTCTGTGTCCTGCAGAAAACCTTGAGGCAGGAGCCATCGGGTCTGAAAACCTTACCTGAGGCCGCAAAAAATATACAGAGGGAACCCAGAGTCATGGTGGAGGTGCCGTGGTAATTTCCCTAGATGTCAGTACCATACAGAGTGTGTGGAAGGGTCGTGTGGGGGTAAAGCAGCACATATAGAAGAAGTTAGGGGTCTTCCCCAAATGGGAATTTGATGGCATCATGTGGCTGTGAGGGGGAGGGGGTACCCTCGACCTCTGAAAAACAAAAATCGACGTCGGGTACATTTTTCAGGAAAGCGGAGCCCCTTGGGTGGAACTTAGGGTGGCGCTGCGGGTGACGTGGCCTGTGTGAGACGGTGAGCGGGTGAGCTCGTCGCCTTGGGGGCGGGCGGGTTGTGCTCGTCGTTCACGAGTTTGGCAACGGCGACGGAAGGTGATTGGGGCAAACAACAATGCGAGATTCAGGCTCAGACCCCGGATCACTCGGATCAGAACGGAGCGTGAATTTTCTTTTTTTTTTTTTTTTTTTTTTTTTTTTTTTTTTTTTTGGGAGCGTTTGGAGTAACGAGATCAAAGTCTGCAGAAGCATTCTGAGTCTGTCCGCTTGTGTTGCTGGTTATGAGCCAGTCATGCCGGTGAGTTTGTCCAGGAGGAAATGCCATTACGCACTTAAATTAACCAGTGTGGGACTCTGGCCTGCAATTTTATCCGATACCATTCAATGGCCATATACCCACTAAAACCCCCTCTGTGAGTGTCCAGTCATCCGGCAGTGAGTCCTCATCCATCAGTAGCCCGCTCCACGTGTTGAGTACGACTTGTTTATTCAACGCAAGTGGACCAAATTTAATTTTGTCCGTGAGAATGCGGTCACGTCGAAGTGCCGAGTTCACTGTTTTCAACCACTGATTGTGAATATTCGCCTCGGTAAGTGTCGTGCCTGGGTTCGTAATAACCCGATTCACACGCAGCTTCCAAATTAGATGCCATCCAAGTGAAACTAATGTTGCAAACAATCTTCCTTGTTCGGGCCTAATTTTCCCTCCTGATCCTTTAAATCTTAACAAGTTACAGCCAAGGATCAATCCCCAGTTTAGCGTTGGCCAAGATGAAAATTTCTTCAACCACAATTGTCGAGTTAGAGACCAGATAATTTTTTGTTCAGGGGAGTTGCATTCTAGTGCAATGTGCTCTAAAGATTCAGTAGTATTACAGACATGGCAGACACCATTGTACTGCAGTGTCTCAGAGTGAGACCAGAAATCACCCACTCTGAATGTGTTGTGGATACATCTCCACAGGAACTCTCGTGAAAGGCGTTGAATTGAGAGTGATCGAATTGACTTCCAAATGGTTGTGTCGGATGGGGTGTATCCCGAATTTTCCTCCACTGAGCAACGAATACGGTCCAGATTAATGAAGGTTGACTTTCGGTGTGGTGCCTGACGAAGAGAGCGTATAATTTTTGTGAAGACTCTTTGTGAGCCGCGTTTCAGAAGCAT